>JASMMZ010000002.1:6518053-6555337 GCA_038502455.1 Anisogramma anomala | reverse complement strand
TTCAGTGCTGGATCATGTTGGATCGAAACATGATCTCAATGATCCTTAGTGCGTAACCCTAACCCTAAGGTTGCTGACATAAGAGATATCCCCACATGATGTGTTGGAAATCAGGTTCTTAGTGACTTAGCCCCATACTGGCCTGTTTTCTGACCCTCCGATGTTCTTGAGTCATAGCAATTTAGTATACGTGTTATTACAGTAGTAAATAAGAAACTTAACTAGCCAAAAAAGCATTCATAGGTGGGATTCGGGCGTTATAGGGCGTATTCGAACTTATTAACGCCCGTAACAGCTGCTCGTACCTGTTCGCGAGGTGTAGTTTTGCCAACATAAGCCTTTTCCATAGCCTTTTAAAATATTATCAGCTTGTTAAGCATTTAATTAAAAATATACATTGGTAATTACTCCTCATTTTTCTTTACTATTATTATAATCCATTGCGTAATGACTTAGTTTATATAGTATTACGTAAGGTAGACATTGTATTCGAAGCGACCCTTTATGTTATCGTAAATCTCGCGAAATATAATAGCGTTCGTTAGAAAAGTTAAGTGATAATCTTTAACGTAACTTGTAAAGATTCTGGGAAATGGTAAGTGAAAACCAGAAGATAGAACCTTTATCCACTTATAAATGTTTAAAAAAAGTATTATTTTAATGTTAAAAAGGTTGTAAAGCTTTCCGTTATATTTTTCAATATCATCATAAATTTTAAATGAGTCCATCATTACCGTGTAATTAATG
Source organism: Anisogramma anomala (assembly GCA_038502455.1). Taxonomy (NCBI): domain Eukaryota; kingdom Fungi; phylum Ascomycota; class Sordariomycetes; order Diaporthales; family Gnomoniaceae; genus Anisogramma; species Anisogramma anomala. The sequence goes on along the minus strand of JASMMZ010000002.1, from coordinate 6,554,590 downwards.
CTAACCAAACTAATAGATCTTACATTGAGGTTGCGATAATTATCTTAAGCTTAGTTGGTGTTTCCTAGCGACTTCAATATTAAAGGTTTCGAGGTACGGTATTAATGGTAATTTCTAGTCGCCTGAACCAATGGGTAAAGTCCTGTAATAGGGCCTGTTGTTGGCTTTTGTACGTAGGTAAGTCCGAAGGAATAGAGTTTTTAAGGTGTTTGGCGATTGTAGTGCTAAGGATCGATGAGGTCTTGTAGGTTTTGAGATGCCTAATGATCTTGCTTAATTAACTAGTGTAAAGCGCTAACATTAATACCTTTAGCCGCGTTGGCCGCCCTTACTTCGCGTGCTCTTCCACCGCTGAGGGCGTACTCTGCGCTGTCATGTAATGGTGCTAAACCGCTAAGCAGATCAACAGTTTCCTTATCGTTAGCGCGTAAAAAGGCTTGACTTGGTTAAGGCTAAAAGAGAGGGTCTCTAGATCGCGTATAGAGGCGTTAAGGTGCCTTAATATCTTTTCTCTTAGGTCGTAGGTCTTAAGAGCATTCGTTAAACTGAGCTAAGTTGAAAAAAGCTTAGGCTAACGTTATAATGCCTTATACTTAAATAAAAATCCCTTGTTCCTTTAGTTCGGATTTAAGTTCTAAATTAACCCCTTTTTAAATGACTTTCCATATATTAATTGTCTAGTCCTTACAAAACTCGCCATATTTGCTAAAGGTATGGTCGGTATTGTGGCTAGCGGTGTGCTTAACGATAAAGCTTCCAATGAAGTTAGTGAGATGTTTTAAGTAGATTCTTCATCAATATCTAGCGCCCAATATTCATCGTCGTAAAACTTGGTGAAAACATATCCAAAGGCCTTAATTACTTCTTTTTGGGCGAAGTCGGTAATTGCTTTAAGGTAAACGCTAAAAGCAGACATCTTGATAGGCGTTTAGGGTGTTGAATGATTGTAGGGCGAGGGACTTGACAATCTTTGGGTGTAAGGACTTGGTGTTTTGGCGTAGAATCGCGTAAAAACTTGAAGATTTAGCATGGAGTTGCGCGACGTGACTTTCTTAGCGTAACTTGGTGTTTTCGCAGTATTTTAGCTTAGGGCAGCGAATTTGACGATTGAATTAATGTAGGGGGAGTGAAAAGAATGAAGTATAAGCAAAGGTTTAGTGTAGAGGATAAGGTCGAAGGTCGTTTGTAGTGGTAAAGCTTGAAAGTTGTTTGTTGTAGTTGTTTGGTATAGAGACTTACTTGTTTTTGCAATAGTAGCACTTGCAGTAGTATTGACTTAGCCGTTTGCCAACTTGTCGTTTAAGACTTTTAGCGGTCAATCTCAACGCTCTTCAAAAAAAAAAATGATTTCTTGGTATTTTCGAAAGTGATACCGTGGCTTACTTCCAGGTTACCGTTAAGAACTGATGCAACCTAAGAAGTTTTCTCTGTTTTTCTGCCGTTGAGGACTAACGAAATACTAATAGAGGCCCTTTATAAAAATCTTTCCTCTACCCTAACAGCTGTAGCCACAAATCGTAACAACCGGAAAGGAGCTTCTTTTTCTACTTAGCTTATCTGTGCTTAATCTAGTAAGCAAACACTGATCAGTGTTGGTGGCTCTTAGTGTTACAGGCCAGTGCCTAGCTAGTATTTACCAGGGATCCAACCTTGGTATTTCTACTCGCTCCTGCGATGCTATAGAGAAGGGAGAGAGCCGCTTGCTAGAACAAGGAAAGAGCTGTTTGAGAACACGTCACATAACTGGAGAAAGGGCTGTATTATCTCAGCTTCATAACCGCTCCCTAGTAGGAAATTCTTCCTCTTCTTTATCGAGGTTTATGGACAGAATCCGACCACCTTAAGCGACAGCTCCGGATTTAGTCCCTTTATATATAAACTTCGATCCTTTACCCAATGGTGTCTTAGCTACTCCTTGGCAGCTATAGTCTAAAGCTATATATTCATCCTCCGACCTATCGAATCTAGATCCTCAAGCCCTAAAGAAATTTCTTAACGCACGCGTTGAAAAATAACTTCAAATCACCTTAATGACCTAATACGATTAACTTATAACTAAATACGAACGTTTTACCGATGCCTTATGTATAAAACTTATCGAATGGAATTAAGCCGTTCGAAAGTACGCTTTACACTCAAAATAACGAAATGATAATAAGCTAAACGATTTAACAAACATAATTAAACAACTCAAAGCTATCAGCACGCCTATATCCTCAGACTAACTTTCACTCTAAAAGGTTCCCTTTATACACGCTATTAACGACGCCGTTGCCGTACTGCTCCCTATTAGGGACCGCGTTAACTCCCTAAATAACGACGACTCTTTTAACTCCAACTATGATATTAACGTCTCTTTTAACGAACGTTACAGACGTAAACGCAAATTAATTAACTAGCCGGTTAAGTTTTCCGATATTAAACTACGATTCCCGGTATAAAAGTCTACAATAACACGTAAATTACGTTGAAACCAAAAATTTGTCGGTGCTTAGGAAAACTATTTTTACGTTATCTTTTAATAATTAAAAGGCCCCGCGAAAACCACTATGAAACGTTTTTATACCCGCAGAGGCGACGGCGATATTAGCGACTCCGATGCCTTTATAGCTATACTTTACGCCTACTATTACAATATTAATGCGGCTAAAGCAGTTATAAATCGGCTCACGAATATAAAGTAAGGAGTTCGTAAACGATTTTACATTTTTTAAAACGTTTAAAAGACCATACTCGCGAAAGCCGGCGGTTTGGCCTGAAAATCCACCATCAAACTCGCTATCTTAAAAGAAGCTATTAACAATACACTTATTAATACGTTAGTTCCCCACAATATACCGGATAATTATACTAAATGGGTCGCTCGCGTTTAATTTACCGACGAGCGCCTTTACAATTTTTGTATTCGTTACGGTGGTACTAATACTATCGCCACCGGAGGCGCCTCCCGCAATAGGAATAACGGCAGTAATACGCTCGCTCTAAATAATTAGGACGATATTAGTATAACTAGCGTAATTGCCTTCCAAGCCGCTTTTAAGCGACGCGCCGTTTAGGTTAACCACGCGGAAATTTACCGCTGTAAAGACCTTGGGCTATACTTACGCTACGAAAAGAACGGCTATCAAATACGTACCTGCCCATAGGACCCAGCGTAACGCCCGAATGGCTCCAACGGCAAATCTGCTATAAAAATCCATTTCACTTTAGCCAACAACCTTATCTATCTCGAAAGGGAAAAAACGTAGCTTTGATATATAGTCGCATACAGGAGTTGGCAAAATTTTAATTCGACTTAACTGTTTCGCCCAAATTTTTGAATAGATTTCCTTTTATAGTAAATTTATTTTTCAATTTCATTTGTTTTATTTACGTTTTAATAAATATAAGTTCTAAATCTTATCGAACCGTAAATAAATAACCTATTAATCGTTTAAAGTCATCGCATTTTTCTACCCCCCTACAACAATTCGGTAAAGTTACGTTTTATACGCTCAAATTTTCCTTACAACTTATTTCATTTATAATCTTTTTAAACGTTAACCTCGATAAATTCTGCTACCGAATATAATCTTAAATCTTCCCTTTTTTATAATACGTTGTTTTTTTAAACAAATCCTAAATGAAATAAAAACAAGTTACCTATAAAGTCGCGAAATATATATTAATTTTTAGGCGAGCTGATAATCACCGTATTTCAAAGTAAAGGTTTATGCCTATTGAAAAATTCTTCAAGGGGTTGGCGCCGCTATATTCCACGCTATCTTACGATAAGCCCGTAAAAACCGAACCGCTACTACGTAACTTGCTGCCATTTTCCTCAAAAATATTAACAAAACACTCGCTCTCAAACCATTTGTTTCTGTTTACGATAAACTTCCCACTAATCTTAAGAAATTCACACCCCTATTCGACAAAGCCCTCGGTGACAAACTACTCCCTTACCGATTTAAAGCGGATTACGAAATCCACCTTTATACCAACAATTATGGCTAACCTTTAAAAGAACCATAGGACTCTTTATACGATATGTTGCGTTAAAAGCTCCTCATATTATATAAGACTTTAACCTAAATACTTAATTAAAGTTATATTCGAATAAATATCTCCTTAACGGACGTCCTAGTTCTTTTCGTTAAAAAACACAGAAAAGGTTTACGATTTTATATTGATTATTGTAAACTCAATACTATTATGATGGCAGATTGTTACCCACTCTTTTTCATTAAATAAACATTTATAAACACTTTGTAAGCTAAATATTTTACTAAGTTAAATGTTAAAATTAATTTTCACCAACTCCTTATTAAAAAGGAAAGTAAATAAAAAATTACATTTTATATACATTTCGGACTTTTTAAGTAATTTATTACTCCTTTCGGTCTTTTTAACCCCACCGCCACCTTTTAATGGTATATTAATAATTCGTTACGCCCTTTCCTTCATATTTTTCATATCACTTACCTTCTTAACGTTTTTATTTACTTTAACGATATCTTTTATCATTATATATGTAAAGTTAAACTAATTATTAACATATTAAACGCTATAGGTTTTAACTTAGATATCTCCAAATACGAATTCAGTATTCAAAAAACAAAATACCTGGGATTCGTTATCGAAACTGACGTCGGCATTCGTGTAAACCTAGAGAATCTACGCATTAACCGGAAATAGACGACTTTTCCGACGATTTTAAAAATATAAGGCATTTTAAGGTTAGTAAATTTTTATCGCTATTTTTTTCGCAATCATTCGAAGATTGTCAGATCATTGTTACGGCTAACCCGTAAATGTACTTTTTTTCATTAAAGGCCTAAAGAAAAAACTACTTTCGAACGGTTTAAACCTAGCCTTTTCTCCAAACCCGTACTCTCATAATAGGATCCCGACCGCGATACCTTTCTCTAAGTCGACTATTTTAACTAGATCCTAAGAAATTACCTCTTTTGACGCGACGACCACAGCAAACTACGCCTGATAAGGTATTACTACCATCGCCTATTTTCCGCCGAATACAACTACAAAATCCACGATAAGAAGCTACTTAAGATTATAAGTTATTTAAAAGTATGGAACGCGGAGCTCCAAGACATGGCGCGCTCATTTATTATCTTAGCGGATCATAAAAACTTAAACTACTTTATAACGATACAGCGACTTTCCGAACGACAAGTCCGCTAATTTAACCGCCTTTCGTAATTTCGCTTCCGATTCATATACAATAAAGCAGCGTATTACGCATAACCCAATTCATTATTAGAACGAAATCAGGATATTCCTAAAGGCCTTTTGGACCCACGTTACCTAAATCGAAAACTCCAATTGTTACATCCCGAATAATCTGCTTTGAAGCCGTTTCCGAATACGTACGTCTTCTGATTAACTGTCGCCGACGAATCAATTCCAAAAAGCCTTAAACCTTTCACTAACGTCGACTTCTAAAGTTATTAGGATACCGCTATTATACGCGACACCACTTACCAATGCCTAGTACATACGATACGTATAGGCGACCGACACTTTCTAACAGATATCCGTACCGACGACGATTGCACGTTAAAGATTTTAATTTTGAGATGTTTGGTAAAAAACGATAAAATTTTTAAGTTTCGCGACCGTATTTAAATACCTGCTTACAAACTACTTATTACCACGTTAATTTAAATTACGTATAATTCGCTTCTTACCAGTTATCTAAGCCGTGACGCTATTATCGTTATCCTTTCCAAAACGTATTTTTAACTAAGCTTACATCGTACGGTCCATCTCTTTTACTATAACTACGAAGTTTATAACTGTATAACCTATTGGAAATACCGTCGAATAAAACTCCTTACACCCCTTTCGATTTCCGAACGGCTTTAAAACAAGCTTTCCGTCAACATTATAATCAATTTACCTTAAAAATAAAAGGGTAATCTACGTTACCTTATATATATTACAATCCGCCTAAGTAAAACCGTTATCTTTAAGGCTATAATTACGATAAATGCTAAGGCTTATACGAAACGGGTTTTCAATTATTATTAACAGTTTGATGGTTTTCTGTGTACGTTTGTTAACGACTATAATTCGAATTCAACTAGTAAGTTTTAAATACGACTTTACGACTTAACTAAAGTAAAACAACAATTAAACACCACTTTTTGCCCCGAAATAAGCGGCGTAACCGAATACGCAAATTAAAAGGCCCTTACGTATTTATACTTATTTGTCGTTTATATACAACTCGACTGAAGCCGTTTATTACCTGGTGTTTAACTGGAATTAAATAATAAGAATAAGACAACTATTGGTATTAACATTTTTTTAATACTTATAATTATTACATTAATTTCATTTAACCGGTATAACGTTTTTTTATTTTAATGACAATATTTCGCGCAAATGTTACAGAATTTATTTAACGAATTGGCGAAGTTACGTAATTCGCATAAGCTATAATAACAGCTACGTAATAATGTATAAAGGAAGCCGTTAATAAGCGGCGCTCCCCTTGAAATGTTTTCGAATCGAAGATAAAGTTTAACTTCTCTTGAAAAACTACAATTTAAACGAATTCTCCAAAACATGAAACTGGATTTACAATAAATACAAAGTAACGCGTGTAATCGACTTCCACATTGTGAATATTAACGTACTGAGCGGAAAGTATCATTGATTTTATGGAAATTAACTCGTTTGAGCCGTTTCAAATCCCCTCTCAAGCTAATAAACTCGTGATTTTCAACCACAAGCTATAATTTTCAAACATAACAATTATGAGAACTTAAATACCAAGTCGAAAATATATCACAAGCTCATAATAAACTCTAAGTCGAAAATATATTACGGGCCCATAATAAACCCTAAGTCGAACGTACCCAACTTTATAACCAACCGAAACGGCAATTTTAAAATTGAATAGGTAATTTATATACATCCAACATAAATGCCGCTTTTCAATTTCTTCAATACCGTAATATTCGATACCTTTAATCGCGTTACGGACTAGCTAAACACAATAATAAGCCCTTACACCCAACCCACAAACGGATATAATTTTACACCTCATATTACCAAATGAAGCGGCATATAAAATATTAATAAACGGATATTAAATAAGCGTATTAATATTAATAACGGCGAATAACAACCGACTATAACCGGGCCCCCACTTAATTAAACATATCCTCAAAATCTCAATCCGAGTACTTACTTAGCATTTTCATACCCATTTCAATAAACTAACTCAGTTTAACATCTATACGATACAACTTAATATTAATACGCTTTAAAACCTTAATGAAATTTTGTATTACTTCCTCTAACGCTCCCTAACAACTCGTTAACAGCATTCTCCCACGTTTTTACATAATTATAAAAAGTTTACCTAAGCATTAAGTTCCTCATTTATTAACTATATTACCCGCAGGCCCCTAGATAACACAGGAGTAGCGGAGACGAAACTCCCTCCGCCTCGGGTATCAACCTTACGCTACATAACGCTACGGATTCTTATAGCTTTTTTAGCAACGATTACCTAAGTTCATACGCTTTCTAACCGTTTGTTACCATCTAGAGAACGGTTTCTAATACGTAAACTTACCTTGGTCCTAAAAGTCGAATGCCAGATACACCTCCTAAAACTCCTTAAAAGCTTTATTTATATCCGGGTTAAAATCAAACGGCGTACACGTATAACTAAAAATACGACCCATAACTCCAACAAAATAAAACCGACACCGAGCCCCAGTATCTAACTATTTGTTAATAGATCCTTTGTGGCTATTAAAACCAATTACCCTTAGTCTTTTAACAAAATTCCCTAAAATTATAAGCCATTTTATAAACGCATTCGAAATGAATATATTCCCGAGTTCCCTTAAGGTACATATCGAAAGCCCTTAGGGTAGGAAACTTCATGCCCGTTAATAAGAACCAAGGAACTTCAAAATATATAACCGACATCTTTAATAACTTTATCTACATCAGCGGCCAGTTAAGTATTTATTATAACCTTGATGAGTAACATAAGGACTAAAATTGCAAAAAAAACAAATGTTAAACTAATAACTATAAGTACTTACGCCGTACAAAAAAGGTAAAGGTTAATGAAAAAAGGAAGTTTTATATTTGCCAATTAAAATTTTACGGATTATTTATAGTAAAGGGAGGACACTAAAGCCCTCTCTATGTAACGTTAACCCAATACCGTCCATACGGAACCGTATTGTTCTAAAAGGCGCGCATACCTTCCTCATAATTAAGGCGCTTTATATCACAACATCAAAAAAAAAAAAATACGAAGGAAAGAACGATAAAGGTATCTTTGGAGGTAATGTTAAAAGCTAGCACCTAGCTAATATTTACCAAGGATCAAACCCTGGTAGTTCTACTCGCTCTTGCGATACTCTAAAGCAGGGAGAAAGCTGCTTACTAAAGCAGGAAGAAAGTCGCTTAAGGACACATTATATAACTGGAGAAAGGGCTATACCATCTTAGCTCCATAGCCGCTCCCTAGCAGACACTTCTTCTTCTTCTTCTTCATCGAAGTTTATAGACAGAATCCTACCACTTTGATCGACAGCTCCGGCCTTAGTTCCTTTACAATTAGACAATATAACATTGTTGATTCAATTGGTCGAAGTAACAGTAATATTACGTGGTCAGATGGTAGATGGATTATTTTAGGTTTGGCAGACCGCTAGCCGGTCTGAACCATAATTTTTATGGCCTAGTGCTTAGCTCGTGCCCTAGAGTGAAGTTCAGTATACTGTACTCGACTTACACCCAATGCGATAAGTCTGCACAAAGCAATACAATTGCAGTACGGTCAACTTTACTTATAGTAAAGTTAACCTACTGCACCAAATGTAATACTATTCCATCAATTATTAAATATGAACTTACCTTTAGTTTTAATTAGCAAACTGACTATTAAGGAGACCACTTAATACTAGCTATTTTTTTGGTTTTTTTAACGACTATGTAAGGATTTAGATTTTACTTTTATCATCGTATCCTTAAACGATTAAATGCAATTTTTCGTACGGCCGGCTCATAATTTTACCCTTAACTTCATAGATAATCTTCGATCTAAAGATTTTGGCATTTGGGTTTTAAAAGTTAAAGTCGGCTTTCGGTACGAATTATACGACTCTTTGAGTTAGTGGGCTGTTAATCTCGACCTTCTCGCTTTCTTTAAAGGGTTTTCCAGAAGTATTAATATTTTACTTTCGAAGATTTAGGGTCAAGTTTACGTTATTTATTTTCCTTCCTATTTACCTAAGTAATATTATAGATAGGGCCCAGTATGTATTCCTCGTCTTTCAAGTTCTTTTTCTTCGGGAGTCATCCTCACCAGCGGTGTTTTATTGGCTTGTTGATTATGGGTAAAGGAGGTTCGTGTTAGCGCGGTTGCTTGGCTCAAGAGTCTTTACCATCAATCATCTTAATATAGGGTTTAACTTGAGTGGTTCGCAACGTTACAAAGTCGTTAATAGTTTTAACAATTACTTCAGGGTTCTTAATACTTAGTATTTTCTACGGGCCTCCTATTTACTCAGCTCCCGTTATAGAAAGATTTTACTTTACAGCGGCAAAGCAAATATATCGATAGTCGTAAGGCTGTTCCTAGTATTAAGGGCGTCGTTAACTTGACGGCGAGCCGATTTTTTCCATAGTTCCTCTAGTGCTTTACTATAGGTTACAACTCATTTCTGAGTACTTACTAATAGCGGAGATTTAATCTTCAGGTGTAGGTATACTTTAAAGACCAGCAGTGGTAGCACTATGCTGCTAGGGCCTAAAAAATCGTTTAGACTCTCTACTGTTACTTAAAGGCGTGTCTCGGAATCCGTAAAACTTCTAATATTTAACGTAAAGATATTATAAGCTCGGAGAAGTAATGTATGTGAACTTTTAACTTTCCTAATACTTTAGTAGGTCTTTATAGGCACCTCTTTATATTAAATTCTCATTATTTTAATGTATTCTTAAATCTCCGCCGCCGAAAAATTAGTACTAATATCATGAACGACGATGTCAGGTGGGCTTGAATACATGTTAATCTTCAGCATTCTTAGAGTTTCCTTGGTATCTTTTGTCGAAAGGAACTTTGAAAATTTAACTTCGTGAAAAAGGGTTACAGAGTTTACAACGTAAAAAAGAGGCCTACTATTCAAGTAAAACACATTAATAAAAACCTCATAGTTAAAGTCTTTATTGTCTTTATGTATAAAATTAAATATTTTGTGGGCTTAGGCATGTATTTAGTAATAGTGATAGAGCTTTTAAATAGCCTTTAAGGTAAAGTCTTCCATATATTTATTCTTTGCAGACTTTGAGACTTTATATAGCCTTTTAACGGTTAGGTAATTCAAATTCCGTTATAATTAACGAATTTCTGGCGTCTTTATGTTTAATAGCACTGATTTTGATCCTTAAATATAAAATCATAATTACCTTTATTTAAAGGCGAGCGAAAACCTTTTACTGTTTTTAACTAGCTTGTAGGCGTTAACGTTAACGTTAACGTCAAGGGTCTTTGTATTTTCTAATAAAGAAGGAAAGGGGTAAAAGCCGAAAGGATATGGAACGTAATAGACCAAATAATAGTTTAAATTACCGTTATTATTAGCAACAATAATGATTCGTTCGATCCGAAGTTAAATTTAGCATTATCAATATCATAATAATTAATTTTAGTAACTAGAGTATTTTTCCTTCATATCGTTATGTACTTCGAATAGCCTCCCATTGAGTACTTTACTACCCATGTATCTGGCATAATGCCTAAAACGTAGAATCTGTGTAACAATCGCAAAGGTTAAAGGTATATAAGGGGTTAGGAATTTGGTTAAAGTAAAGGTAAGAGTTTTTACCGTCCAAGCGATATTAAAAGGCATAGTCGGCTAATTATTAAGCCGTACGGGGGACTATATTTTTATATTACTTAATTTACTTGGGGTATTGTTGCCGTTAATTATCTTATCGCTTTAAAAGTTTGTAATTCAATTTGAGTGATTTTAATTAAAGGTCATAGGATACTGCATATAATATATTATCTTTTGATACTACGTTCTGTGAGAAGGTAACAAGGGAATTAATAACCATATTTACCATAGATTCAAATACTTTTACCACTATTACGATTATAATTATTATGGTTAACAAGTCCAATTAAATGTTAACGTTATTGGGGTCAACATATCTATTAACTTTAGTTTATAGCCGTAGTTCCAGACTTTAGGCGTTAAGGGCGCCTATAGGCGTATTTGCGGTTGACGTAATTAACTACCGCAAGGTCTTTTTTATTCATGTTAGGGAAATTTCTGACTCAGGGATATATATTAAGCGATTCATGTTTACACTTTATTATAATTCTAAACGAAAAGCGTAATTGGTTAAAAAAGTCTTCGTTAGTGGTATTTAAGCGCTATAAGACGTATTTAAATTCGGTAACACCCGTAATAGATGCCTGTATCTAATCGTAAAGTTTCACTTCGCCAGAGTAATTTTTCCTCATTACCTGTTAATATAAAAGTAACTTGTCAAACATTTAATTTAGTATATCCATTAGTAAATTTTTTTTTCCGTCATTATCGTAGTTTACATTATGGTGGTTCTCTCTATATAGTATTAAATACGGTGGATATCGTATTCCAAGTAGCCTTTTATATTATCGTAAACTTTGCGAAAGGTCTTTATTTGGGTGTGAAAGGTTAGGTAGTAGTCTTTAACACGCCCGGTAAGGATTTCAGAGAATATTAAGTGAAAACTAAAAGTGGTACCTCTATTTACTTGTAAATGTTTAACAGTGGTACTATTTTCGTATCGAGGAGATTATAAGGCTGCCCGTTATAATTCTATTTATAATTCCAAATCTTGGCGAAGTCCATGAAAAGCTTATAATTAATGTTAACTATTTTGAAAGATTTTAGGTGTAGGTAGCGATAATTTTCTCAGTTTTTATTGGTATTTCTTAATAGTTTAAGTTTTCAATCCTTCGAAGAGCGGTGTTAAAGATCATTGCTAGTCGCCTGACCCAAGGAGTAAAGTGCCATCCAAGGAACTGTAGTGGATTTACGCGTATGGGCAAACCTATTGTAGAAAGTTTTTTAAAGGGTTTGGCGATGCTAATTAATTGATTGGAGGACAATATAAGTTTAGAAATTTCTAGAGATTTGACTATGTTATTTCATTAACTTGTATAAAGTGCCGACGTTAATTCCTTTTGTCGTGTTGGTAGCTGTTCATCTACATGCTCTGCCACCGCTAAGTGTTTACTTCACATTATTATATAAAGGTGTTAGACAATCGAATAGATTAACAGATTTTTTATCATTAATACATCAAGGGGTTCGATTTAACTAGAGGTTAAGAGTTCTTTTAAAGCGTGTATATGAGCGTTAAAGCTTTTTAACATTCTTTCCCTTAAGGCGTGGATTTTACGGGTATTCCCTAAGTTAAGCTAGATCGAAGAGGGTCTTTACTAGGCTGGTAAAGATTTCTTTTGGTACGTAGATCCCTCGTCGTTTAACTTTTAACTTTAACTTAGATTTATCGGTTCTTTCAAACGTTTTACACATATTAATTATCCAGTCGTTAAAAAACTTGGGATCTTTATGAAAGGCGCTGTTATGATTTTTACCATCGTTACTTTTAACGATATAATAGTCGATCAAGTTAACCAGGTGCTTTTCTATTAAGTTTTTGTCGACATTTTGGCCCTAAAGGTCCTTATCGTATTATTTGCAAAAGATAGATCAGAGGACTTCAATCACTCTAAGTAGATCTTTGGAAAATATTATTTTAAGGTTTTAGGTGACGTAGAACTTATTAGGCAAGGGGCTAGATAATTTAACGTGAAGTCACATAAGAACTTGATGTCTTGGCGTTAAATTACGCGACGTGGATTTCTCGGTGCGAATTAACGAATCTTATTGTTTTCGTTTGGGGTAGCGAACTAAGCGATTAAATTGACGTATGGGAAGTGAAAAGAGCAAAGAAGGGGGTAAAACTTGATATTAAGAGTAAGGTCGGAGGTCGTTTATCATAAGTAAAGATCGAAGGTTAAAAGTTGTAGGCCATATAACCTAGTAGTTTTTACAGTAATAATACCTGTAGTACTATTAAATTAGCTATTTGTTTACTTATCGAACTTCAAGACTTTTAACAGTTAATTTTAATGTTTTTAAAAAAGACTTGTCAAATTTTCTTAGTGTTTTTAATATCGATACCGTCGCAAACTTCAAGTTGCCGTAAATACAATTACAACCTACAAGTTTTGACTTACTGTTGTAAAAACCGCCACAGTTTATAGGGGCCTTTCGCAAGAATCTTTCCCTTACCCTAGCCTTCTTTTAACGTAGAGCGTAACTAGAAAGTAGCTTCTTCTTTGAATTAGCTTATCTATGCTTAATATAATAAGCACTGATTAGTATTGGTAGGGCTTAAGACGTTGCAACGTTGTCGATTCTATTGGTCGAAGTAACAGTAGTATTACATTGACAAATAGTGGATGTATTGTTCTAGATTGAGCAAACCGTTAGCTGGTTTGCACAGTAATTTGTATAGTCAATTTCTTGGCCTATACTCTAGTGTGAAGTAGGCGCATACTATAATTGATTTGCATGCAATACAGTAGGCCCACAAACAATACACTCAACTTATAATCAGTATAGTCAATTTTACTGTAAGTAAAGTTGATCTATTGCACGGTAATTACTACTATTTGGTAGCATAGAAAACTGATGTGCATACCAAGCATGACTTATACTAGGGAAATGGCTACTCGCAGTCATGGGAGGGATTCTTGGAGGATAAAGGGGTATTTGCAGGAAATAGCCGAACTAGAAACAACAATGCAAATAAACCTCTCTACCCCCTCATTCTAAGACTCCGTTTGTATTGTAATCATCTGGTGACCTGTATAGAAATTATTTACTCTAAAAACTTCCTGATTCGTAGTTAGCAAAAACAAACCAAGAAGAACGAAGACGAGTATAAGAACGACGCGAGAAGACACGAGGACAAATACGAAAAAGACGAAGACGAGTTCGAGAATAGACGAGAACGATGCGAGAAGAGACGAGGATGACACGATACGATACGAGTACAAGGCGAAACTCGAGGAGAGACCGGGACGAATACGAATACGAAAAAAAACAAACCCCTACAAACTTTATAGTGAGCTAAAGCTAGCTATACATGAAATGAGGGAAGTTGAAGAAATAAACAAAGGATAGATTATTCAAATATATTAATCTTATCCCGTAATTCCGACCGCCAAACGCTTACATTACATTAATCGATCTCATCATCTCGGAAAAAAAACTATATCAACGAGATGTAACAATTACTATACAACTAGTTATTATTCGCACCACGAAAATAAATTTCACACGGACATTCGCCGGATAATCCAGCGAATGTGAAAACGATTACGTCTTAAACGTGGGGATTACGGTGGAAACGTAATCTCAAAACGATATTCTTGTCGAAAAGATTTGCAAAAGTTATTTTAAAACGGTTTTGAGAAAGGAGGCGGCTAAACGGTACCGCAACATACCAAAAGAGGAGAGACAACGGTGGAAAAACCTTAAGGCACACTTTAAAACTCGCTTCAAGTCCCTTCAGATTATAATAAGAAACAGAGTGACGGTTAAGGTAAACTCATTCGAAAGGCGTGCCTATAAAACGCTAGTTAAATGCGTAAAAATGGCAGACGAACTTGCTGCACAATACCCTTATATATTACAAAAAAAGCTGAAAAACAGGTTTTTGTCACACCTTACAAACAACGGCTAAAACAACGACACGATGTTATAGACGAGAGTTACTAACCGTCTGGTTTTTAAAGACCTTATGAAGCAGAACGGAATGTTCGAGGATAAGGTCACATATGACGTCGTAAGGATAATATTAATCGCGGTAACTATGGTTCCTAACCGTAATAACAACCCTTTTTTTCTCGTAGAACGAAAAACAAAAATATTCCCAAAAGTACCTAATAAAAGAAATAATCGCTGAAATTATTATAAGACTAATGTAAAAAAAAATGGGTAGGCTAACGCCTTGGGATAATAGGGGAAACGCTTCTTATAACTTTCAGAATACTCGCGGACATCATAATTCCTATTAACCCTACTTTTAACCCATTTTACAAACGAAGATGGCAGACTCGCGAAACTTATACCAAATAAGAAATAAAAAAGGTAATGGATAACAATAATAACAGCAATAACAATAGCAAATGCAAAACGATACGTGGATATACTTTAACTGTGGTAATATACCCAAACCATACCATAGGTGTCATAACTTTTCTTACCCGCAACAGATATAGGCAAAAATATGTCAAATACGAGAACTGATATTAAGGGGGCGAGAAATCCCCGAGGAGTTGAGAATAGGAAGCGAAACAAATGAAAAGGTATACAAGCTATTATTTATAACATCCATAGATCGAAATAAATACCAGAACTTCTACCCTACCTCTGAAATTAATCCTTTATGTTTAACAGATTTAAACACAAAGGGGAGTAGCGTATAGAATTTATAAATTAAGCCGGAAAAACGTTAACATGTTCGTAAAGACAAAGAAAAAGGGGAAAAGGTCGAAGAAATTGCCCCTTTAATAGCCACCGAATGTTTCAACACTTGAACTACGAGATACGAAAACCTATATGCTCTAACTAAAAACGAAAAAGGAGGCCTATCTAATACTCGTACGAAATTAAACTCCTTTTATCCTCGAACGTCACAATTTCAAACCTTTTTGTCGATAATTTAAACCGACAGATAATGGTTCCGCGAAGGAATTTCCCAGTTTCTCACTGCTTTATAAAAAAAGTACGAAACAAATACCACGAAAAAGAGAAAATACACCGTATCTATCCGAGCATTTACAAGTCGTTCTGAAAAACGATTTAACTTAATAAATACTTTACGATAAATTTACCCTAAGATTACTTTCGAGTAACTGTTAAACCGTAACCCTATATTGCGAAAACAAATGGCAAGGATGTGTGGCTTCGATATTATTCGACGAATAAGAATAGGAAGGAAAACCGCGAGGAAAAAACGAAAACGTATAGCATTTATATATTCGGCGGTGATAACAGCCGTAAAAAATCGTGTTCAATCATGTACTATAAAAACCTAATTAGGATACATTGAAGGTAACACCTATAATATCCACATTAACAGGTACCTGATAAACGATGGTTTTCTGGTTAAACTCGTTACACGAGACGCGGTAGCTCGTTACTGTTTAGACAGCCAATTCACCAATAACTCTAACGATAGCTGACGGGAGTCGTACGACATTAACAATTTACGTATTGTTTCCCCTCATTACTAGTAGTATTATCTCTTTAATTTATACATTTCTTATAGTATAATGTTCATTATATAACTTATTACTAATCCGTAACTATCTTGTTCGCTATTTAGCCGTTTATAATAATACTAAAATTGTCTTTACACTTGTAGGTGAAGGCGAATACTTAGTCGTTATATTTATGGAGCAACCTGTGAAACCGCTACCTTCTAATATCCAACCAGCTTGTATAAACCGTCTTTTAAATAAAAACCAACACTCTTCGGATAAGTTTATCATAAGTGATAAGGAAAATACGACGAAATCAAACTTAGAAGACGAATAATAGCAGCGACGAGGACGAGAACCAGGCCTGAAACGAGGAGGATGTGAAATGCCTGCGAAAACTAAACGAATTCATAGACTTTGCGAAATATACGTAATAGTAAGGGAAATGCCCAAACTAGAGTAGACCCTACACCTGGAAAATGCTATTCGACAACCGAGAAACCTAGGAAACACCGGTACTTACAAACGAGTACGTTTCGAAGAAGTTTTAATTATACTAGAAACACATGAGAACGAAAAGAGAAACCACGAGGGCAAGACGAAAAAGTTTAAGGACGAAACGAGGACGTCGACAATAATGATAAAACTAATAAGAATAACACCATTATATTTAACTAGGTAAAGGGGTTACTTATTCAAAAAAAATATCGATCTAGTTAACTATTTATTACGTTTACCTGTTTCGCGTACTACGATTTAACGTTTAGGAAAAGAAATAAAACTTTCTAATGATTTCATACCGTTACCGTCGCCTATTAGGCTATTAATCTTTAATTGTAATAGGAAAACTAATTCGGGATTAAACAGATAAGAAGACAATATTCTGAGGTTATAGGCTTTGAGTGATGAGAAAGACAAAGAGATATTCTTAAATTTCCCAGCATACGAATATCTACGATAGTGGAAAGGAATGGGAGAGAACAAAAAAAAATTGAAAAAGCTTGCCTGATATGTAGCGAGACAGAAAGAATACTAATAACATAAAATAGTAAACTTGACAGAGATATTAAATGTTGGTCCGGAAAAAGTGAATTAGAGAGTTCGGCGGTTTTAGAAACATCGCAAAAGATTCGAGATGTAGGCGAAATCTAAAATCCACCCTACTCCATTAAAGATATTAAACGAATTCCTTTACCTTATACTATACGTCACGAAGTATATACATATAAAAGCGTCGTAGATAATGATTTTAAAGACATTTTATATAAGAAAAATACTGAAAACGCCTTCGACAGGAAAAGTTTCGAAATAGATGTAATAGGTTCCTAAATAGTTTAAGTGGAAAAGGGATCACGTTGAAGCTTTCGCTACTATGCACCTGGCTACTTAACAAAACGTCGCTACAATACCAGATCGCTTGCTTTAATATCACCTCGTAACAAATACATCAAATAAGGGAATCAGTAATATCGCTTTCTAACTAGAGGGACTGCCAACAGGTACAGAGGTTATCGATAAGTTAATATCTTATGTAATAATTCTGGCCTTTTTTTCTTAAAAACTAAACCATATCGAGACAAAGTATATCATTGGTAAGAGAAAAGCGTTAGTTGCAATAAAATGACCCCCCAAAAATCCAGACTATAGGTAATTAAATTTCCTTTTCCGAAAATAGTGTATACTAATTACGCGAACCTGATTTTATCGTTAACGAGTCCGATAATACTGATAGAAAGAATCGCATAATGGATAAACGTCCTCGGAATGTTTAACGTGAAAATCGTATATCGCCCTAATACAAATGAGATTGTCAAGATGGCGGATAAAACTTCGAGGTTATCGAAACCAATTTTAAAGCTTTTAAAGTCAGATATAAGAGAATTACCGTGGGTAGTGGAAAAATTCTTACTCGTAAGACTAGCTATACTGAAAGATTTGGGAACAAGAATTCTTTTGTCTATAGGAGTGCTAAGCCCTGAACGAAGAAGTAACGATGATAACCGTATATATGAACGAGATAAACTGATAAAGAGATATTGTAAGATACCTTATGGGTAGAAAAAAAACAATAGAGGATTTACCGACATAGCTAAAGAGGAAAGTAAAACGAAACTCACTGCAATTTTGTATCTAAGACAGCGTACTATTAAGGCGAGAACTTAGTAAAGAATACGTAGTATAAGTAAGGAAAATTAAGGTACCTCGGGTATTCAAACAGGCCTACAACCTTGATAGGCATTTTGTAATGGCCTCTACCCTTTACAAATTAAATGGAATACTATGGTAGCCGAGTCGATATATTAACACTAAAAAATACGTTAGAAATACAATTCATACGTATTATCTAATACCGCTAAATCAATCAACGCAGGGCTCTTACCTTCTATAGCTCTAAAACCATGGGGTATTGTGGGTATGGATTTTACAAGTAAGATCAATCCAAAAGGAGTCGGCGGAGAGACTTATCTTCACCTTATCGTCGATTATTTCTCGCGATTCTTATTTTACCGAACAGTGGGTAAACCGATAGGCGAGGAAATATATCTAATCTAAAAACCTATTACCGATGTCTTCGACTACCTTGAGGAATATTACTTTAACAATTTAAGGTACTTTAAAAGCCTGACGGTTATAAAGTTTTTCTTTAAAAGCGAAACGAAGATAATGAACACGCCTACTTACTTGGATATATTAATGGGATTCATTGAAGGATTGGTAAAGCTAGTGAAAAATGGGCTAAAGGAACAGGCTTACGAACGTGGGTATAGGTATTTCGAAAAGTGGCCTAAAGCTCTCATCAATTTTCTAAGCGCTATTAACAATAGGTTCATGAAAAACTTACCCTATACATTCTTATATATTATATTAGATTAGTTGGTAATTCCCTGAAGGGCTGCTGTAACAGAGACAGAGATAAAGGTAGTGTTAAACCTAGATCGAGAATAATTAGGGACGATGTTTAATAAATCGCAAGCGAATAAGGAGACAATTTGCGATGAGTTCGTTAACTGGCGTGACAATTCGTATCAGCAAGTGGTTAATAGATATGTGAAGCAATAGATTGAGTTCAAAACTAACCATAAGGGTAATAGGTTTAAAGTTAGCAACTGGGTGTAAAAAGTCATGCCGAAGACCCGCGACATCAAATTAAAGAGGTTCATGATTAACAAAAACAAAGATCTGAAAAATATCCGAGCGCCTACCTTTAAACCTTAATGGAAAAGGCTATGGGAAATTAACGAGGTCGCTTTATCCGTGTCGCTCTGAATCGTTAATCCTATCACCAAATTGAAAAGTAGAAAGGTCCACGTTAACTTATTAAAGCTATACATCCAAAGGGAAAAGGATAAAGGGTAGGAAGACGAAGGAAAAAACGGACAATATGTGAAATAGATGGAGGGTCCTTACGTTAACAACCTCAATGGCAACGAGCACATCATCGATCAAAACGCGCCGCAGTGAAGTAACACCATCGATCAGAACGTGCCACAATGGAATAATGATATTGACCTTTATCGAGGGTAAAGTTAAAAAAGTTGAAAAGGCGAAGGTGAAAAGGTTGAAAGGGCAAAGGTTAAGGCTGTAAAAAGGGTAGAAGTGAAAGTTGAAGTTAAAGTTAGAGTTGGAGTTGGAGGGATTATCGTGAAGTATAATGGTGGAAAGTTCACTTTTGCTTCCTTCCTATTGTTTTTATTTGTTTCATTACCCTACTTCACATCACATCAATATTTGATGTATCTAAACTTTTATTCACTTTGTTTTATATTGATTCAAGGACTCAACCATATATTAATTGGGGGATAAATAGTAGAATAGAGAATTGATTTACAAACTAAGCATGACTTATACTAGGTAAATAGCTACCCGAAGTCATGGAAGTGATGCCTGGTGTATAAAGGAGTATTCGCAGGGACTAGCCGAACTAGAAACAACAATACAAATACACCTCTCTACCCCCCCATTCAAAGACCCCGTTTGCATTGTAATCATATTCCAATACCTACGATATCTGAAACTAACTTGCGAGGACTTAACTGATAAATGTTTAATAAGGAACTTATTTTCGATCTCGAAAAGTTTAAACTTATATATATTACCGGACGCTAGTGTTTTACTAACTTTACAAAATATGAAAACCTTTTCGTTCCAACCGCTGCGAAACCGATTCATCCAATTACAAACCTCCCTGTAAATACCGAATTCCTTTACTTGTATTGATTAATATTTCAATCTAACCGAACCTTATTTGGAGAGGAATATGTAGATGAATACGTAATGAGGGCTTTAAAGATCCCATAATATTACAAGGAACTCGTTCGCTCAAAGTACGGGCCCCCACCGCACATTTTACATATACTTATAATTATTGTCATCTTTTTTATACTTACCTATTACGACGAGAGTTAGTATACCGGACGCTGTTAAAAAGGCTGTGAAAAAAAGCTTACAATTTCGATAGTTTACGCAGTAAAAGCGGTTACCTCGTTTTATAGAAATTCACCTAACGTTATTGCTTTTCAAGATGTCAATTAATTATTTTATAAAGTGATTTGAAAATAATAACATTTGAGACTCACCTATATTTTGAAACCCCTAAATTTTTAATAACTCTTCATCAAATTCAATACGACATCGCCTGTCATTCTGCTACCGAAAGTTACGTATCAAGACTCCCCACCCTTTTTGATTATTTAATACGGGTATTACCACTCTTACTACGAACTTAGGCAATCCTTTAAATTTTATATAATATCATTAACGTTTTTAAACATCCTCATCGATTTATAAGATATAATTGAACTATATCGTTGAATTAGTGAAATGATTAAATATAAACCACATTTATCAATAATCAAAAAAAGTCTTTGAAGTTTTTCAGAACAATACTATTACTACCACTTGTTTTCAGAATATTTTAAAGACTTTACGAGAGAACAAATTAAACATATTCCCGCTTAAACTTTGGAAGATTAATACTCTAACCTTTACTTAAACCACATCACGATTTTTACCAACGATTTTGAATAATATTTCAACGATTAATAATACGTTTAATACGAATACATTGTTTTTTGTAATGATATTATCATCTTATAAGGGTTTGTTAGCTTTCATATTACTTCCCATATTTTCTATACGAAGGTTATTGGTACGTTCCAAGGCTTAAAAACGGTTATGTATATTATGTTTGTCGAAATTACGACATACGATAATAATAATATTATGAGGTAAGACTTCATAAACGGTCTTGTTACCTCGTTGTTGGTGGATTTGAACAGCGTACACGCTATTATTAAAATTTACCCTAATTTCATTACAGTAAAATAGAGGGTTGAGTATATAGGTATTGATAGAAACGAAACCACGGATAAGTTTTTTAATATTGAAGACAGGTTTTCAACTCATTTTAACGTAGATAACTAGCTTTTCGTTCACTAAGTTAGATTTAATTTTCGGTTACAATTAAAGGCAATTGAGAACAAGTGATACAACAAAAAATAAATTGAGCTATCCACGAAAAACAAAAATTGAAAGATTCAATATTCAACTAAACCCAAACCGCAATTTGGCAAATCTAGTCATATAAGCCCCTCCCCGACTTCGTTTCCACTATTGTAGGCTTCAATATATTTATTTTGAACGATAAGACACGGATTTATCCACTTTAAATTATAACATTAACATTTCAAATTTCTAAAGCAGACGAACATTATGTTCAATTCAACTGAAAGCGAGTTTTTCCCCATTAAGTATATTTCCAATATTTTTTCAAATGTTTAGAAACATTAGCTATAGCCCTTTAAGACACTCTCAAATGAAAGTGTACGAGAAACTTACATGTTCAAAGTTTTTCCGAACTTTGAGAATCTCTGGGTCTCTACCCATATTTCAAATTTTGAAAAAAAAAAAAAAAAAAAAAAAAAAACAATTGAATTATATCCTAAAAAAACTTACGTTTTATGTTTGCCGACAATAATGATGTTTTTCGTATACCGGAATTACTTATATTTTACACCTACTGGCACTAATAATTACAACCCTAATAACTATACTGATAACCGATCAAAATATTTACCTCTTTATCAATTTTACTACAAACGTCACCAGGTTCTTTAAGACTGTTACCCAGTGGGTCCAACTTTATTAACTGGAAATAGTGGGACTCAAAAAAAATTATAAATAGCGATGGTTCCAGTTGTAAGGGGCGTAATGAAAACGGCGATGGGGATGAAGGAAACGAGCTAATTAAAGATGTATCTCTTATCTTTGTTATTGCTATTCTTGTCGCCACCGTTGTTAAAATTGGTCTCAGCTTTAACTCCGATCATAATGAAGCCATGTTGTTCCAATAATTTTGCGGCCGTGGCCTAAGCTACTCTACCTTACTCCACCTTAACAACAGTATAAAAGGGCTATTGTAGAGCGGTTAGGTTCCCGAAGAGCGCCTTCGCTGTAACGGTGGCATGATAGGTGGTCAACAACCTAATAATATTAATGGAAACGAGGATACACCCATCTTTACGCTTAATTATTATTACTTATCGATATTAAATCCCTTTATATAAAACAGGCGAATATAACGGGTCTTATACGATTGTAACAGGCATATTGAATACCCTACCCCCCCAGTCAATATAAACCTCATCGTGAGATTTAACGAGCAGAAACCATACGTAACCTATATAAGATTCTATTACGTTAATCTATATAGAGTAATAAGGGGTCGCGTAGGTTAAAAAATAAAAATAAAATTTGAAAAAGAAGGGGGAGGGGTTGACTAAGTTATGTTTAGTCTTTTTTTTTAAAAAAAACTAAAAGTTCCTTTATGGAAGCTAATACATAATGGTTTTTAAAATGTAAAGCCTGTTTTTTTCTAAATGAAATTATTTTTTCAATTAATATAATGACTCTAATTGAAGTATATATATAGAGAGAGGTACGTGTGGTTATTTATAGTATGAATTATAATTCGTCATCGTATAGGAGATAGTTTATTATTCCAGGTCATATCAATAAAAGGCCCCCTTTCTTTTCTAGTGACGCGACATACAGGCTATCACGTACGTGTTAAGTTCCCCTAACTATAATAACGATTATACTATACCTCATTACATATACGCGCTACTTTTACGCGTCTTATTTACGATTTTTATATAGGCTACTTTTCTGTATTTTGCTTGACAAGGCCCTTGTCCTTAAGGGTCTACAAAGTCGTATCTCTAGCGTAAGTAGGCACCGGGCGGGAATCAAGATGCCCGCGCTTTATGGTATGATCAAGACTATAGTTTATATGCCTACGGGTCTCCATATTGTAAGGTATCTTAAAGTTTTGATGAGATGAATGGTGCGGCATCCCAAAATCTTGTACGTACTCTGAGAGAACTCGTGTTACGATTCCTCCCACCGGTATCAACAGAATTATTTCATATAATCTAGAGTAACACTTCGTAGTTGACATTTCTCGATGATAGTGAAATAGAAAAAAATGATACTTTTATCATGTCACGTTAATCAATTTGTAGGCATTAGACGATTATTGTTGAAATAAGAATAAATAATAAAGGAATGTAAAAACGTTGAAACTTTATGATTAATACCTTGAATAGTACTGTTGGTCTTAAGGTTTTATACGGTATTCAAAAGTTATTCCACCACCATTAAGTCGTGAAGGCGTTCTGAAAACATATTTTTTCAATTTGAACCCCAGTTATTAACGATAACACGAAGGAATATATAAAATCTCAAATTACAGCATAAAACCGCTTCATACAAGATTCGAAGATTATAATTTCTATGACTTTTAAAGTTACAGTCTTACTTCAACGATCCGTAATTACTATAGGGTCACATGAATCGCCGAGTCGCTCCTGAGTGAAGTCCGCCATAAAATAGACTAATGACTCGCTTTTAAACAACTCAAAAACCAAAAAGAGTTTAAAAAATTCCTTTTAACAATATCTCTAATAGTTTTTCCGCTTATAAATATTATAATAATTACAAACACATCGAGTCATACGATATAACACAAGTTGAAAATATTACCTACAAAATATAACGATAATGGAATTGCGGCCCAAGTAACTAGTAGAAAAGCAGAGTTTATTCAACTTAAATTAATACTATAGTAAACAGTTTATAAACCGGAACTTAAATACTATTATAGAAATGTAAAACTATATTATTGTTAAATCTATATTCTGAAATGGAAACCTTAAATGTATAGTCTCTATTAATACTAAAACTAATGAGAAACCCGCGATTATCGATACGAATCACGAACTACGTGGAGATGAATAATATCCCGGATAATAACAACGTTCTAATTTCTTTAAAGATAAGAGTTGGTGAAAACTTTGTAACCTTTTGAAATAGATTCACTAGAAACGGTCAACCGAAAATCGTGCGCACTGAAAAGCGGCACGAAAGCGGCCTATTTAGGGTGAAAGAGTTTCAATTTTCGGCCGAAGAGGTAGTTTTGAAAAAGGCTTTGAAAATATCTAGATCCTGTTATAACAATATATTGGTTCATATATTATAAGTTTCTATATAATTAATCAATTTAAAATGGAATTGAAAAAAGCATTTAAAACAACGAATTGATTTTCCGACAAGTCGTCAAGTAGTCATGAAATAACCTAAGTTCTTATAATCTATAAAAAAAAGAGAACAAACTATATCCCTAATATTCACATTCTATACTTCCAACAGCTTATAACCCATAAAGTTCCCTTATCATAAATTTCATAATTACACTGAACAAATAATGAACTTTTTAAATAATACGTTGTTTAGTGTAAGGTTCTATAATTATTGTATTAAAGTAAATAACTTCTTAAAGCTTATATAGAACAGTCTGATTTTCGAAAGGTTCTTCGTTTGGGGTCTCATTAAGCAAAAACAATATTTAGAAAAAACGAAAACTTAAGTCGCTCGAATGCAGATTTTTCCTCAAGCCCCTAATAAGAGTTGCCTATCGTTCTAATTTTCCGAATTAAAAGGCCAGTTATTACAAATTGATCTCAAATGAATTAGCGATTAAAGTAAACAAACTCAAAACACCTTTATATCTCTAATAAAAAAGTAAAAACCGTTCACTTCCGAATAACACGCAGTTTTCCCGAGTAAATACGTACTCCGATCCTTGTTTCAATAAAAAATCTCAAAAACTTGGTTTTCTCTACGCCCAACTCCCACGTAGATATTTCGAAATTCAGTTTAACAATAATTAAAACTCACAATAGCCACTCAAAATTCACTTCATAATCGTTACCAGTAATAGCCCAATATACCAAAAAATTATCAAGGTAAAAAATTCAAAAAATATAACAAAATAAGCGTAGTAAATGGTTAATATATCGTTAAAGGGTGGTTTGTACACTATAAAAGCCGGAATGAGTAACCAACTAATCAAAAAGTCTGAAACAGATACGAAAAGTGGTCTTCCATTCATCGCTCTCTTTAATACAAAGTTTATTAAAAGCGACTTTAACGTAAATATTTATAAACCACTTAGACTATGAAAAAGTGACGAACGTTTTTTTAATGAAAATAAGTATGTATTGTTTAACTTTTGTAATAAAGTTCAGTCGCTGATAATCGACATTAAACCGTAGGCCGCCAGTGGGTGTATTAACAAAAAATATGGGAACGCCTTATAAAAAGCTTCTTATACGAATATAAACTGAATCCAACAACTTGGTTAGTGTTTTCCCTAATATCAAAAGCGTATTCCGTAATATACAATATATCAAGTCCTAGAAAACTTCCGCAAGCGAACACAAAGTATTGTTCCTAAAAGTATAATTATAATCGACCTCCAATGATACAAAGGTAACTTATTACCAAAGAGTTACGAAAATAAAGGAATAAATTTATAATAACGTCCGGAAATTTATTGTGAATAGCGACAAAGTCTTCTGGATACAACTCTTTGTTAATTTTTCAAAGAATGACAGTCTTCAGTCATATAATAACAACTTTGGTTTTACAAAATCGATCAAATATAACGATAAAGTCTACGACATTAATACTGTTACATTATTTTTATCGGTAAAAATTCCAATTTCTATACTCGGTGGTTACCAGTTCCTCCTGAAAGCAATACATACTTCGAAATAATGTAAATTATCCACTTATATAGTATTTAACGTCAAACAAAAAGAATATGGTTTTATAAGTAAAAATTAATATAAATCCAAATTCGATATTAGTATTCATCGAAATCAATATTTATGAACGATATAAGTTATAAATTAATATTAGTACCGTATTCAATAGCTTCATGAAGTCGTTAAGGTGACATAAAAATACATGACTATTATGATTGGCACATAAACCATTTATGAATAAAGTTAAAAAAATTCAATCCATATTTGGCAAAATGTTGAAGGATTGGAAATAATGATAAAAATGAATTGATTATGAACGGTCCGTTATTTTAAATATACAATTGAATGATCGGGGGGAATGAAAATCTCTTCAACTCATATACATGATTATATATATCGAAGTTATTTTTTTCCTCTTAAAAGTCTATTAAGCTCTCAGTAATAGTAAGGAAAATATATGTATTGATATTACTGCAAAAAAAGATTAAACGTTAAATGAAATATAAATGGTAGGTTCAAATGCGATAACTATTCTTACCATATTTTAAATATAAACTAAAGTATTTACAACGTAAAAAATCGTTTTAAGTAACTTGGATAATATGTCACTGAATTCCAAATCAAAAAGAGTTCACGTAAGTTATAATAACAACCTCCTAACTATCATATACAGGAGTATTATCAATATAAAGAACGTTATTACATCGAGTACGGAAATTTCAAAGTCTTTTATTAATAAAATAAGTGCGTACAAACTATTTGTTGTATTCCTCGAGTATATCAAACAGAAATAATACATTAGTTGAAGTATTGTTAATCATTCGCTTGGGAATGACGAATTCAATGGTTAACCTCTGGTATATACCACTAACTTCAGCTAGCAACGCCCTCTAGGCATTGGAAAAGATATAAAATCATTTATAAACCCTTCGTTTTGAGCTTATAAGCCGAATAAACATAGTTTTCGCCGTATTGAAATCGTATTAATACACCAGAAACATTGTTATAAACGTATAAGAGACGTAATTAACGCAGTCACTACCGCTTATATAATACGTTTCTATAACGATTTTATAATACACTTAAATTATTGAAATATAACGTAACAATGGTTTTTTTATACTGATAAACTTCCGGTCCTAACATAATTTACGTACCATTGTAATGTTTCATGCGGGAAATTATAATATAAAACCAAAGAAACTTTATTAAATAATCGACTATTTTGCGTTTAATTTATTCACAATTACCTTTGTCAGATTAATCTCTAACGTTGTAGTTGAAATGAAAAGTAACTAAGCTATTATTCTCGTCATCGGGTAATACAGCACGGTTTTTAACGGGAAACGGCATGAAAACTACGTTAGTATCATTTTTAGGTAATATGAAAGCGATTAATCTTTAGGTATGGGTTTTCTTCAAAAGTTCTAACGTATGGGAAGCGATTTGGAATTGTCGAATTATATTTATGAACGTTGTTAATTTATTAACGTTATTATAGTGTATACTTCAAGTATATTCACGACTTCCTTAGTCTTATTCAATGAAATTCTCTCATAAAGTTTCTATACCTAACTTGTATTCATTAGTTAATTAAAAATATTACGTTATTAGAGTGTCTCAAAGCTGATCCATATACGCGCGTCGAGAAATTGTTTTAAAATCTGAGGTTTTATATTCTAAAGGTTAGAAAACATAGCCCTCAACCATAGACCTTTAAAAGCAGTTAGAATACCATCGAGAATGTATATCGAGAATTATATATAAAAGGATTGAGTTAAAAAAATTGTTTAAAGTGGTTGAATATTATTCATAATCCTAAATAAAGAATAGAAGAAGAAACTCCTCTTAAGAAGCTATTATAGAGATAGTGAGAAATAGTGATATGGTCTCTTAGTTAATCATATTGCGTAGACATACTTAGAAGCAGCTCGGGAGCTTTGTAGGAACATAGCAACCACTAAGTCTAGATCTCTAGCGACTACTAACCTAAGTACTAGCCTATAACACTAACCCTTAAATCCTACCCAACGTTCAAGTAACTTCGGTATAAATGTTAACTCGGACGTTGACCTGATTATTACCAATGACTTTATAGACTTTCTAGGGAGAAAATTGTATTTTTTTCAAAATAGTTGCATAAAGTAACTCAAGATACCCAACTTTCATTCGATAGTTTGTGCAAAACTTATAAAAGACGTTCCGTAGAGAATAAATTTAGTTTTCCATTTTTTCTAACGCTTTGATAAATACAAATTGTAAATAATATTATATTGCTAAAACGAAGTTTAAGCAACGATTAAAGTTGATGCACATTGTAATTTTACTCACGTATTTTGAGAAAATTATCAGATGTATTACAATTACCCAATTACTATCATTTTTAATAATTTATTCGAAAGTAGACTTTATCTGGTGTTGATATCAGGTTCAAATTTCCGTTATTCTTAGTTTACTTTACGAATTTCTTTTAGAGGAACTATTGATAAAACGATAGTTTGTAACTTACGTTCCTCCAAAACATATAATACCTACAAAACAAACAGATAGCTACCACATATAAAAATAAGGATTTGCGGTTAAAGAAAATATTGCTAAAGATATAAATATTACAATACTCCATAAAATACCCCGGCAAACATGTATGCAACAAGTTGTTACTACTTAATTTATATCTGTATTCAAGAATAATATGAAGAAAATATTTACTTTGATACAAATAGTTACTGTTATTCATAAGCTTTCCTATATTTCAAAGGAATTAACACTTGTATTGAATAAAACATTACAAGATAAACTACCATCCTACCTTTCAAAAGATACTTATATAATTTTCACTGATAATTAAAGACGTTTTATAATATTGTTTTAAGGATATTGATGCGAAAAAATACGCAAAAAGCGGGTGATTTTACCAGAAACGTTTGTGAAATTACGAAATTATGGTTATGTTTTTGTAAGTAGCCTTTAAATGTGTGTCCCCGTTTTTCTTTGTCCAAAACCTCAGTAGCAGCTTATGATTTTACGTTAATTATCGAAAGCTCAACGTTGTTATAAAAGTTGACAAGCATTTTTAATAAAGTAAGTTTTCGCCAATCTTTTGAAGGCTGTATAGCTGACCAAATTCAACGTTCGAGCTGTTTTTTATAAACTTCGCATTAAAAAAACGATTGGTGGAAAACCGCGTTTTATATTTGGTTTGGGTGTTTCGAGTAGTTAATTACCTTTTTCAATGTTTAAAGTATATAAACTACCTTTTAACGATATATTAACAATTTTACACCCATTTTTCGATATTTGCGTTTTACTTTCATCGATAATGAATTTATCTATTCAAATCATACCTTCGATATCAATTACGAGGTTAAACTGATAGTACGCGCCTCAACCGCGATTGAACTTAATATTTATATATTTAAATGTATGTTTGAAATTTTAAAGAACAAATACTTATGATATATTATGGAAGCTGAACTTGGGATACCTATGAACCCAGAAAAGTTATTAGTTTCTTGGGTATAAGATGCTTCTATGTCATTGTTATAGACTTAAACAATTAACTATTGAGTTTATAGATTATGTGACTGTGCACATAACGGGATAGGCAGTACCCGGTCCGAGCTCGGTCCGTGCACAGCACGTGTAAGCGCACGTGACGGGTTAGGTACTGGCTAGGTACTGGCTATATCTATAGGTTTTGTACGGTAGGCCACAGTAACCTTTTTTAATCTTTTATCGTATCTTAATATGTAACGATCACACTAAATACCCGTGAGTAAATAAAAGGTATCAGGGGGTTTATATTAGCGGTAAGGTAGCAGAGGTAATAAAGGTGAAATATCAAGAAGATGTTTGTTCGTACTATAGAATGATTACTAGCCATTAGGCTATTCAGGTGTATAGACTGAATACTTAGATTGACAACTGAAGAGCTATGAAGGAAATACTATCTGTGTGGTGATAACTGTGTCCTTATATATCCGTGCCTTCATACCGTCTTCAGTACTGGACCGCTGAAGTCGATGTCGCTTCCTTCGATCCAATGTTGTAAACTGGACCGCGAGCGGTCCTGTCGGTCCAAACCCTAACCCTAGGTGCTTACATAAAAGAGATCACTGGATTGATGTGTTGAACACCAGGCTTCTGATAGCGCAGCGAACCGCTGGCCTATTCCATGACCTGCAGTTAATCTTTGGGTTATAACATAATAGTAAACCCTATTAAGTACCTACTTTGTTTATTATCGTGGGTCGGATCATGACATATTATTAAGGTTTATTTTTATTTTTCAAAGGAAAATTACTTATAATAGACGAATCGATAATAAACGTTAATGATTTTTTGTTACACTTTAATGTTATCGGGGAAGATAGATCGTCGGCGAATACTTAGTTCTCCATCTTTATAAATATATTTCCTACCTTCTCGAAGCCGAATTAAACCGATATTATTCGTTTACAGGATATCGTAAGTTATATCGCATCGATTATAACGCAATTATAATAGCTGGGTTAATTAATTTTAACTATCGGCCTTATGATTTACTTCGCTTAAGTTGTAGTTAAGATTTGGTAATTTAAAACCGAGTTAACCGCGACTCTTATTAGCTTTTCACCGACTTAGGGTAGGTGAAAATAACAAAACTAACCCTGATTCAACGGATTTACTTCTATGTAGGTGACGACGTGTCGAACAATCGAATTTATATTTAAAACTAATAAAATATAAATTAAAAAAGGTTGGCATACGTTCTTTTACGTATTGGAATATTATACGTCAACGGTAAAGCAAGTGGTTATGACGTTTTACAAAACCAGTGGATCCAAAGATATGTATAATACAAGCAAGTTTTTCGACTTTATCGAGACTACTTTTAACACCCTTTACCGCGCGGATAAGGTATTAGTCGAATGAAGAGGTTAAGTTATAAACGATGAAGACCTATAGGTACTATTCGTTATTAGGTTCGAAATACTTTTAGTTTTAACAGTTGGCTTGGATGGGCCTTCGCCTGTAAAGTATAACTACTTGCGTTTCTGTGTATCGTTACGTATACACGGAAAATTTCTTGCGGCAAGTGTTAGATAGGAGAATTACATCGTAACCTTAAAGAAGTACTGTGAATTCTTCGACGAATTAGAATACTTAAATTTAAAAAGACGTTTTAGTCGTTAAATAGCAAGACCTGTATAAGTCTAACAGCCGGATAGTAATACAGTTATAATGGAGGCATACGCCTTTTAAATACCTCTGTTGAAAGGTTATGGTAATTGGGGTTAATTATTTTAATATCGCAACTAGTTACTTGAATAAATACATTCGGTACGCGTTTAGGATTAAAAATATAAGGAGACATGAGCGACGTTAAAGGAACGTTAGGTTAAACTCGTTACGAGGTGTTACGCACGTTATAACTCGTTGGATTATTACTAATGCGATTACGAAATCCTCCCGGGATTACCTCTTTAGTAAATATATATGGTTTGAGTCGAAGAGATAAAAAAAGGTTTTCTGTTAACAGCAATGGAGAAAGCCGAA
Organism: Anisogramma anomala; assembly: GCA_038502455.1. Taxonomy (NCBI): domain Eukaryota; kingdom Fungi; phylum Ascomycota; class Sordariomycetes; order Diaporthales; family Gnomoniaceae; genus Anisogramma; species Anisogramma anomala. Next base: position 6,522,625 of record JASMMZ010000002.1, on the reverse strand, counting down.
CGTTGGGATATAATTTTGTTTAAGAGTTATATATCCTTAACGACGTAATTATAAAATCGATTAAAAAGGATTTTAATTTAATTGAAATACAGATAAACGAAGATTTCTTTTTTATTCATATACTTTTTAATAATATCTACTTTTGATATACTTTATTCAATTTTATTTGTAATTGTTACTATGTTGTAAAAGAGGATCTAATACAACGATTAAGAATAGAGTAAATTTGGTTATTATATATTCTAAATCTCGGTATAATATTAAGCTTACGATATAATACGTGTATTACTTCAATGGTTAAGTTTCGTATTAATATTAATATATAGTCGACCCCGATATCAATATTCCTTAATTTTGAAATGACGTGGAATATAATTTTTAGAATACTTTGGATACGATTTTAATAGGTAACCTTAAACGTCGGCGATAATTGTTTAATAATTTAGGGTTCAAAATATTTGGTTATCGACGCGGTAATATTACACCTTAAGTCGGGAGATATACAGGGCGTAATAGGTTCGGTTTTTATCGGTTTAGCAAAACGTTTATACCGAAAAGCATAACCTACGCAAAATTAGTTCCGGTTAGCTTTTATTATAAATCTTTACGAAATAACGCGGATTTTCCAAACAAAAGCAATGATTACAATTACAGAAAAAAAGTATTGAATGTGTCTGCCATTGAAATTTTCAGAATTTCGAGACTTATTCGATAAAAACAAGGCTATATCTTTACTCTCATATAGGGGGAACCTCGATTACCATATTCATATTCAAAAGAACAAAAATAAATATTAACCAGAACGACCTTAATAGCCATTATATTCGATATTACGAAATTCACTTTTTAAATTTTAATAATGAGTTACAAAATTAATGAATGAGGGTTAGGTTCGGATTAACTTTTTGTTAAATATAATATCGGTATTACTTATTCCTAAACCGGAGAATGGATAGCAGTTTTATATCGATTATCGGGGATTAAATAAAATTAACGAATAAACTCAATTTTTTGCCTTTAAATAAAAAAACTTTTCGTACGTTGTCGAAGTCTATATAACTTATAAAAGTAGATATTTAAGTAACCTTTTACCGTATCTAGGTTATATTCTAATAAAAGGAATTAATAGTGTTTCGTACGTAATTCGCGTTTTTTAAATAGTTGGTTACACCTTTTACAATAACGAAAACACTAGCGTCGTTTTTACGATATATTAATTATGTAATAGCGGATATTTCAATTGATTCGTTATAATGTATTTAGACGACTTTTCAATTTTTTTTCGATATTAAATAATATTGTATAACAAAAATTTACGTGGTTCTGGGATTTATTTCGTTATACGGCGTTAAATTTGGATTTTTAAAAATGTCACTTAGTTAAGAAGGTAAAATACCTGGGTTTTATTATAACGGTGGGAGTAGGTATCCGGGCCGACCTTAAACAAATCCAGGTAATTCGCGAGTGTGAATTACCACGTATTATCTAAAAAGTTCGAAGTGTTTTGGTTTTTATTAACTTTTATTTTAATTATATTAGTAATTTTTTTGAGTTAGCGTATGATTTCGTCCGATGAACGTAATAAGGAATTTGTTAAGCCTAAACGAAGCGGAAAGAATATTTATTCTCAATTTTCAAGCATACCTTTGTTACGGCTCCGATTTTGGTATATTTAGATTTGCATCGGCCAATAGTAGGGAGAACCGATTATTCGGGAATGGCGTTAAAAGGGTATTTGTTGTAATGAGATAAAAGTAGTATTTTAAAGCTAGTAGTTACCGCTTCATACAACTAAAAAATACGAAACGTAATTATACTATTTATGATAAGGAGCTTTTCGCGACGGTATTTTATTTCAAAGCGTGGTTTTTAGAGTTACGTAATATTTACACCCTGTTTACGATTTTGACTAAGAAGAAAGGATTGGAATATTTTTCTTTAATATATTTAATTTCGGAACGTTAGATTAAATAAGCTGAAGTCCTTTCATTTTTTCAATGCTACTTACAATATAAGCCCGTAACTTAGGGGGATCGTTAGAATACGTTAACTCGTAAATCATGACATAAGACCGAAGTTAAGAAACTTTGTATACGAGTTTTTTTTACTTATTTCAATTATTATATGAAGTGTAATATTAATGGACTTATATATTGAGAGAACGTAGATTAGGGCGGGTTATCTAGATAAATTCATTCAGATGGATGTTTGATTGTTGGATTGCAACGACATGTTTTTTAAAGGTAGGCCAGAGGTTTTAGAAGAGTTGTCGAAGGCGGAATCGCTCTGAGCCCAGCCCGCGCCCAGGTCGTTATCGGAGATAACATAGGGGGATTTTAGTACAACGAAACCAGTAATACCGTTACGGATCCGGCTCGCGTTAAGCCTATTAATATCGTTCAAATCGAATATTCGCCTTATTTTTAGTCTGTATACGTTAACAAAATTGTGAAATTAGGGAATAATAAACGACCTATTATACAAGGTTCATTTATTAACGGTTTTCGAAAGTTTTAGGCGCTTTTCACCTAAAGTAGGATAATTAGTATATATTACGGAGTGCAGAATTATCGCACGAGGTATATTACGTAACGGTAACCTTTTGTAATTACTGAATTGAAAACTATGAACGACGAAGATTTCATTCTAAACTCACGATTCGCCTATTATGGGTTTTTTGGATAAAAATATCTTGTTTTACGTTTTCTAAAGGGATTAACATTTAAAGGGGATATCCGTAGACATTTGACGGTTATATCAAATATATACGTAATATAAGGAGATGAAACCTCGTTGTACCTTACAATAATGTCTCTTTTAGTTTTTTCCTATTTTAAATCAGTATTAGCCATATATTTCAGTTGATTTTATAGTTGACTTACCCATTTTTCAAGGAGGCTTCCGATATTAATTAATTATTACGGATTGCGTTTTTAAGTTCATCAAATTTAAAGCTATGCGGTTAATAACTGTGGATACATATACGGAGTGTTTTCGAAATATATAGTAGAGATTTTATAGATTTTCGGCTTTTATTATTAGTAATCGAGGTTTGAATGAGGTAAATGTATTTTAGATGACTTTATATTATTTAATAAAAGAAGAATGACTTTTAGTTACGGTATATTACATATAAACAAATAACGGTATTTAATAGGTAAATAAAAAGTTTCAAACGTATTTATGTATTATCGTCGCCTTATTCTAATACGATGAGGTTTTATATTTACCGGTTTATTAATTTACTCTAAATAATAGGGAATTGGTGGTAACCAGATTTAGCGTAAACTGTTTAAGAAAAACAAACAAAATATTACACCTTTAGAAGGTAAACAGGGATACAAATGTTATGACTCAAGCACGTTGGAGGGTCAGAAACAGGCCAGCATGCAACTGAGTTACCGAGAGTCTGAAGTTCAAAACATCAGGCGGGGAACATTTCTTTGTCAGCACCAGACTAGGCAACCCTCCAGGGTTAGGGTTATCTAGATCACAAGTGCTCACTGAGGCTCAGTGAGCACTGGTAAGCCTCAGTGAGCACCGGTGAGCCTCAGTACTAAAGATGGTATGAAGGCTATAGGATATAAGGACACGTTCAGCACCACATAAATAGTATTTCCTTCATAGATCTTCAGTTGTCAATCTAAGTATTCAGTCTACACACCTAAATAGCTGAACGGCTAGTGATCATTCTACAGCACGAAAAAATATCTTCTTAATATTGCACCTTTGTTACATCTGCTACCTTACTACTAACATAAACCCTCTAACACCTTCTATTTACTCACGGGAATTTAGTGTGATCATTACAACGAAGACGTAGACTGATTGAATGGGGTAAATTACTATATTTCAACTTATTTACGCGAAGGAACCAAGATAATCTAAATGAATATAACTAATATTTTATATAAAATAAAAATAACGGCGAATAATACACACTATTTCGCGAAACTATATGAAATAGGTCATTAAATTTATCTAAAGTTTCTCAATATTAAAACTAATCGTTTCAGTAAAAAGCTCGACAAACTTTACAATTAGTACCAGGTCATTGATATGTCGAATCCGTTCAATATCGTTTTTGCTCTTTCTGGCAAATACTTCATATTTTATGTAACTTTAATGAAACGCACGGCTCTGAATTCCTTATCTTTATACGGTTTATTCGATATCAGCCCAGGATTAATTTTAGTTATGAATCATGTAAAAAAGTGTATATACGATTAATTTAAAATGTATAAAATTCTTGTAGCAAAAATAGGGCGGGGTGGAATTCGTTATATATTAATGAATTGAAAATATTATAATAAGCCGGAGTAGGAATTATTAAAGAATTACTAGTATATCGTAGCCCTGGATAAATTTAGAGCGAAATAAGGGACTATTCGGATTTATAATAACCTGGTATTTTGACGTCGGCGTCAAACTTGTTATGACTCAAGAACATCGGAGGGTTAGAAAACAGGCCAGTATTGGGCTAAGCTACTAAGAACCTAATGTCCAACACATCAGGTGGGGATATCTCTTATGTCAGCAACCTTAGGGTTAGGGTTACGCACTAAGGATCAT
>JASMMZ010000002.1:6389169-6517043 GCA_038502455.1 Anisogramma anomala | reverse complement strand
ATTATTATTATTATTATTATTATTATTATTATTATTATTAAAGTTTAATAAGTATTTACGTTATTAAATTTAGGGGTTTCATTATAATTAGCTTCGGGTATTTGGTAACGCCGGGGGAGAAGAATAAGAAGAGACGTAACGAGTGTTGGTAGGAGTTAATGAAGGGACTGGTAAATGGTGGGACGAACGCGAAGCGACGTCGAGGATAACGGATAGCGTGAGGAGGAACGGATATTGAGGGAAGCCGATAGCAGATAACGCGAGGAGGGATGGGCATTAGAGTAGGCCAACGATGGCGGATAATATTAAGAGGGACGAGCGCTAAAAGAGGCTGACGATAACGGCTAACGAGAAGTAAGGTTAAGAACCGGGCGACGAAAACAACTCTTTATGCGGGTTACCAAAAATTACAATATATTAGTTTAGGTTTAAGCGATGCGGTTGATCAAGACACGATCCGACGCCAGTTTGCAGTTGGCCCAACTAAGTTATTTTTAACCAAAATTATCAAATGAAATACGGATAAAATCGGGATTTATATAATTAAGCTTTAGACATCGTTTACAACATTTTGAATCCGTAATTTATATTAATTATAAATGATATGGCTTTGGTAATTATATTATTTTAACCACTTGAGTAAAAATTATAAAAGAGTATACGATGATAGTTCAAAGAGGCTAGTGTGAAAACGTTACGCATTAAAGTACGGTTAGTTGAAGAAAAATTTGTTTTATAAACAGGCGATACTGTAAAAGATAACGAAGGAGTCTTAGGGGAAAACGAATCCGGGAGGAAAAAGCGATGGGAACGTATAGCCAAAGTGGTAACAGCTTAGACGACCGGTACGGTAAATACTTTTTATATTCGAGTAATATCGCGAAACTGGGTAAACTAATTAACTGATATAAAGAAGGCAGAGGTAAAAACGGATCGATAACCAGGGATATCTCTTTAACGCTTATATATAAGGGATAAAATATAACCTTTATATTTTTCCTTAATAACTAATCAACATAGAAAGGTGCGTAAATTGGTAAAAACTGGAATTGAACGCATTTTTTTAATATATTATAAAAAGTGTTTTAATTACGATTTAATCGTCCGTAAAATTCATTAATGAGTTTACCTTATTATAAACCTTTCAATACATACGATAGATTTACATCCGATAAACTCGAATATAAGTTAAAAAAAACGCCTGAATTATGAAACGGTTCATAAACGATATATAAACGTTTTTAACCTATAAAAAAGGAAACTCGCTTTCATTTTCGTTATTAATAAAGATAAGAAAATTTCCCATAATGTCTGGCGGTTACAAAAGGTAGTTAACGATAAGGTATTTATATATAATAAGGTAATATACCTTATAGGGCGATTCGTTATTTTTATTAGGGGTGCCGACGATAACATAACATAAATTGGTTTATTATATACGTCGGTTATAAAAACGAGGTAAAGGAAATAATTAAAAGATATTAACGAGAACAGGTAATTAAAATATAAAAAGGCAAAGTAAAATTATTACGAAAAAGTGTAAATAATAGAGGGAGGCGGCGTTATAAAAAGTAAAAGAAGGAAGTTTTAAGGGTTACAAGGGCGTTTGTATTTATAAGTATTAATAAACCGAATTCGATACAGGTTATATATTATACGGGGCGCGTTATACGGTACAAAAAGTAGAAACGAAATATTACACGATGTGTTATATAATATCGACGGTAAAAAAAAATTATACGATGCGTAAAAAAAAATTATACGATGCGTAAAAAAATACGTTATATGATACTAGCGGTAAAGTTTAAAGGCGCGTTATATAATGTCAGTGACCTAAAGTTAAATCGACTAATACGTTATATTACTCGTTAAAAGGTATGTTATATGGTACCGGCGGTAAAAAAGATATATTATACATTAGGCTCAAAGGTACGTTAAGCGGCGTTAAGAGTTTGGGGTCGAATCGGCTGATACGTTATACAGCGTGTTAAATGCCACGTTATCGATTTACGCCCGACCCGCCTATTAGGCAGATACGGCCTACGCAATACGTTTAACTAGTAGGACGCTATAGCCCTTATAATATCTAGGAAAAAAGGGGGTATATTATGGACTTAAGTTATCAGCCATTAAATTTATAAGTTACGTAATTATATACGTAAGAGGATAGGAAGTACCTGGTCTAGATCTAGTCCGGGTATAGATTAGGCACGGTCCGTATACGGCACGTATAAAGTTGCGTGACGGGTTAGACACTAGCTGGACACTGGCTATACCCATAGGTCCTGCATAGTGGGCCACGGTAGCCTTTTATAGTCTTCCACCGTATCTTAATAGTAAACCCCATTTGGCACCTACTTGCCTTACCATCGTAGGTCGGACAATAACAGTCAATATGGAAGAGATATAAACCTGGAGATTTAATTAAAATTTACCGAGGTTTATTTGGCATTGCTCGAAGATCATCAACTTCTTTGAAAAATTCAATAGAAAATCGCTATTTTGTTAGGTTCTTGAGAAGAATGTTACATTCGAATAACTTAACTTCATATTCTTCATGAAACTTATCTTCGCTTAGTAAAATCCTAAACAAAAAATCATTTTAAAAGTTGATTATTTCGGATAGGCCTTAAGGTGTTACTCCTTTTAACGCGATGAGTAATGTATTTTTCGATTTATAATGTATTACTTTCGTCGTTTGTCGTTTGCTGAATATAATTACCAGATTTATCATGAAGATCTTATAGGAATTGAAAGTTCTTCGAAAACGGGCAAGGCAGAGTTGCGTAGTAGTATCAGTTCGTTTACTATCTATACGAATTGAAAAAGCTGAAAATACATTATAATAACAAAATGACCTGCCTAGTTTTCTTTTTATTATACTTATACTCAGAAAACATATTATACTCAATTGAAAACGTTATTACAAAAGGATTGAAATATTTTCACAGAAATTTTTAACTCTCCTTTTAATCGAGAACTGTGACTTATTCGTCTTAAATGATTAGCTAACATTCCGCTTACGAACTAGCGTATATTTTACCGTACCATCGCTACCAAATTTATTATTAAAGCTACGAGCTTTTTCTAAATGATGATATTAAAAGTAATCATGATGCCGTTATAATTTACGATATTATATTTAACCTCTCAATTCTTGCAGTACATATAGATAACTGTAATATTCCTTCCGATATTTGGGTTAAGGAAAAACAAATATTTCAAGTATTTATCTCGGAATATACGGTAAACAATAATAACGTTTTATGTTTTTGCGACCATATTTCAATTATTTTCACAAGCCGTTTGTTACCTCATTAAATTAGGCTATGTTCGATTCGCTTATTATCAGTTATTCAAGCCGCGATAATACTATGGTGGTATTTTTAAATACGTATTTTTAGATTGAGTTATACCATATTATCTAACGTTTTTACCATAATTACAATATTTATTAATAGATGGATTATAAGTGATAATTTTAGGAATAACCTTTTAAACTCCTATGAATTCCCGATCGGCTTTGAATCTTATTAACTTTATTTGTAGTAATTTAACAATTTGTTCATTGTCTTTTAGATCAGGTTAATTTGGTTTTTCTTCTACGTAATTAGACTTCATGATGGAATATTGATAAAATATCAAATCATAGTTTTCTCCGAATATACAACATTTGAATTCATTTATCTAACACCTTCTATTCACTCACAGGTATTTAGTGTAATCATTACACTTTTTCCCACTTTGCTTAAAGGATATAAAGACTTGGGGCATCAACGTTCATATCAACGTAAATAAGCTAGTTAAAAACAGCGAAAGGTTTTTACTCGTTTTCAAGTGGGGGCACCTATAGTTTTATTTTCAAAGTCCGAAATCAATGGTATTATACCTGAAAAAACCGGCGTTTTCATTACCTAGTTATTAATAAAGTGTATAAAGTACTAAAGTTTACAGGGTATAACGATGTGAAATTCTTTACCCCCAAAGGTATTAAAAGACCTTATTACTATTATGAAACGTTTGCCTACGCCCTTTGGAGATTTAAGTTAAGATTACAAAATGATAAGGACTTTAATTATAAGATCTATATTAATGCATTTTACTTAAATAACAAGTTTGTTTTTCATGTTGTTAATTTCGCAACTTCTTTTTATAGAATTAAGTTTGTAAAGTCCCTTTCGGTAAACGATACGTTATAAACGTTAAGGATGCTAAAAATTAACACGTATCTGAGTCTCCATAATATCGTTGTTTACAATACCGGTACTGACTTTGCGGTGGCGAAGTTTTAGGAAAATATTAAGATAATGGGTATTTAGTCTAAATAGGTACTTTTAAAAGTCCACTAAAGTATTAGGAAGGTTAAAAAGTCATACTCCCTACTTTGCCGAACGTATAGTATCCTTACGTTGGAAATTAAAAGTTTTACGGATCCGGAGGCACGTTTACAGATGGTATTAATAGGCTTAAACAACATTGTGAGCTCTGACGACCTCGTGTCAACATTGCTGGGCTTTGGAGAATACCCACGTCTGACGAGTGAATTTCCGCCCTCGACAAGTACTTGAAAACGTGTTACGGCTTATAGCAAAACTTTGAAGGAACTTCAAAGGGAATCAACACGCCACTAAGTTAATAATACTCTTCATACCAGAAACGGGCTTATAATAATCAATGTGTTTACTTTGTTATTATAAAGTAAAGTCCTTGTATAGAAGGATCGGAGTAAATAGTAGGGATCTTATAGGATATTAAGTATCATAAATTTTAAAATAGTTGTCAAAATTACTAACGATTCTATATCTTTTCATATTACCTAGGTTAGGCCTTATATTATGGTTATTAACGATAAAACCTCTTAAGTTATACGACCGAGTTAATACTAATCTCTCTTATCCGTTATCAACAATCTAATGAAACGCCGTGGGCGCAGACGACCTCTGAAGAAGAGGAACGTTCAAAAGGAGGACTATACATCAAGTCGTACCTATAATATTGTTTAAATAAGTAAAAAGGAAAAGGATAACGAAGATTTGACTGTGAAACTTAAGGTATAAGTGTTTATTAAGATTTTCGGCAAACCTTTAAAGTAGAACCACTGGGTCAGGATCGACGGTTTATTAACTCTGGTTATAGTATAATTTTTGCCGAAGGCTAACTTTAACTTTTAAAACCCGAATATTACGATTTTTAGTTGAGGATTATTTACGAGATTAAGGGTAAAATTACGGAACAGCTATATAAAAAGTCACGACTAATAGTTTAAGGATACAGCGATAAAAATAAGGATTAGATTCTTACATAGTCGCTAATAATTTAGAAGATTAGCTAACGTCTAGTAGATTCCTGGGTAGGAATTTTACTAATTAAGATTAAAGGAAAGTTTACACTTAATAACCGTAATATTATGTAAGCCTATATATAGTTTCCAACGGATTTATAACTGATTATATTATTAAAGTTATTATAGGAACTTCATGTTATTGACCTACCAAGAACGGTAATACAATGTATTAAACCACATTATATACTGATTAAAATAGGCGCTTACTAGTTTCGACCTATTAATCCTACTTTAAGTTCCAGACTAAAGATAAAGTCTTTAATATACGATTCGTATTTGGTGGTAACGTAAAAAAAAAACTTTAGTATAGTGGATATGTAAACTAACGATACCCTTTTCGTAGAAACGACTAGTTTTATAGCACTGAAATAGCAAACGATCGTGGATTCCAAATATTGGAATTATAAGCCGGTAACAACGTTAATGGAAAACAACCAGCTTAACTTTAATGGATCGTTAATCTGTATACTTAGTATTAATGCCGATTTAAGTTTCCGCCACAAAAGTTAAAGCGCTATTTTTACTATAATTTATAAGAATAATGAGGTTCGAGTTTAATGGTACTTAAAATAGCGTATACGGGGTGGTAATATTTCTACTTTATGCCAACTGAAAGCCTTATACGATTAATCTATTGCCATACAAATATGTATACTAATGGATAAAAACTTTGATGTGCTAAATAAAAGTTTGGAATAACGAATGCGAAACCAGGAACGCGGAATCGATATGGTATTAATCAACCTTTTAAAAGCTAAGTTAATAATTTTTACGAACGAGTCTTTCGTAAATAACACCGACTTGTTTTTACAAATAGGCTTTCTGATTACCCTCGTTAACTAAGATAGACGGGAAAACCAGTTTAACATTATCGCCAATCCAATTTACTAGACCTCTGTTAAATGCAAAAGGATTACACGAAACGTATTGGTTTCGGAGGTTTACGGCATAATGGCAGATTTTGATGTAGGTATATCGTTATGGGAAACTCTTAACCTTATTACCAGGCAACTAAAGATTCCCTTTATCCCTGTGGTAATTTATACCTACTCAAGAAATTTCTTCGAGTACTTGTCATAGATCAGAATTACTAACGAAAAACGTCTGATAATCGACGTGATAACACTTCGCGACGCTTACGAAAGAAGAGAGATTAAGGAGTTTCGATGGATCGATAGCAAGGATAATTCTATAAATACACTAACAAATGTCACTTCAAACAAAGCCCTCGAAAGGTTTGTGGATAACAATGAACTGACTATATGTATTAAGAGATACGTAAATAGATCGTCCGGAAAGCCCAAATTACGTGAAGGTAGATAGGGATGTGCTAGCAAACTGGAAAATTTCTAGGGGATTGATAATAGTAATCTGTTTAAGTGACACAGTTGAAATTGCGAAGGGCTATAGCAGAAAAACTTTTTGTAAGAGTTAATGAATTTGGACCTCGGAACGGCGGAGCAATTAAGGTTAAATAGGGTCAATTTGCATGATATTGTGTGTAATGTAGTATAGAAGTCAATTGGAATTAATAGTGGGTATTAGGCTGCTATTTAATGTTAACCGGAAAAGATGGGTTAGTTAGTTAGTTATACTGACGTACGCGTACAAACTAAAAAGCCGCTAGTGTTGGAATAGTATTACATGTAGTGCAGTAGGTCAACTTTACTGTAAGTAGAGTTAACCGTACTGTAAGTGTATTGATTTGTGCGGACTTACTACATTGAGTGTAGGTCGAGTGCAGTACGCTGCACTTTATTCTAGGGAACGGGCTAAGCACTTAACCATACAAATTATAATGCAGACCAGCTAACGGTCTGCCAAAATTAGAACAATTAATCTATTATCTGACTACGCAATACTACTGTTACTTCGACCAATCGAATCGATAAAGTTGTAACGTCTAAGGTCTACCAATAATAATTGATATATAACATAAGTATATACGGAATCAGTAACCGATTATAAAGAATCGTGTTACTGGAATTAATACAGGAATTACGTGTTATTTACTCTATAGGTAGAGTAATACGATGTATTCAAGAACTATACGAATTGACTGAAGCAATTATTTACTGGTTCCTAATCTACTAATCACATTTTAAATTACAGTTAGGCATAAAGTTTTTAATATACGATGAGTGTTTTCAAGTAGCCTAAGAAATAGACTTCGAACTAATAGGTATGTAAACTAACGATACCCTTTTCGTTAAAAAGGATGCCATTATGGTCTTTGAATAGTAGGTGATTAAAATCTTTAAGCTTTGAAATTGTAAGCCGGTTACAACGTTAACGAAAGGTAGCCAACTTGACTTTAACAGATCGTCAATCTATATACTTGGTGTTCATACCGGCCTTAGCTTTGGCCAAAAAGATCTAGGTATTAACTTAATTATAATCGATAAGACTAATATAGCTAAGGCTTAATGGTACCTGGAATAGCGTACCTATATCAGCTACATCGCCACCTTGTGTTAACCGGGGGTCTTTTACGACCTATTAATTACGGTATAATTATAGGATCTAACAAATAACTACATGAACCGATTAAATAAAAGGCTTAAGTAATAGATAAGGAACTTGGATCGAAGGATTAATATGGTCCAGATTAACCTATTTAGGGCTAAGTGAATAATATTTACTAACGGATCCTATGCAAATAATACCGACTTATCCTTACAAATCGGTTTCCTGACAACCCTCGTTAATAAAGATGGGCGAGTAGATTAGTTTAGTATTATCGGCAATTTGATAGAACCCCTGTTAAATATAAAAGGATTACACGAAAGGTACTAACTTTAGAGGTTTATGGCATAATAACAGGCTTTCATATAGTTATAATATTATAGGAAACCCTTAATGTTATTATTAATCGGTTGAAGATTCCTCCTATCCCGGTAGTAATTTGTACCAATTCAAGGAGTTTTTGCAAATACCTTTTAAAGCTCGGAACCATTAGCAAAAAACGCCTGATAACTAATGTAATGACACTCTACGAATCCTAAGAAGAAAGAGAGATCATGGAGTTCCGATGGATTAATAGAAAAGATAATCCTGTTAACGTTATAATAAATATATTACCTAATAAGGCCTTAGAGAAGTTTGTGGACAATAATAGGCAAACTATACATACCAAAGACTATGTTAATAGTCCTCATGACATTGTTAAGTTACGTAACAGTTAGTGATATGCTACTTAACAGTAAAATTACTAAGAGAATAACGATGGCGACTTGTTTAACTGGTATAGCTAAATTAAAGGCTTATATAAGTTTGTAGCGGAAGAACCTTTTATGGCAATCTATAAGGTCAAACCTTGGAGCTATAGGGCAATCAACGGAAATTGGGGTTAACTTTCGTGTAATTGAGTGAAATTTAAGGGGGAAATTAACTGGAATTAACAAGGGTTGGGCCAGTTGACGAGGTCGCAATTTAGTGGTTACCGAAAAAAAATTAGTTGATTACACTAACGTGCGCGCACAAACTAAAAATCCGTCAATGTTAGAATAATATTAATTATAATGTAATAGGTTAACTTTACTTACAGTAAAGTTAACTATACTGAATACAAGTTGAGTGTATTGTTTTGTTTTAGCTTACTATATTAGCTACAAGTCAAGTACAGTATACGTCTACTTTAAACTAGGGCACATACCAAGCAATTGGCTATGCAAATTACTGTGAAGACCGGCTAGAGGTCTGTCAAACCTAGAACAATACATCCACCATCTTACCACGCAATACTACTGTTACTTCGACCAATCTAATGGATAAATTTGCAACGTCCAATGCTCTACCAACTGTAGCATTAGTTTTCAGAAAATTTTAAACCGGAAAAAATAGGATTATGTTAACGTAAATTAAAATATATCTAGGATAAAACCATACAATTACAATATATATATATATATTATAATACCTAGAAAAGTAGAGAGATTTAGGAGGTGCCGAAACTGAAAGCTAGAAGCCTTATTATTGTTATTCAATATCAAACCCTTGTTCATTTACCTGTTCAAAATCTTCAATCAATTTATGTGAACTTTGATAAAACCCCAAGCGCCTCATTTTTATATATGAGGTGATTATTTAAAAAGGCGAAAAAGGCGTTTTATACGTTTTGGGAAAGTATCTAGGCGACCATATCATTTGTTGGGCCAGACTGTATATCTTATGTAAAAAACTTAACACGGTTAAAAGCGGACCGTTTGAACGTCTAACCTATATACTAAACGCTAATTTGGCTCCAGGTAATAAGCGATATAGAAATTTTTCGAATTATAATGCGTTTTAACCATTTGGAATACATCGGTTTTTTTGCAATAAGCCTTTACGAATATGGTTTTAATAAGTCACAGTTTCCTAAGTTCAATATTATGAACATTTTCAATTTTTGTTATATTTATAAGAGTATTTTTGATAATCTAAATCTATTTGCAAAATGTATAAATGTGCTCCATCATAGATTTCCAGTATGTTTACTGTGAGCGTAAAATTATATCTTTATTTTTAATCACGATATTTTTGATTTTAATAATATTACAACCGAATCTTTTGTAATAAATATCCGATATTTAGGGTATAGAATACTCGAATACGTCCTAATCATTCAAAAAGTCGTTTCCAATATTATTTTCGGTTCAATATCTGTTAAAGATATCCTTTCGACATATTTTAGCTTCTTAGCGAGTATTGAGAAAGAGGTATCCGTTTATTTCAAGTAAATAGATTCGAAAAAGAACGTGGGATTTAAATTAATTAATGATTTTATTAATCTCAGGAATATATGCGATCAGGTTAAATTTAATCCTTTATAAACCAGCGCGTTCCTTCTTCATTTTAGCAAGGAAATTTGTACGTTGAATGGAGCTAGCACCGCGTGGCCAAACCGTATCCGATTTTCTTATATCATTATGGAACCGGGTAAATTTAAAAGTCTATCACTCCGCGACTTTAACATATATTATAACGGGTTTGCCGCCCGCATGCAAGGCGTCATCGCATAATTGGGCGAAAGTTTTTACTTCTATGTAAACCATAATCTTGTTAGTGATATCAGAAAAAAATGGTAAAAATTCATTATAATAACAATCAGATCGCTAAATTTCAGTATATTAGTTTTTGGTATTTCAATACTTATAATTGATATTATATAAGATTCGATTATCAGATGAGTTGTTCATATCACCTTATAATAAGAGTTGTTATCAAAACTAGGTAGGATTGTTATAATGGCCTTAATAATATTAGTAAAGATTAAGTGGAAAACGTATTTGAAGCAGTGTATAGGGCCTTTTACTCTACCGTTAAATGATATATTTATTATAAGGGTTCAATTGACCAAAGAATGTCCCTTATACGAAATACTTAAGGTCTATTTCGCTTTATTATAAATAAAACTAAAATTTCCGCCGACAATGTTTTGAATTCTATGTGCCAAAATAAGGATTCCCGTAAAAACATTGTTAGAAAATATATTCCACTATACGTTTATTACATGAATTTCGTTAATACTTAATTATAAAAATCACTTCCCGTATTTTACCTAAATTATATAACGGTAAGTAAAACACTGTTTTAAATATAGGATAAGACTCAAGATTCGATCGCTATAAGTAATTATCTTCGACCCTTCAACTAATGAACGGATCTCTCTCAATTTCGGATTAGTAAAAATAAATCGTAATTTAGGTATCGTGATATCGAACTTGATCAATTATCTTTCCTTTCATTCCAAGGTTTCTGTACGTTAATAATATTAACGCTTATATTCACATAACTTATAAGTAATATTGTATGAACAGTGACTATTTAATTGAGATTTATCTCAGAAATTGTAAACCTTATATTCATTTTCTGTGTTCGATAAAGTTAAGTCGCTTTAAATATACTTGGTTTCATGGATTCAGGTTACTAGCCATTAAGTTTATCGGTTACGTGGCTGTGCATGTAATAGGATGCATATATGCAGCACTTAGCTTGAGTTCGGTCTCAGACGTCACATGAAAGAGCATATGACGAACTATATACATAAGTCTTATATAAATGATATTAGTACACTTCTCTAGTCTTCTTTGATACCATAATTTTTCATACCATTCGGTACCTCCTTAGTATACCTTCGTAGATGGGATCATAACACTCGGCATAAGCTTATTTAATATTCTAAAATATTAAGATTAGTGAAATCCCAGTAAGCAGTAGCGTTTCTATTCATTTGGTTGCTTTAATTTATAAGATCCATTTGGTTATATTAGTTGATAAGAGTATCAACAAAGCATTTGAATTTGAATTCAGATATAAACGTAGCTTATTATAATGTTGGAATGATTTTATTATAGGAAACTTTAATTACAATAATTAAAATAGTTTGGGTTCAAGTTATGAGAAACTTTGCAAATTAGGAACTAGTCTTTGTAACTTGAGCGGATTTTTTATCTTTTCTTATTAAATTGAAACCTTATAGCCAAACTATCCGCTGAACGAATATCGGCGTATTTCAATAAAGTGGGTTCTTCGTATACATTGAGGATACCAAGGTTTTCAACTAAAAGGATGGAGACTCCGACGTCAAAACCCAGTATACCCGCCTTTTCTTGAACGGTAATAATTTTATCCGTAACATATAGGTTGTGATATAAAAAAGAGGAGTATAATAATAAGGACGAACTGATATTGGGAATTTCTTAACGAATGAGCCAAAAAAACGAATGATAAATACAGGTTATTCCTTTACCATTAAGTGTAAACGTATATTCTTAGAATATAACTCGGGTTCACGGCTTTTATTTACTAGGCAAATGTTTAGCTTACCGGGCTTAATCATAATATTATTGTTAGCTAGGGCCTTTACCATTATCTTCGTATTACAACAAGTTTTACCGAATATTCAGATATCTTACAACCGATATTCCGAAATATAAATCAACTTCTCACCCTTCTATTTAGGAGTCGCCAAATAGTTAATGTAAGCCGAAGGGAACGAGTTATAACATTTGTGGTATTCAAGCGCCGACTTACCCAGTTTTGGGGTGTGATTCTTCGCCGGAACCGCACAATTAAAGCATCAGATAGGACTTACATAACGTAAATTAATATATCATTATAAACATTCACTGCTGTAAAACTGGAGTCGGTATCTTTTATCTATCTCTTCAAATTACTCTTTATTATCAAAAAATCTTAAAATCCTAATATGTTTAAGAAACGAAACAATTCAGGTAGTTAAACTCGTATAAATATTTTACCCATATATCGATAGGTGAATGTCGATCGGCGCGGTTTTATCTTAACTTGTAATTTTTATTTTCATATTTTTGGAAACTCAATCGAAATCTTTTGAAAAAACGTGTAAATTACCTCTTTATGACGTAAATATATTAAAACTGATTAAACGTATGTAAGGTTCATTTCAATAAGTTGAGTAATATTATTGTCGTTTTTTTCTTCGAAAGGGAATATTTTCATAACAATATCAAGATAACGTATATTTGTTAGAAGGTTTTTTTTAGATTCATTAATGATCGGATTTAATGATGCGTGTTTAATATCAGCGAACCTAGGAGAGAATCCCTTAACGTCATTTTTAAAGCCTCTAGAAACTTTGAAAAAAAAATAGTAAGTAAGTCTTCTCTGTCGCTCTATAGAGTGTAATACTTTTTATTAAGCGGTTTTTCTGGTAATTACAAGCGAAATCCTATTATCACCCCGTATAAAAAGATTTTATACACTATTATAAAAACGTCGTCTTATTACTGCTTATTATGGCGATTTTGATAATTTTTCGAATTAATAACGTAAGTAGTTTTTTGTCCTTGTTTAATTAGAAAGTTGGTAAAGTTGGTATCGTTCAGTAATTTAGGGCAGTAAGGAAAGGCGTGCGAGTTGCTTTTCGAAAAATCTTTCGAGTTTAATTGATTTAAGGAAGGAAAAAAAAGGAAACATAAACCAGAGCATAAGTTTACTTATTTGTATTTACGGGCCTCTATTTACAAAGTAGTGGGTAATGTACGCCGCAATACGCAGCGCCAGAAGGCGGTGTTTAGTAAAGCCATATTAGCTAAAAACAAAAAAATAAAGAATAAATAGTCTATTCGTCAGCCTGGTATATGGACTTTCAAACTTTTAAATTACATTTTCATTCATTGAGAGCCTTCTGAAGAGTTTTGATACAAAATCGTTAAAATCGATTTACAATTGCATCTTTCGCCGCTGGGGGCAGTTCAGTTACCTAAAGCTTCTCCTATAACATTTAATCTTTTTAAAGAGGTCGTGCCTTTTTTACAGATGCACTGAGGGCGTATAGCGTCGGTTTGACTCCTCTAGAGTTGACTATAGCAGGACGTATTAAAGAGTTTTTCAGCGATATTAAATAATCGTATATAGTTCTGGTGGCAGCACTAACAATTGTGGGGGACTGCCCATAAATACCTCGGGAAAGATGAAAACATTACTATTATTGATATTAATGAATTATTGTAATATATAATTATTACGTTGACTTGATATTACCTGTCCAACTTTTGAATGATTTTCTTTAGGTAATTTACTATTACAGGACGGTGGCCACTATTTAACCAGTATATTACGACCCCTTTCATTAAAAACTAATTATAATTGCGGGCGGGAAGGCCCGCAAATTTGGTGGTCCTACCCTATAACAACCTTTCTATTTAAAAATCCCCATCTTTAAGTCTTTCCGTATACTCCGTTGAATAAATCATTGGGAATAAAAGCCTTCTAGTTTCTTACAAAAATAAGCAACCAAAGTTGTAAAACTAATCTTATATACCTATAACCCATTTCTGGATAATATTTTATATGTGATCATTGAATGTTAATAGCGTATTATATCAACCGTATTGGTCCTTTTAGCGTACCATAAACTCAACGCTTTTATAAATGTGAACTATTATTGCAAAGGCTTACCTATGTGCCAAAAAGAGAGAGGGCACCACTAGGTATTCACAAATGGTTTCAACCTGATATACTTGTTATATAACAAATTCCAACGCCTTTTGTTCACAACCTTTGCTTATAAAACCAAACCATAAATAATTTATTTTGCGAGAAATAGAACCCTAAACTAACCTTCCATACAAGGTTTTAAAGTACCTCAATAGTTTAGAAACCCATATTACGGATATGAAAAGTAAAGCTTTGGCCGGACCGTAATCTATGCCCGTAATAATACCCGTTTGACGTTTATTTGCATCGAAAATCTGACAACGGTCATAAAACAGTAGAAGGACCTAGAAAAGATATATACTCTAATCGAGAGCCCATAAGGATGGGAAAGATATATTTTATGACTCGTTTAGCGAACCATATTTCTGCCATAGACTATGAACTTAAAGAGTGTAAAAAAATCAAAAAGACGTATACTATCCAACGGATGATATGCCGAGAAATATATTTCGTAAACAGTCTAAACTATCTAAAGTACATTCAAAGGCCTCGTTAAGCGGATAAAATGCTAATATTAGTTATTACGAAATATAAATAAAAGATCGTAATATGCAAACGTTTATAATCAAAGATTTTAAGATCTTTAAACGTAAAACCAAACTTTATTTATACCGTAGTATAGGTCTAGGGGACTACATTGATACGAGTAACGAGGGATGAAATCGTTCTTTGTAAAGGTTATTTTTTGGATACACCGCTATGCGGGCGGTGTATCGGGTCAACAACGATTTTCATAGCTACAAAGGGGTCGCCGGAGAAGAATATAGTGGTGGTAAAGCCGATTAGTAATATGGTGTTGAATTAAGGAGTATATGAAGCGATAGTGTTAAGATCAACTAGAATTGAATTTTTTTCTCAGAAGTGGGCACTGTTAGGGCTTACAGTATAGGCCGCGTACTTTCCTTAACAAGGTAGTCCGTGCACCCATGCCAAGAAAGTTAATGTAAGGTCGAAGATGGAGTGGTATATATTGACGATGCTAACTTTGTTCACTGGCATGGTTGAGTTGTATGTGTTGAGAGATTGGAGTACAAAAGTGATGAAGCACTTGTTGCCGTGATTGCAAGTGGTAGGAAATGAAACTTCTATACAAATGGCAGTAAGAAAAGTAAAGGGAAGCACTTGCGTTACCAGTTGATTGTTCTGCAAGACGTATTGACACTACAAAATAAAAAGTCACTAGTGTTGGAACAATATTGACTGTTATTCTTAGCAGATCAATTACAGTATAGTCAAGTTGACTGTATTAACTGCAAGTCAAGTGAAGTGGGGTGCCCAGTTTAATGTAGAGCACGAGCCAAGCAATTGCCCATACAAAGAAGTGTGTAGACTGGCTAGCGGTCTGCTAAACTTAGAAGTTAGAAGTTCGACGATTCACGGTACGTACAAAGGTTGACAACAATAGTTTGTATTGAGTCTATCTAAGGGCTATTCTTTACCCGACGGTCGCCCAGGCCGTCAAATAAGATAACATTATCCCTAATCGCTACTTTATGTAAACAAAAACGGTACTTGCCACCTATTATAGTCTTATGCTATTATCCATTGAGTCTATAGGTTACGTGGCTATGCATGTAACAGAGGATACATATATAGTACCCGGCTTGGGCGCGGTCTGGGCACAGTTTGCAAGCATCACGTGGGAAGGCACATACCGGACTGTACGCATAGGTCCTGCATTGAAAATCGTTATACACTTCTTTAGTCTCTCATAATATCTTAATTATTAATACCATTTGATTCCAATTTTGTTTACTATCGTAGGTTGGATTATAACGTATAATTCAGGTTTTCATTTCTATTTTTGAAATGATATTTTCATGATGAATAAATTGATAACAGATATTAATAATTCCGCGTTATATTTTAACGTTATTCAGGAGTATCAGCCGTCAGCGAATACCTAATCCTCTACTTCAAGGGGAATACTTTTTACCTTCTGAGGCCCATTTAATATGATATATCTTGCTCACAGAAGGTTATAAGTTATATTGCTCCATATTAAAATAGATGTAGTAATTTTCTTTTCACGCGTTTTAATTGATATTCGTCTTCGAATCGGTTGTTTTTTTACCACTTTAAGTTCGATTTTACCTATATCATTTTTAATATTTGGTGTTTGAAAGCCGACTTAATAATTATCTGAGCTGGTTTCACTATCTCTAAAAGCAGGGGAAAATAATACGAGTAGCATTAATTGATATAGATTCCCTTTTACTTAGGAGATAACGCATTAAATTATAGAATTTATATTCAATTTGTATAATATTTAAATTAGAGAAAGATAGTATAAGTCTTTTTACGAATATAAATATTGTACTTTAACTTTTGAACAAGTTACTATGGTTTATTTTTATAAAACTGGGGATAACAAAAGAATATATAACGTATCTAGGTTTCTTAATTATATTAATGCTATTTTCGGCGACTCTTACAGTGTAAATAAATTTTTAATTAAATAAAAAGGATTGTTAATAAGTAATTAGAGCTTATGAGCGCTGTTCGTTATTAAGTTCGCGATGTTATCAACCTAAATTGAAGACTTAGGTATTTTTTCGGCTGTTAAGTATAATCATTTTCGTTTTTATATATTTTTATATATTCGAAATAAGTTCATCATAGCGGGGGGTAACTATATTGACTATGTTATTATTTTGGTTAACTATAACAAGTTTGCTCACGAGTTGAAGTTTTCGTATTTGAAGTAACGTTTCAAATAACAGTTATTGAGCCATGAGCCAATACTTCGGTTGGATAAAGATATGGTAATAACAAGTATTTATGCAATTTATGTATTTTTTTCTAAAAAAAAACCGCTTTAACTGCAGTCGGCCATCCTAATAAGCCCATTGAACTTAAATTAAGGTCAACTGCTGGTTCAGTAGACTTAAAGTTAGGATTAGAGATGTCGAGCAATACAAATAATTACGAATGTGTTGGAATAGTATTGCAATGGTATTGCATGCAATGCACTAAGTTAACTTTACTATAAGTAAAGTTGACCGTACTGCAAGTGTACTGCTTTGTGCGGACTCACCCCATTAGGTGTAAATCGAGTGCAGTACGCTACACTTCACTCTAGGGCACGGGCTAAACACTTGGCTATACAGATTACAGTGCAGATCGGCTAGCGGTCTACCAAACCTAGAACAATACATCGACTATCTGATCATGCAATACTACTGTTACTTCAAAGACTAATTGAATCGAAAACATTGCAACGTCTAAGGCCTACCAATACTAATCAGTGCTTATTAGGTTAAATACAAATTAGATGAGTAAAAGAAGAAGCTACTTTCCAGTTACGCTTTGCAATTGCGCAGGGTAGAGGGAAGATTCTTGTAAAGTACCTCTACTGCTGTGTCGGTTTTTACGGAAATTATGTAATGATCACACTAAATACCCGTGAGTAAATAGAAGGTGTCAGGGGGTTTATGTTAGCAGTAAGGTAGCAGAGGTAACAAAGGTGCAATATCAAGAAGATGTTTGTTCGTGCTGTAGAATGATCACTAGCCGTTAGGCTATTCAGGTGTGTAGACTGAATACTTAGATTGACAACTGAAGAGCTATGAAGGAAATACTATCTATTGTAATGATCACACTAAATACCCGTGAGTAAATAGAAGGTGTCAGGGGGTTTATGTTAGCAGTAAGGCAGCAGAGGTAACAAAGGTGCAATATCAAGAAGATGTTTATTCGTGCTGTAGAGTGATCACTAGCCGTTAGGCTATTCAGGTGTGTAGACTGAATACTTAGATTGACAACTGAAGAGCTATGAAGGAAATACTGTCTATGTGGTGATGACCGTGTCCTTATATATCCGTGCCTTCATACCGTCTTCAGTAATGGATCGTTTGGATCACCGCACTGATCCCACTGATCTAGTGCTGCCTCACCTTGGATTAGTAACTGATCCATACTGATCTATTACATGACTTACTTAGTCACCTTGTTTACATAAGAGATGTTCCCCGCTTGATGTGTTGGACTACAGGCTCTCCATGGCTCAGCTGCATGCTGGCCTGTTTCTTGACCCAACCGTTGTCTGGGTTATAACAAATTAGTAGAAAAGACTTCTAAGCTGCGTCGGTTTTCATGGCAGTTTAGAAGTAAGCGACGGTATCGCTACTCGAAAACACCAAAAAATCTTTATTAATCCTTCTTAAAGACGTTAAGATTAACCGTCTAAAAGTCTCAAAGATCACCAAGCCAGCAAGTTGGCAAACAACTAAGTCATTACTACTACGGGTACTACTACTACAGAAAAATGACTAAGTCACTACCCTAAACAATGACAAAAAACAACCTTTGCTCTCCACCATTAACAATGACCTCCAACCTTACCTCCTACACCAAACCTTTACCTTACTTTACTCTTTTTAGTCTCCACGCCACGTTAATCTTCAAGTTCGCTGCTCCAAGCGAAAACACCAAGTCGCGCAAAACAAGCTACGTTGCGCGACTCCACGTTAAATCGCCAATTCCACACGTCCTAAATCGCCAAGTCCCTACGCCTCCAGATCACTAAGACCTACGCCAACCAGAACGCTAAGATGGCTTCCGACAACGCTAAGTTTAAAGCCATCACCAATCCTGCTAGGAAGGAGACAATTAGGGTTTTCGGTGGCATCTTCGAAAAATACTATGATAAAGAACTCTGGTATGCCGATACTATTAAAGACTTTACTCCTGAACACCTTACCAACTTCGTAGGCCACTTCATTATCGACGTCGACTATAACAACCAAGACATGAACGTTAAAGCCCTTTTCGACTACATCGAGTGCTTGAGGGACTGGAACTTTATTATGTAAAACAAAAACCGAAAAGTCAGTGGAGCTAAAATTAAGACCTGACTTACGTAAATAAGAGATTTCATTACCTTTAAAGATCGGTAAAAACGGTAACTTCGCCGACATACTTTTTGAGTACGATAAGAATAAGAACTTACAATAAACCCAAGAAGATAAAAGAAAAGGAATTGCTAGCAATGACAACTCCTAACACACATACACATGTTCGTAAGGACCTGTTTAGGAAAAATCAATGGATTTACATCTTGTAAGCTCTCAAATCCATTATTTAATTAAGCAGGAACCTCGCCAAACCCCTTAATACCAAAAAGATTATCGCTGATCTTCTCGCGACAGATACTACTAGACCCATTTCCCCCAAGCTTTTCAATACGTACAATTTTAAAAGCCAAATTAAGGGAAAACCGGCTTTATCCGTAAGCCAATTATGGACACGACTACCGGTATTTTCCCTCCAAACTTAACTAAAAGTAATTATCCTACTTACCAATACTAGTAATAATCTTGGATTTTTCCACAACCATGCGAAAAAGGTCTATACAACTAGTATATCGCATTTTCCTCTCGACGCGTCCCTATAAAAGATATGAACTATACGGAAATCCCTACGTTCGTCAAAATCGGGGAAAGTAAGGAAAAGTATAACAATAAGCCATATAACCTCCTCGATGTTAAGTTACGCCTATTCTTTAATATCTGCCATTAAAAAAAAGTTAAATTTCTAGGTTTCCACTCGTTATTTTCTAGTATTATTACCAGCTAAGCTAAAGACTACTACCTCCGATACCTAACGAATTATATCTCTTTCTGCGAAATCTACGATGACATAAAAGGCTATTTCTAATAAGATATTAACCTTACCTAATATTATACGAACTAAAACATTATTTAGTAGTTTTATATATTGGATTATGAAAAATAATCAGAAAGTAGAATATACCTTCTAAATTAAAAGCTTAATAGGCTAATGCTTTGCCAATTGGTAACAGGGAGCATGGAAGTTGGCGAAGGCACTTGACGCCAATAAGTTCTGTAAACAGTTAAAAATTATAAAAAAATCGAAAACGCCTTATAATGCTTTAATAACACCTATGAAAGATTTTTTAACCAATTACGTTTTTCGTTGACGACCGTAACTGCTCAAGTTTTCGACTCGAATAGTATGTATTTTTAAGCTCTAGAATTTGAGGCGAAAAAAAGTGAAAATACTTTTAACTCATACTACATTAATTTATGGTAAGAAAAGCTCGACAAGTACGGTTAACAAAGACTCCAGACCTTGACTTACGAAGGAGGGTATTTATCCTTCTTAAGGGTTTCAAATCGGCTTAACAAATTTAACTTAAACGCTAAAAATTATTGAGTTTTCGGTAAACAAGGCTGTTGATTAATACAACATGTTACCGCTAAATGAAACGTAAAACAGGGAATGTATCATACGCAATACCCCTCCGCCACTAAATAGAACTAAATGAAAAGTATTACACAATTTAAGGTAAACGAAGTCAAAAAGGAGGAAAATAAGCCGAAAGCTATCGGTTAACATGGAGATACAAATACTGGTATTAACACCGGTACTAACTCGGAAGTAATATAATAACTAACCGACTACGCTTTCTTATACCTCCTTACAAGCGAAGATTCCTACCGCCGTCATAACGATAAAGACCCTGGCCTTATATACCTCTTTACCATTCGAAACTGTTACGTGGATAAAGTTTTTTAGGGGATTATTCTGGATACGGGGGCAATACGGTACTTAACTAAAGGTCATTCTTGATACGTTGCGTTAAAAAGTGATACTAATATTACTACAGAACTTAATTACGCGGACGTTAGCAAAGCCAAAGTTGGTTTTAGCCCTAGAAAAGAACTATCATTAATAGGATCGACGAGGGTGAAGATTTTTATTAGCCCTATTGTTTTTTACATCTTGAAATCCCTTACTCCCTTTCTCTTTTTCTATAAAAACATGACAAACCTCGGCGTTGACATTAATATTTGGATTCGTAATCTAATATATATTAAGGCCTATAAAATGTTTCCACTTATCCTCAAGTAAGGGTATCTTTAGGTTTATTCTTAAAGACTAGAGGCAGTGGTATTAAACCTAACAGACGCGAAACTTCGTTAACTATATCGTAGGTTTAACCACCCGGCAACTAATAGGCTTTATAAGGTTTTAAAGTCAGCTAATTATAAATATGTAGACTTCCTAGTACTAAAGGCAGTTAAACGCCTTTATTATTACTGTTAAACATATTTCCAAGTCCCTTTAAAGTTGAAGTTTATATTAAAAAAATTCAATTTTAATTCGGAAGTTTTTATAAACGTGTTTCATTTCGACGATAAGCCGGTATTATAAGTTATGGACTCCGTTACAGCTTTTCACGACGCTAAATTTTTCCGAACTATTACGGAAAATGAAATATGGAAAGTACTATATACTTTGAAAATTAACAAATACCTTAGCCTACTCAACATATTATTTTACAATACTGACACTAACTTTATTACGATAAAGTTTTAAACTAATATAAAGTTAATGGGGACTTAGTACAAACAGGTTCATGTAAAAGCTTATTAAAGTATTAATAAAGTCAAAAAGGCATACGCCCTTTTACAAAGAGCCTATAATATTTTTACATTGGAAATTGGAAGTTTTATAAGTTAAAAGGTACGCCATGAAATAACGGTAAAAGATCTTAACGATACAGTTAGCCCTAATGGACTTATACTAACCTTATTAGTATTTAAAGTTTACCAACGTATAATAGAAAAGTCGCTACCTTCGTCAAGTACTCAAAAGAGTATTATAACATGCAATAAAACATTAAAGGAACCAAGTAAGGAATCGGTAAGCTGCCAGGTTAATGATGACCTTGATACCAGAAACGTACCTTGAATAACAGACGTATTTTCACTTTCTTTTTAAAGTAAAATGCTTACGTATCGTAACCTAGATAAATAAAATAAGCTGTATAAGAGATCCCTCAAGTTTGATAAAGATCACGATATTGATAACTTCCGAACCGATCGAATCAGTTAACACAACCCTTCTAAGCCGACAGTTAATAAGCCGATAGAACGTTGATGGCGTAAAGAACTACCTAAAAAGAGGATATCCTTTAAAAAGAAGGAAGATGAATTATAAAATTAACAAGGTATATAGAATAGTGTAGGTATTTTAAAAAGAGAATTTTAACGGAAAACTAACCTTTAAGCTACGTATCAAAGGTATTATTAATATATCGGGAAAACCATTTAAAGAAATTGATCAAATGGAAATTAAGAATTTTTCATTATAAGGGGTTATACAGTTAATACCGTTAATTTAATTTAAAATTTGAAATATCATTATTTTTCAATCGAGGACAGTTTATGAGGTTAAAGGTAAAACTACGAGCCGGCAATATAAAAAGTTGCGACTAATCGTTTAAGGATACGGTAATAAAGGTAAGGACTAGATCCCCACCTAATCGCCTACAATACAAAAGATTAGTCATCATTTAATCGTCATTATTACTACCAACTGAACTGGTAATATAAGAGTTAGTTTATACCTAATAGCCGGGATATTACGTAAATATACATGTAATTTACCACAGATTTTCAACGATTTATATTGTTATAATTACATAAAAACTAAAGGACAAGTTTCCAGCTAACACGATTGTACACTAGATTATACCTTTATACGGATTAACCTAGGCTAATGTTTACCAATTATTAACGTATCAGGTATACTTTGAAAATAGGCTAGGTATAACGACTTTAATATTGAACCTGTACCTATTAATTACAAAGGGTAAAAACTTTAATATCGTAGATATATAAACTAACGATACTCTTTTTCTCGGTGATATTAGGTTTGTAACGGCGAAATAAGACATTATCGAGAGATTAGGCTTTTGAAAGTATAAGTAAATTAAAACTCTAATTAAAAGTATATAACTTAACTTTAATGGATCGTTACTCCGCATTCATAGTATTAAAGCTAAAAGCAGCACTTATATAAGCCTACATCAAAAAGGGTAAGCTACGAACCTGATAATTATCAATAAGGCTGACGAAGTTAGGGTACAGAGATATCCAGAGTAAAGGGCCTATACGACCTATATTGCCACGCGATACATACCGAAAGCATCGTACGATCTTTCTATTACAGTACAGGCATAGGACCCGTGGACCGAAAACTTCAACAAGTTGAATAAGCCAATGAAATGGTAAATAGATAACGTAGAAAAAGAAATTAATATAATTTCCATAAATTTGACGAAAACGAAACTGATAATATTCACAACCGGGTCATTTACCAATAATACTAACCTCATATAGTAAAAGAGCTTTTTAATAATTCTCGTTAATAAGGATAGGTTTAAAAATAAATTTCCGATTATTGGAAACCCTGTATACTAGTAATTTGTTAAATGTAAACACGTAACTCGGAATGTATTAGCTTTGGAAATTTACGGTAAAATAGTAGGCTTTGACATCGGTATAGTAATTAACGTTATATTAAAGATTATCACCAAATAACTGGGTTCATTACCGATACTTATAATGGTGTATACCTATTTCCGAAGCCTTTACGAATGCCTATCAAAATTAAGCACGACCAATGAAAAACGCTTAATAATAAACGTAATAGCGTTAAAGGAGGTATATGAAACCCGGGAAATCGATAAATTCCGGTAAATTAACGGTCAAGATAACCTTACCGATACTATAACTAAAGCTACACCTAATAGGGCCCTGGAAAAGATTGTAGATAGTAATACGCTAACCATATAAATAGAGGGATACGTGGATCGCCTAGCACATTAGGTGGAGGAATAAGGCTGTTCTGGCAAATTGGAAGACCGCTAAAGAAATAGTGGCGATGGTAGTAGTTTGATTTATTGGTAAAAGGTACGTAGGTGGTGGTGTACTTGATTTACATAGGTTTGTATCAATGTATCTGTGTACGGGATTTGAGGAACGGAGGCCTTGGAAGGTTGGAGTAAAAGGACTACGAATGGCCGTAATTGAGGTTGATTTTGGTATAGATTAATCGGAATTGACAGGGGTTTCATTTGTGGATTGTGGAGGGATTTCAGAGGTTGCTACCAATTGATGGTAAGCCACACTGATGTACAGGCACAAAACAAAACGCCGCCAGTGTTAGAATAGTATTATAATGGTATTGCATGCAATATAGTAGGTTAACTTTACTTTAAGTAAAGTTAATCGTACTACAAGTGTATTGCTTTTTACGAACTTACCGCATTGGGTATAAGTCGAGTGTAGTACGCTACACTTTACTCTAGGGCACGATCCAAACACTTGACTATACAGATTACAGTGCAGACCAGTGAGTAGTTTGTCAAACCTAGAATAATACATCGACCATCTGACCCAGTAATACTACTGTTACTTCGAAGACTAATCGAATCGAAAACGTTACAATATTGAAGGCCAACTAACAGAAAGAATGTTTAACAAAATAAACTGTAGGATATTACTTATGTTATAACTCTTCGAATTATTTTTGACAAGGTTATTAGCTGTGCCCGATCATTCTTCAGACGTAGATTTACGCGTTATGAGTCGAGGAGATTGATATAGTCTTTCTATTATTGGTGATAAAGAAAGTTCAACTTTTAAATGCAATATCATTTAGGTGTCATGTCAATTTACGGAAATAATTGAAAAATTCAATAAAAGGGAGTTCAATTCAATTGAAATATCCATAAACCAAAACATATTCCTTATTCTTATGCTTTTTAATAACGTTTACTTCTTAGATATTAAGGTTAATTATGGCCATAATTTTTATTATATTATAAATGTGGTTTTAATATAACAGTTAAGGTTAAAGTAAATTTTATTTTTATATTTTGTAAATTGGGGTATATTACTGGGCTTACAGCGGATTCCATATATAGATTGTGTGAAAAAGAATCGTATAAACATTGATACATCGTTGGGCCTCATGTTAATATATATTACTTTCAGAATAACGCGAAATATCATTTTAGGTATATGATATATATGATATTGACAAATAAATTTTAACTTCGATGTAAATCGTTTGATACTTATAAGATAGAGAGAATTGGTGGTTTATATAATATAATACGCCCTAAATCGAATGATAATTATGGTATTTTACGGGTAATTTTTCTTGGATTCGTAATTAGGATTTAGCGGGTAACTAAGCGTATTAACTACTTCTTTCTCCCCGTTTACTCTACCCCATCCAATTTTTTCCCCGTTCGCCCTGTATCATACCGCTTATTTGAATTTTTATTTGGAACTTTTTAAGATTACTAGTTACCTAGCTAATATAGCATTTTAACGCATTTAATAATGAATTTATAACGTGCAACTAATCTTTAGTTACATTTTATTTATATTCTGTTTCAATTATCAAGATTTAAAATTTATATTGAGACGGTCTAGACGTATTGTATTTATATCTTTTTATGTACTATACGTTTTCATTAACGGTTTCATTTCAAAACCCCTTTATATATATTACCCCAAACATATAAAACGTACTATTACTTCGATTCATTTAGTATTAGCCCCTTACACATATTAACCTTGGTTCTATAGAATAACCCGTCACAAGCCTACCTAAAGCTAACGAAAAAAATTACCTCATATTCCAGCATATAACGCTCTGAAGCAACGTTTCACAACTTATTACCCAGATATAAGAAGCAATATTATTAAAGTTCCGGTAGAGAATTACAACCTTTAGCCGGCGAATACATACATTACAAAAGTAATTTTTAGATATTAGGAAGAAAAAGCCCAAAGGGTGGGTACATTGAATGATTTTAGGGAAAACGTTTCAAAATTAACGTTGAAAATATAGCATACGACTTCCTTACAAAAGCCATATTTTCTACGACTTAACTCGACGAAATACCACACTTCAAAAATAAAAAATTTGATAGGTGGATTTTATATAAGGATACTGATGAGCGGAACGTAAGAAAAAGATTATTGAATAAATACAGAAGAAGATACGTAAATTTTCAAACGTTTCAAAAGTTCAAGCGCTCTACGCAAGAGATATATGGAGCTTAATAAATTAATGAAGGAGGAGGAGGAATTCCAAAGATTATCTGTTTCTTGGGTCGAATAGAATCCCGTTTTAAAAAACAATTTTTAAAAGAAACAAAAAATGGATGACACGCCGAATATATTTAACGCTCCTTTAGTCCATAGATAAAGATACCCTAAATAAGGAAAAAGGTGCTTTATAAAATAATAACAAAGGCAATAAACGATAATATGAGTCTTATAGCCTAATGTTTACAAACTTTAACTCTTACCACAACCTCATATCACACCAATTCCCCATAAATGAAAGTAACCTTATAAAGTTTACAAATTTTACTAGTTTATGAGATAAAGAAGAGAACTATATTAGCAAACTCTATAAAGTTTCCGATAACAAAATCTGTATAATATTGAATACTTAGGAAAATAAAAATATTGAAATTTTCCAATTCGATTTAATTTTACCTGATATATTGATTGGTATTCTAAAAAGTCGTATATTCATTACCTTATATATTTCATTACGTTGAGGAAATATTACAATCGCATAAGAATGGTCGTCTATCAAGAAATTAATCACAAATGTTACAATATAAATGACACCGACATTGTTTAAAAATTCGTTTAAAACTAATGAAACAATACCAATAAAACTCCATAAAGGGTGTTACCTGCCATCTTACTGAGGTATAGAAAATGTTAAGTAACCTTTAAACTGAAATATAAGTGCGAAAAAGTATTCATCCAAATAATTATAAAATCATATTATAAAACCCCAAACTGTCACTTTATATTATTCAAATTAGAAAAATATGTAAAAGCTTTTTAGGCGAATCTTTAAACGTTACTTCAACCTCGATACACCGATAGGCGAGTTTCAGATTAGTATCTTTAACCGGGAAAGCTAAAAACAAACGCCTGTAAATTACGAAAACAGACCTCACCGAAACAATTGATTACGTTTTGGATCGACGATTGAGAGTTTACATGAGTTATAAGGAATATGAAAGCCCTATATATGACTATAAAAGCGATAAAAACAAAAAGGAAAGCCCTGGAAACCGAAGATAAAGAGGTTACTAGCTAAGGCGCCTTTTTAACTAAATACAGAGCTTATTTGTATACTACTATACCTATAGAAAAGTGTAAAAATCTTTATAATTTTGTTAAAGAAAATATATTATATGAAGTAAAGTCGGTTATTAATCGACTAACTTTTCCTCATTCGAGTATATTCAGGCAGAACGATAATTTTGAGCCGATTGCCTACCCGAACACAAAACTAAAGTTAATTTCATAACTTATACAGCCGATTCATCAAGCTTTCAAAATGATTTCGACGTTGACCATTTCAAATATTCCTGTATAAAGATGGTTCGGAAGAAAACAAGGTTTATCTAATAACACAAAATAAGGAAACGAACCAGTAAGTATTTGCAAACTTATAATATACTTGGTTTCTATATAACACAGGCCTGGATAGCGAAATCTGCGTGTTAAAAGCCTATATGACGTCTCAATTAACACTATCTAATAGGTATGACAACCTTTTCTAAGGTATTATATCACACACCGGTATAACAGAAATCTCGATCGCAGTAAAACGATAATTAAACGTTTTTGCGGCGACGTTTCATAAGTTTTGATTCGACCGGATAGGAAAACATCCGAAAGTCTTTTTCAGTAAAGGTAAGGCGTCTTTATTTGGTATAATAACAGTAACCATATCATTCGATCCAATTGAGTTTTGTATAGTAAACTTTGAAACTCTTGTATACTATTATAAACTAAGATAAATAAATTTGGAGTTGAGGTTTAAAATACGATTCATTTACTCGTGTATTCCCAGATAGCATATTCTGAATGTTTCGTTTGAAGCTTAGACACCAATAGTTTTTCCTGATAGTATGTATAATTAAAGAACTTAATTTAATATAATTAAACCTACGAATATTATATCGACGATTCAGGGACTAGGTTATAAGAATTTCTCCACGGCTTTTTTACCTAATAGGCCACACGGATATGGAGAAAAAAGCTTTAAAAGCTATCGATACGTTCTGCTATAAGTGCTAATTACATTTGTAAGCTCTGCGGCAATTAAAATTTCGCTTTTCAAACGACGTGAAATTGAACTATAAGGTTATTATGAATATAATATACCTTGAGGAATAACCTATCCTATTCGTCTTCAACTCTGCAACTTTATTCTGGGACGATAAATTTACGCGAAACGCTTTTGTAACAGATTATCAAGATATTTTGGTAAATTAATATATAAATATCTATTTTCAACCTTCATAATACAATACCCATAATACAGGTATAGCTTTCGACTGAATCAAATAGAAAAATCAAGCCAAATCTTTCGGAAGCAAGTATAAGTAGATGCCTGTATAGGCGCCTTAGGGTATCGTAAAAGGCGATCGATATTAAGGACGATTGAAAAATCTGTATATAATACTATGCAACCAAAAAAATGTTATAGATATTAAGTAATCAATTTTTTTAATAACATTAAACGCCGTAAATAGCACATTTAGCCCGAATAGATTGATTTTAACACTCTTTATCTTTAAGGTTTACTCCAGGGTTTATACAGATTCTGTACCATTACCAGTAACAGTATAAAGAGCAAATGTTGTAATAAAAGTTATAGCAGTATTACGTTCCTTAAAATTTCAAAAAAATAGTTCGAAAATATTAATAATAAGAAATAGCCTGCGCGAAACTGGCGTTTTAGACCTACTATTATTGTTGGTAAGTCTTTACCGTTAAAACGTAGTCAATTCGAATCACTGTGATTGAAGTAACTGGTGCTGCATTGAAATTGGTTGTGGTGGTTCTAAGTTCTAAGTTTGGCAGACCACTATTCGGTCTGCATGCTAATTTTCATAGCCAAATACTTTGGCTTGTACTCCACTTTGAAGTGAGCACCTACTGCACTCTACTTGCAGTGTAGTCCTACAAACTGCAGCCAATTTGCTGTCAGTACAATCAACTAAATTGATGGTTTGGTTGACTTGACTTTACTGCATTTGACTGCTTTTCCAACAATTATAATCTGAATTTTTAGTTTGTAAAACGAAAAAAGAATAAACTAGCGTTCAAAAAATTGACGGGTTTAAAAAACACGATATACTTGTAAAATGAGTTGATATCACGTGTTAATTTCTATAAACGATAGGAAAGGAATATTAAAGAAACAAGGTGAAAGATTACTCCCTGAAAACGCAATCTGATAAGAAGTATCAGCAATGCCGTTCCTAAAATAACCAAAACAAACCTCTCCCGAAATCTATACACCCTTCGGATAACCTGTCTCAATCTTTTCCATCTTATAAAACCGACCACTTTACATAAACGAAACCGGCATTACACCGCAGAAAACGTCCACTTAATCCGAAAAACGAAAAAAAAATTCAAAGCCTTTTTCACGGATTCTTTTATCACTTAAAAAGAAATGATGAACCGTAAGTCAAGTATATAACTCTGCTGTAAGGGCTTTATTATACCCCCGGGTAGCCTTTTTCAGGAGTCGATCCATAAGAAAATCTCCGCCTTAATCGAACAAGTATTTTTTCGCTTTAAAAAGTTTAACCCAATGACTAACGTCAACCATAAGATTTTTTCAACCCGTTTGGTGTAAGAGATAAAAGAAAAAACGGATGAATCCTATAAAAATCCCCCGTATGGTTAAAAGGTATAATAACACTATGAATATATTATAACCTAATTACTTGTTTCACAACCACCGAATTATCGTTTTATTTTGACTTTTATCACTTCTTTATATACTCTTCACGACCTTCGTCTTGAACTTGGAAATAATATATAAACTTATATATATTTGAAAATATTTCAAACAACGTATTTACGCTCATATACCTATAAAGTTTCGAAAACACTATCTATCTGTAAAGATTATGCATATTTTAAAACTACATTATAGCTTCCCCGAAGTTGAAGTATAATAATGTAATACCTATCAAAGGCATTATAAAAAGAGTTTCTAAATAATCAACTCAACTTTCAACCCTTTCCTATTAGTTTTAATACTACGTTTCAAATGATTTGCATCTATTGGAATATAAACGACCTATATTTTCATATTACATAATGCGTCGTTTTCCCTTGCTAAAGAAATGAAACTTTGAAAGGCCAGTTGAAAAGCGAAACTCAATGTATATCCGGCGGTAAACCACCTGATGAATTTCAACGGTAGAAAAATCATACTTCCAAGGGGTCTTTCGAAACTTATTTAAAACGAATAATTAGATAAAATTACCTATATTAACTTAATTATTCCAAAACGAGCTAACGAATACAGATATCGACTTGTATACAAAACTTGGTTGACATCGGTCGTATAGCTAGAAGTAACGTTTAACCTTCTTATTATTACGTAATATTAAACAAACACGTCTTATAATATATTTAAAACACTTGATGAACTCCAGGAATAGTACATTAGTAAACCAAAACGCGGCCTCCCATTTATACTTATCGATATACATATAGTAAAACTTCTCTTTATTTTAGTTATAGATCCTTCGCGAATAGTATCGATTATGACTTGTAAATGAAATTTATACTAATTTTTAGTAACAGAAAAGAATCCGAAACAGATTGAGGATTTATAATAACATTATTTCTTAAAACTGAATAAAATGTAAACGTGTTATCAAGAACATTCCTGATTGCACAATCTATAGTATAGTTAAAGGATTCAACTCTGGTATTATTATAGCTATATCGGTTTGGATGATTATTTTAAACCTTGGTTTAAAATAATTCCTTTTAGTAACCTATATTAAGTTCTTTTGCCTTTATAAATACCTCGTTAAACTCGGTATTACAAACGAAAAACATCTTATAATTGATATTATAGCTTTATGCGAATCGTACAAACGCCCTGAAATTGAGGAGACGGAATGAAATGAAGGAAAACTGAGCCCGGCGGAGTCGATAACCCAAAACGTCCCGAATGAAATATTGGAAAAGTTTGTATTTACAATTACTTTTTTTTGTTAAAGTTGCTAGAAAGGTTTTATGATCTAAATCTAAATAAAAATACTAATTTTCGCCCGTTTCATTTGTTTTAGACCTTGTACAAATTATTTTCCCTTTAAATATGTTATTTATACCTCTCGCCATATATCTCTATTTTGAAAATTTACTATTCATATCGATTTTAATATATTATTATTTCTATATTTTCTATTTGTAGCTTTACTAGTACATTTTGACTCTTTACCCTGAAAATTCATCATTTATATTAAGGTTTTATAAATGGTAATTTTATTACTATACAGCTAAATATAATATGTGTGGATAAGCTGAAAAATGAAAAAAAAAAGTAACTAGTCATTGCCGAAAGGCAAGGAAGAGGTTGGTGCTACGTCTTCTTTTTCGTTTTCTTTTTCTTCGTCCTTGTCGTCGCCGTCGTCGCCATTGTCGCTTTCGCCGCCATTGACGCCGTCGCTGTTAGCGCTACTAACATCACCACTATCGACATGGTTATCAGCGTTGCCACTGGAAGAAGGGCCCCACGCTTTGGGCTACATACCTTTAGATAGAGGTCGCGAAAGGTTTTACCCTTTTTACTACAATATAAGATAATACCGTTCAAATTACCTACGTATTATATATTCAAATCCGCACATTAGGCGGTAATAACAATTAACGTATCTTCAAACCATAGGTTAACACTTAATACACATTAATTTCGACTTATTATTTGTATTATAAAAGAGTATTACTTTGAAGAGAGCTTTTAATAGGTTATTAAAATGTAAATAACAATTAATTTCAATCAGAATTACAAATTAAGGTAATGTATTACGTATTGTGAAAACGACGGGCGTATTTATTAATGATTTGGGAACGTGATCCCAGATACGATGTTTCAGCGTTTTACGCGCTAAAAAAGCTTCATAACGTACTTTCGCAAGACGAAACTTGAAACTGCGAGCTTGTTCTACCGTTTCGGCTTCGTTCATATTATATTAATATAATACAATTTTCAAACCCAATTTTTATGTACCGCGTTATTATTCGGCAATATTACGCTTTTAACGACGAGGAATTTTCACGAGTAATGGAATCTTCATCCATAATGAAAGAATAAGGTTTATAACCTTAAAAAACCTGCTCCTTTATATAGGGGGTAGGGGAAAGAGGGGAGAGGGAGAAAGAAGAAGGAAAAGAAGGGGTAATAGTTTGGTTAATGGCGATGGTGAGCGAGTGTAAAAAAGGAAAGTGGGTTTTAACTTGATTGGCGACGACTGCGGGTGAATAGAAGATAAAGATAGAGATAAACAACATATTACGAAAGCTAATAGGGCTAGTATTAGATAGGCGGCGGGTGACAGCAGTCGCGGCTTCCTTGCGCTTACTTTGATACGTCAAATGATGTCGTTAAACCCTGTTTTATGGGGTAATGATTTAAAAAGAGTTTATAATATAAAATTAATACAGTAATTCAACTATATGAAATATTCTAATAACTTATTATAAGCGAGTAATTTGGGTATATAAACGGTAGTAGAAAATTTCAGATTTATTTTATTAGTGAAAGTACATTGTTGGAGTGGAAAGAAATTAAGTTGTGCTCAAATCCATATTTATATATTTCATATACTAATTCCAAAATAAGTAACACAAACAATTACACCTTTATAAATCTACCTTTTGAAGGATTAATACTCTTTTCGACTAACTTTTCAAACTCTTTGATATCGTCGTGAGTTCTATTAAATATATATATAAAGAAATTATATTGTTATTTCTATCACTATTGAACAATCCATGAGGACTTTGGAAAATCATTTTATTACTATTAAATGATTCATAAGTAGTTCGAATAAATTGCACTATCACTACTGTATTATGTATATAAAGAGAATTCAAAAAAGAAAACAATGCTTATATAGATATAATTATATATTCTTATGGTTAGTAAGCGTTTACTCTTTACGGTATACTTCTATATAGTGATCAGTAACGTGCCACGCTATAAGATGCCCTCTTATAGAGTGTATGACAACGTTTTACGTTACAAAGTGCATGATAACATGTTACGTTACAAGGTCCACTTTTGCAATATGTATGATAGCGTACCACAGCTCTGAAGGGACATTGATAAAGTGCATAGTAAAGTGCCACCCACCAGGTAAGAGCTTATAAGCTTTTACTTGAAGTTTGCACTATCTGGATGCCTCTTCTCCATTCTTATCTATCTGTCATCAATATACTACCAATCTTACAATTACTCCTCTACTTTTTACGTTCAAGTGAATAGGAAAAAACCTTACCAACAGTTACTCTTTTTGGATTAATAGAGATATTAACATCATCTTAATGTTATATTAATAATTTAATGACGTATATTTGAAATGATTTTATTCAGGTTAACTCACACTATTTCGTTTGAGTATTTTGGATAGAATTTAATGGAGACGGTTTACGAAGTTTTGTAGCGTTTTCGTAAATTCAAACTGAACTTGGATTTGAAGAAATGTGATTTTGTAGTAACGGAAGTGAATTACTTTAGCTTTATTGTGACAGCAGGCGTGGATATTCGCGCTGGTTCCGAGAAATTTCGGATCGTTCGCGAATTAAAGTCTGTTTGTATAGTTGAAGAGATTAAGAGCATTTTAGGGTTTATAATTTTTTTATTGAGATTTCATCAGCAATTTTTCCGAGTTAGATAATTACTTCGTTTGAGTTTTGAAATAAAGAATCCGGTAGGCTATGACTTATTACTAGGAATTTTTTTTTGATCGTTAAAATAGATTTTTATTACACATTTGATTTTGATATATCAAAATATTTACCAGTTAATTATACTCGAATTCAAGTATTAGGGCATAATACTAAAAGATTTCATTTTGTAAATAGATTCAAACGGTATTATTCAATCCATTATCCATTCTTCTGTATATATACCAGATGCGAAACGTAACAATATTATTGAAGATTTTAAGCTTATCGTAGTAGTATTTTACCTTAAAGCATGGTAATCATAATTACATTATGTCCGCATATTTTTTACAATGCTAATTCATTACAAGAAATTCAAGTTCCTTTCCTTCTGTTTAATCTGGGGATGTTAAACTTGTTAAGTCGAAACGCTTTGACTGTTTTACTATTTTTCATATTATAAGTCCACATTCTAAATCAATCGCCCTGATATATTAATCCGTACTTTTAAATATAAACCCGAAGTAAAAAAATGTTGAACACGTATATTTTAATCGATTTCTATAATTATGTTAAATGTAACGAGTATCAATTAATATATTATGAAAATATACATCGTAATAAGTTATACAGATAAGTTCGTTGAAAAGGAACCTTGGTTCTTAAACCACATTTAATTAGGCTTTAAGGGCGAATCGAAAGGAATAATTAGTCGACGGTTATAATAACATAACATATTCGACCCGTATTCGCTTCATAGACCTTATTATTGTTGAACGGTTACCTAATTTTCAATCCGTTTATTTTAACAAAGTTGTATAATTAAGGTGTAATCAATGACCTGTTATATATCATCCAGCTATTCGTGGTTATTGCATGCGTTTAGTGATATCTAGTTCAAGCTTAATATTTTATGTTAATTGCGGATTATAGCAATGATACAAGGAACTCATTATGTTATTGCGATCTTTTATAACTATCGAATTAAAAGTTATTGACGACGAAAATCATATAATAAACCAACGATTTTCCTTTTATAAGTTATCTAGGTAAATACGTTTTATTTCAAGTGTTGAAATAAGATTTCCACTGGGAAGGGGTAGTCGTTATTATCTGGGGATTAAATTGAGTATATATATAATAAACCGATATAAAGCTTTATAATACTTTGCGACAAAAACTTCTCTAACTCTTCGCTATTTTTCATCGTTAT
The DNA here is from genome assembly GCA_038502455.1 of Anisogramma anomala. Taxonomy (NCBI): domain Eukaryota; kingdom Fungi; phylum Ascomycota; class Sordariomycetes; order Diaporthales; family Gnomoniaceae; genus Anisogramma; species Anisogramma anomala. Next base: position 6,481,948 of record JASMMZ010000002.1, on the reverse strand, counting down.
GTATTTTATATTTTCATCGATTGAATGATGAATTTTGACACTACTAATAACAGCCTGGAATATATTCTAGTTTTTCCAAATCGACTTTCCAAATTTAAGCAATTTAGATTCATATAGGTTTCATCCAATAAATTATATGCGGAGTATTTTCGGAGTTTATGGAAACGATTTCATGGATTCCTTATATGTATTATTGGTAATCGCAGCTTAAATTAGATGGGTGGTTTTTGAATAATTTTATATTTTTGGGCAAACGTAATATAATTTCTATCGACGATATATTGTTCTTCACAAGATGGCGATATAGAACGGGAAAATTGAAAGGTTCAAAAGTATTTACGGATAGTTAGCACCTTTTCATAATGAACTTAAGTATTACATTCCTTAGTATACTAATTCGTATTGAATAACCGGAAGTCGAGGGTAATTAGATTGAATATGAATAAGCTTGTTAATAGGTACTGAATATCTCTTATTTCCAAGATGAATAAAGGTACCAAATTTATAATCAGTTAAGCTAAATTATTTTTTACTGTTTTAGTCTACCTATGCAAATTGAATAAATCTGTTGAACCGATTATAATATACGTCTAGCAATGAATGAAAAGAGCTGTAAACTAGCGTTGACGTCCGGCGAAACGATAAAGACAAGGGAACTAAATTTAACTTAACTAAATTAATATTAAAACGAATTGTTCCAATTACAAACTTTATTAATTTCACATCAATACTATATAATAGACGTTACGAACCCGTCGAATATTGTTATTGATATTCCCGGCAAATATTTTATATTTTACACAAGCTTTATTAAACCTGTAGTTACAAACCAATTTTCCCCGTAAATATTTATTTAAATTCTCCAACGCCAGATACCTATGACGAATGACGTTGACAGTAGGTTATAAAGAGAATTTGTAATTTATTATATTTTTACGTTGAAAACAGGGAGGTGGAGTGTTTGCAACATGTGAATTGAGAAAAAGTACGATGAATTTGAATAGAAAATATTTAAATATTATATAAATATTACATTTATCGATGAAATTAAGGAAAAGTTGAGGGATAAGAAGCTTTATGACAGTTGAGCGTTTTGACGTTGGTATCGGGTATAATTTATGAAATTTAAACTGGTTATATCGGTTCTAATCGAAATTAGTATAAGAATTAACGCAAGAGGAAGGTTTTAAATTATAATTATATGATTTTACTTTTTAATTTATGGGGTCAGATATATTATACCTGGTTTCCTCGGATGATAATCTTACTGAAAATCGGCTTTTTTCATCATTTTCCTTACAAGACTTTATAATATTCGTTTTGTTTTGGAAAGCGGTAGTATCGGCGATGTTAAGGGCTTTATTATCCCTTATCTTAAGCTGTAAATGATGTAGAGCAGCGGGAGAAACGCGAGGAAGCTTTAATAGAGCGCTTTTTCAGATGGGATGCAAGGAACCACAATATATCTACTTATATTTACGTCATGCATTTAATGTTAACACAATTGTCGGCGCTTTTACACTTCGCCTGGTCGTTGAATTGTTGTAGAATATCAACAGATAAAACCCAAAAGATATTATAAGTTTTTACTGTTAGGTCTTATATATTGTTTGCTATACTTTATAAGCTATATCTAATATTAGATATAATAGAGAGGGTTTATACAGAGATATCATTTTAGCCGCTTTAGACGTAATTATAATTAGGTCTATAACAAGTGCCGGTGGCGGTAAATACGAATACGTTTCGAATTGAAACTAGGTTATAAGATGAGGTACAGAAGAGGTCGATTAAGAACTGAGATAGTAAGGTAATGGGGGAGATGGTGTTAAAGAAGGTGGATCGGGGGCGTATCGATTACGATATTTTTTCCTGAACGGATATTTCAATAAGCACCTTTAAAACCCGTACGAAATTTTGTAAGTAAACTAATTTATTGATTAGGTTAAAGAAAACAGTGGTAAAAATATAACGACATCTAGAAATGTTGTCATTACGGTTGCGAAGACAAGCTAACGTAAAAGGATACACAAATCTGATAAAGACGCTAATAAGTATGTCTTTAAAACTCATTACAAAAAGATTGATATAAATTTACATTTTATGAAAACCTGTGGAATTAAAAAAGGTAAAGTTTTTTTTACATTTCTATAAGTTTACTGATATATTCTGTAATATTATGTATGGTAAACCCGCACATACTCCAACGACTCCTCAAAATTCAACAAACCATTAATATAAGAAGTATAAATATCTTACCTAGGCAGGGAGTGAGCTTTTTTTCTTTATTACTATCGTTAAGGATTAAAAGGTCTTTTATAATGAGAGGGATAAGGGGGGGAGAGTATATATATCTATTGGTAGAAGGTATGTGAATAAAATATAGTTAACTAACATTACAAGGAAGTTAGTTATTACTATTGTGAGTTCCGGCGACGACATAATGTACTTTATTTTCTTTAAAAATATCGGATATATTGAATTACGTTATGTGTTAAAGTAAGGTATAATACCGATCAACAAAATTTTAATGACTAATAGGAAACGGGGAGGGTATTATATGGGTAGACTACAAATTAAGAAAGAAAGGGAAGATGAGATCGTAGTAGATAACCAGTTACATTAGTGTAGTTTTGAAATATAAATAGTTAGGTAAAAGTACGCGTTCAGTTAGTTTATAATGTTATACAACTTGCTTTTAGTCTGTGTTCAACTTGGATACAATTGGTACCCAGTTTTATAACACGTTTTTCACTACGAAAAGGGGGTATGTTATATATTTATGCTATTAGCCATTTATTCTACAGGTTACGTAGCTATACACGTAATAAAGGGTACATATATAGTGCTCAGCCTGGGCGCAATCTGAGCGCGGTTCACAAGCATCATTTGAGAAGGTATGTGTGTTATAACCCAAGGACCAACTGCAGGTCATGGAACAGGCCAACGGACCGCTGCACCATCAGAAGCCTGATGTCCAACACATCAAGCCAGGGATCTCTCTTATATAAGCACCCAGGGTTAGGGTTTGGACCGATAGGACCGCCCGCGGTCCAGTCGACAACATTGGGACCGAAGGAAGCAACATCGACTTCAGCGGTCCAGTACTGAAGATGGTATGAAGGCCATAGGATATAAGGACACGGCCATCACCACATAGATAGTATTTCCTTCATAGCTCTTCAGTTATCAATCTAAGTATTCAGTCTACATATCTGAATAGCCTCACGGCTTTTGATCATTACTTGCACGGTTGCGATATTGTTCACTCAGCACCTCTGCTACCTTCTTGATAACATAAACCCTCTGACACCTTCTATATACTCACGGGTATTTAGTGTGATCATTACAATGTGATAGATGTTACATATAGGTCTTGCGATGAAATCCGCTGTACAATTCTCTAGTCTCTCATAGTACCTCAGTTGTTAACATCATTTGTCATCTAAATGGCTTACTTTCGTAGGTTGTACCATAGCACCGCCATCTTTCAACTAGTTTCTGTATGGTTAAGTCACCTAAACTATCATTTTAAAGGCGTGAAAAAAGAGATAAAACAATACAATTAAAACACCTGGGTCATTACTCAGCTTTTCATATGGCATTATAACCATTATCCTCAAATATTTTCAAAATCAAACGAGTTTCCGAGAAAACCAAGTTCAGCGATCTTAACGATGATAGGTTCTCATGCACCGTCATTGTCGTTTTCAACCTAGTTAATCAAACTTTCTCACTATTCTAGTTCATCCCCATTATAAACACGACTCCCGATAACCTAAATAGTATGTCTTTCTTCGATGCTTAATATACATTGTATCTCGATTAATTCCGTAATCTCAATTAGTCGACTTTGATATTCTGTAAGTTCACGTACGTAATACTCCATTGCCAACAACATGTTTAATTTCATCTTATAGGTCAAACGACTAGTTTATACAGTAGTTCCGATAACAATTTCAATTTAATTCTTTTTTTTTTCTGATATTCCTTTCTTCATGGAGAATGCGTCTTCTTGCCTGTGAACATTCATTATAAAAAAATTATTGTTAAACCGATACGAAATTTAACTTTGTTATTGACGGTCGGTTTATCGTTATCATTATGAAAAGAGATGGGTCGGTTGAAAATTTTATCACTACGAATATAATCTGACTATGAGAACATGAGATTCATTGTTTTCATAAGGTCTAAACAGATTAAATATGAGTGCTAACATCTGTTTACTTCTTTTTATTCATCACTTAAAAGGATACACATAATAGAGCAATCAAATCGATAATTAAAAAACCATTTATTGTCCTCGTTGATGAAAAAATTCCGATCCTGATATTTCTATATCAAAGGTTTCTTCCTCATATCGATAGCTATAATATTTAAATAAATAGAGATTTTCTATTGGATGTGACAATCGCAAATGAAATTATATACTTTAACAAAAATATTTATTTATTTGATAAAATCGTAGTTAATACAATCTTCGGCCATTTTGTTGACGTATACGTCGGGTATTAAAACTCAACTGTTGGCGAATCAAATAAGTATTTAGCATTAAGAGTCTCATGTTATTCTTATCTTATTATGTAAGCAAATAAAAATATCAATGGGACCCAATAAAGTTACCATTACCTCGGGGCTAAAGTAACATTCGAATTCATTAATGATGGTTATAGATGTGAGTTAAATATTATTTATCAATAATCATTCGTCGTTGAAATCGCCACGTTAATACAATAAAAGATATATTCAATATTTATGGAAGCTCTTGTAAATTCTTAATATGATCGCCATTACCTCCTTTTTATAAACTTCAATGGTTAAAGTTTCACCTGAATCGAAAACCTCGTCGACGTATAAGTTTTGAAACAATGCGGTTACTTTCACTTTCTCATATAATTTTCTGACCACCCAATAAAAACAAGCATGATTTTTGAGATTTGCAACATTAGCTCCTTGTCGATGGTTTCGCTTCTATTTCTATTCAAAAATTAGTTAAACTCTTTTTTTTTCACTCAGTTAATATTAATAACGATAGAGGTATCACAATCGATAATGGTAATATAAATTCGTGTATCTTATTCGTACTATATCGTCAATTCGACGGCATCGATATGTAACAATTAATAATAGTTGTTTGATTCTTTTATTCAACGATGCAATGTTAATTTCAAGGGTGGTAGGCAGGGGGGGGGGTGATAGGAAAGTAAAGAAAAAAGTGTTAAAGGGTAAAGTAAAACAAGAAGAAGAAAATAAAGGGAATTTGAAAAACGTAATGAAAAGTTTAAGGTTAAATATTCAAATTGAAAGGAAAAATATTTTAACTTATATTGACTTCATTTCTAATAAGGGATACTATCTTCCTTTTATAATAAATGATCATTAGGATTTCAAAGTTAATAAAAATTAAAGTCGATATTATTGACACATTTCCTTGCATATATAACGTTTCAAACAACATTTTCATCTATATTACATCTTACATACAACCATTTTATACGTCGGACGTATAACTTTGAAGAATTTACATATACCTTCTAACGTTTATTTCTAATTATAAAATCTAAAATATAAAGGGACACGGCTAACGTCACTTACTATAGCTTTTACAATCCAGTTCATCGCAATTTAAAAACTAACGTTCATATATTCTGCGGATATTGATCACTATTATTGACTATAAATTTTCTTAACTTAATATTACGTATATTTCATACGATTTTCCAAACCTCATTAAACATTTGAAAGTTATTTAGTATAAAGAACCCATCATTCATTTATCGATAAATTCATTGGTCTAGATTTTATTTTTATTTATCTCCATAATGATTCACAGACTCGCTTTGCGTTTGCTTCTTCAATATCAAAAATTCGCTGAAAATAATCGCCAATTACTTTCAATCTCAACCCAACATTGATTTCCTAGCAATCTTCAATAATCGAATAATCTAACCCAAAACCACCTAATATCGGTAATGTTGGAATAGTAGTAATTGAAGTGCAATAGGTCAACTTTACTTACAGTAAAGTTGACTATACTGACTGCAAGTTGAGTGTATTATTTTGTGTGGGCCTACTGTATTCGCTGCAAGTCAAGTACAGTATGCACCCACTTTACACTAGGGCACGGGCCAAGCTATTGGCCATACAAATTACAATACAGACCGGCTAGTGGTCTGCCAAACCTAGAACAATACATCCACCACTTGACCACGCAATATTACTATTACTTTGACCAATCGAATCGACAACGTTGCAACGTCTAAAGCCCTAACAACAGGTTAGGGCTTTACGTCGAAGTATGAAGAAGACATTATAGTATTCATAGATAGTAGTAGAAATATACAAGCGGGAGGAGCACCTGGAGAGTGCACGACTCGAATGAGAGCTTAGATACCCTCATTTGAGACGTGACCTCCGACCATGCACTCCGCTAACGTGCTTCCTTACGCTTGCTAACTTTCATTAATATCTATCTTAAATAGTATACTCATGCCTCAAAAATCGTGTAAAATAAGTTTTTTTACAAACCTATTATCAATAGCTCCAATAATTGTAAGGATTATCGTAAACAATTTTACGAATCTTTTATAATAACGTGTATATACCCATTTCTTTAATCTATTCTTTATAAACTTTTCCAATCCAGCGACCAATCCGACCAACATTGTAAATTATATAAGATTATCTATCACCCGGGTATTTTCTTTGATAATTGTCTTTAATACAAACGGACTTTGGGGGTATTTCGTATTATTTGTGTAGCATTTATTAGAATATTCAAAGATATCTACAAACAATTCCATATTTAATCAATTTCCGTATCTGTCAATTCTCCAGTCGGTAGGCAAAATAAAAACCTCGGAGATTGATCTATTATAAAATACAAGTAAAGTTCGCTACCAAGTTTTTTGAGGTCAATGTTCCTTGCGAAATTCATTCCGAAAATATTGTATAGTCAGAAAGCTACCACAAAGATAAGGTTTATATTAACTAATGGGCGCAGGCTAGTTAATACAAATAATTCAAATATTCGAATATAGTCCTCGGTATTAGCGTACTTTTATAGCCATAACATTACTTCCCTTGAATTGAACAATGTCAATATTACGACGAAATATGCATAATATTCGTAAGTATATTTTAATATTTGAAATAACTTGATTCCTCTTTCGCACATAAATTATTTGTTACCATTCTTACATTTTATTAAAGATCCTTCGTAAATATAAAAATACACGGCTTTATGTCTCATTTTTCTTTTCATTTACATTTCAAGATCCTCAATTATTTCGTATCTACCGATTTGGTATTTTATGATATCTCTATATAATTTTTTTTTCAATGCAGGTAACAACCAAAGTTACCCCCCAGCGTAACATTCGACCTAAATTTAACACTTTTATTAACAAAATAATTCTTCTTCTTGGATTTTTCAACATCAATAGATAAGTAAAGAAACATCCTCCAACTACCCATAACAATAAAGTTTTTACATTGAATTGAAACAAATTTATCGTCGGCTTCGACAATTTCAAAATATTGTTCGCGATCATAATCATTGAATTAATATTCGAACGATGTATAATTCAAATGTCAAATATTTTCCGAACGTTTATTTATTTTATAATCTTATTAGTGGGTATATTAACATTCGTTAACAACAAAATCGTACTCACACAATCGGTGTATATTATCATCTGCAAAGGTAATCAAATTACTCAAAGGTTTACTTTGTTTAAACACTTCACGATCAATAATATATTTTTCCATCCAATTATGTATCATGTATTTACATTGAAAAATCTTAATGAAAAAGGCCATGATTTCTACATATAATATTAATTCGTTCGTTTTTTCAGTACATATATATTGTTCATGCAATTAGAAAGTAATAATACTAAATCCTTCACAATAAGCATCTATAACAACGTCAAATTATACAAAGTAGTAGGGTATAGTTCAATCGTTTTGTTTCATTACAAAATACATTTCCATACATACTTAAATATATCTTTTTTTCCTCCGAAATTCTTGAATACTTATTATATTTGTTCAGAAATCATTGCTGTTAATTTATTTCTATGGAATGGTTTTATATTCCCAGTTTTCAATCAAACAATTCACAATGATGGGCAAGGTATTAATTTCGCAATGTAAAACATCAAGGATAAGAATTCGGGAAGTGTTTCAACTGAAAAGAAGTAATTTTCCTCCTTTTCATGTATCTAGATTTTTTTTTTTGATGTTTTTACAATGATCGGATACGACTTTGAAAAAGTTCACAACCTATATAATAAATCCGACTTATTAATGACACTCATTTATAATGTGTTTAACTAATTCTGCTGAACACGATTACGGAAAATATTACAAGTGTAAAATACGAAATATCTAGTTTAATCTATACAATAATTCATTATAGTAGTTAATATATATATCGAATACTATTGGTAAGGTCTAAAATTCATTCACGTAAAATAAGGTTTTCAGAAAAGTAATCGTTAGATTGGTATAGTTGTAGTAAAAATGATAGATGCTAGAGAATCATCTAGAGGTGTACGCTACAGGTGAGGGTTTATAAGCCCTTACCCAGAGCGTACTTCTCTAGTCCACTCCGCGTATTGCCTTTCGGTTTGGTATAATCGATACATGTATAATGTACTTTGTGTTTTGTAAGAGTGCAAACTGTAACATGACAGGTTATCGTGTACTCAACAGGAGTGCACCCGATCATATATTATACTGCTATTTGCTCTATATATACTATCTATAAAGATATATAGTAATATTTACACAGGCAATCTTTTTTTTCTCCCTTATATAGCTCTTTGTAATAATAGTGTGGTTGTAAAGATCCAAATTAGCAGTCTTCGTGGTAATAATGTTGTTGCCGTATTATTTGTGAAAAGTTTAAATTAGTAAGTTTTCATAATAACAATTTTATAGCTGTATTAATTGTAAAAGGTTTAAATTAACAAGTTCGGCTAGGATTAAGAAAGTTTAGCTGATGTTGTGATTGCAGTTCAGTTTTAGTTAATGTAGCCAAATAGGGGTGATATGGTTGGTGATAGCGCCTTTTGTGGTTACTAATAGGGGTAATTACGCAGAGGGAATTGCGTAAGGGTAATTACGTAGGGGTGATTGCGTAATTACGTATGAGTTTAGTATGAAAGACATATTGTTATTAGTTTAGGCAGAACTTCCTTTTTTTCAAAGGCGTGTAGTTCCAGACGATGTAAGTCCCTATTTTAATTTAACCTTTGTTTCCCATAATTAAACAAACCATTCTAATAGTTAGGTTTTTGGCTAACACCTATATACTAACCTTTCCTTCGAATAGATACCGCATAAAAACAGGATAATAAGGCGCCATTTGATGTGAGAACGTCGGTGCGCCGCCGCCGCCGCCGCCGCCGCCACCGCCGCTCCTATTAATTCACTCTCGTTGGATACAATCTCGTTAATTACGGCTACTCCACCCACTGTCGCCACATCGCCCAGCCCCGCCGCCACTACACCGCCTAGACCCGTTGCCGCCGCTTCGTCTCCTTCAGCTGCTGCCGCGACCCCCTTAAACCCTATTATCGCCACCTCACCCCTTTCCGTAGCCGTTGCCACGACCCCTTCCTCTCCCTCCTTTCCATTTCCCTTCCCCAGCTCCTAGGGGAAGAACCGAAGGGCTCCTGAGGTTATAAACTTTACCTTTTCCCCACGGGTAAAAACCTCATTACCTGTGGGGGCTCCATTACACCGTAAACGTAACTTAGCGTAGTTACAACAAATTACGTATATTTTAAGCCTATTCATACGAAAACCTTTAACCTCCCCTTATATATAAAAAACATGAGGTGGATCTCCTCCATCACCTCGAGCTCCATATCGCTAGGGTACGCCGTAAGGACTTTTTAACACATAAAGCGTTTAAAAAGCGTACCCGGGTTTGTAATTCCAGGCCGTTAATGGATACGCCTTACGTATCGTATGTTGCGTTCACGGCCGCAAGTAAGTTTGTTAGCGACTGTTACGAAAGAGGGGATCGTTCGGCCCACTATTGTTATGGTCCGACCTACGATAGTAAGCCAAGTAGGTACTAAATGGGATTTACTATTGAGGTGCGGAGGTAGACTAAAAGAGGTTACCGTAGCTCAATGTGTAGAGCCCTTGGGTAGGGCCAATGCCCAGCCCATTACGTGCCCTTATACGAACCATATACGAACCGTGCCCTATCTTTACATGGACCGTATCCGGCTTATACCCGAACCATATCTTGTCCGTATATGGACCGTATCCGGTTTGTACCCGGACCGTACCCTATCCGCGCCCGGGCCGGGCTTAAGCCGAACGTTATCCATCTCGTAACGTACACAGTTACGTAACTTATGAGCTTAATAGCTAACGGCCTAAATCCATAACATGCTCCCTTCTCTCTGAATACTGTAATGATTATAACGCCCTTCTGGATAAATACCGGACGCGGGCGGTACCCACTCAATACGCGGGTCGAATATAAACCATTAATACTATGTCTAATATATCGTATAACGATTCGGCCAGCCTGCCCTTTATTGACGGCACCGTATAACATATTCTTTACCGCGCCGTATAAGGTATTCTTTTTACCGCCGACACCGTATGACGTATCCGTTAACGCGTCGTGTAAGGTATCTTTTCTGCCGCTAACGCCGTATAATATACCCATTAACGCGTCATATAAGGTATTTTTCTTACCGCCGACGCCTTATAACGTAACGCCGTATAAGTCATCCTTCCTATCGCCGGCACTATATAACATACCTGTTAACGCGTCGCATAAGGTATTCTTTTTACCGTCGATGCTATATAATGCATTCGTTAAAGTATCGTATAAAATTACATTTTTACTTTTAACATCGAATAACGCGCCCCGTATAACACGTAGCCCTTACTGAATCCGGTCCGCCAATCTCTATAAATATAAACGCTTTTACATAGTATTTAAAACTTTCTCTTTTTCCATTTTATACCATCGCCCCCCCTTTTTATTAACTACCATCGTCGTAACCCTTTAAACTCTCATTTATATATACTAACAAGCTATTCGCACCGATATATCTTAATCTTTTTCTCTTATTTTATTATTATTACCGACGTATATAACGGTTTCAGCCTGTGTAACTCTGCCGTTAACGCCCCTAAAGGGGACAAAAAGCCTCCTTATAAAATATACTTCCTTATTTTTTATTAATACCTCATTATCAATTACCTATTATAACCTCTTTACATTATAAAAGATCTTTTCATCTTCGAAAGTGATAAATATAAAAATAAACCTTTTCCGCTATAAGTTAAAAATGCTTATATATCGTATATTGACCGGTTTTTAAACATTGATGTTCCCTTATTTTATATTCGAGTTTGTCGTAAATAAGGGTATCATGTATATCCGAAAGTTTATAAAAAGTTAAACTTATAAAAAAGCCTTATCAAAAACCGACCGTTAATTAACTGCTTTTTGTGATATATTTAAAGGATAAATTTACTTACAGCTTAACCCGATTTATCTACTTTTTTACCTCAGTTAATTGTTACAGTAAATAATAAGGTTTTCATGCTATCCTCTACGCGTAAGCTTTAAGGAAATATCTCGGGTTATCTACCCATTCTTTTCCTCACCATTTTTAAGTTAATTAATTAGTTTATCTATCTTCGTCATATTTCTCGGACGTAGGAAATTTCTATTTTACCAGCCGTATAAGACGTTATTCCTTTAGCTATACTCTTACGTCGCCTTTTCCTTTCGAATCCGTATTTAATCTGAACCCCTCCATCACCTTTTATTATATCGCCTATTTATAAAAATAGAACGTTTTCAGCTAACCGAGCTTTAACGCATCACGTTTTCGCCCCGGCTCCATTAAATTAACGCCGAATACCCTTTCGTAGTTTGAGCCTAAAACATTAAAATAATAAAGCTACTTAGGTTATATTTATTATAATTAATATAAGTTACGGTTTACAAAATATAATGAACGATATCTAGGGCTTAATTATACTATTACCGATTTTATCTATATCTTATTTACTAACCTTATATAGGAACAAATTGATCGGACCGACCACGAACGGGCATAAAATCGTACCCGGGTCGATCGCGTTACCCGGGCCTAAACTAATGTGTTACAGTTTTTAATAACCTGTGTAAAAGATTACTTCCCCCGCCCCGCCCTTCGCTCTCCTCTTTATTAACCGTTATTGTAGACTTTGTTTAACGTTCTTCCTTTTTAACGTTATCCTTTATCGTCGGCCTCCTTTAACGTTCGTTCTTCCTCTTATTATCTATTATCAGACATTCCTAACGCCCGCCCCTCCTTATGTTATCCGCCTTCTTTAACGTTGCCTCACGTATATCCTGCCTTTTACCTACCCCCCTTTTTAACGCCTACCGGTTTTCGCTATACCTTTCACCGTCCCCCTCGCCTAACATTTCCCAACAATCGAAGTTAATTATGATAGAGCCCTTAACGTTAATAACGTTGGTATTCGTTAAACTTAAATGAAGATAATAATAGTAAGTAGGTAAACCTTTGTTATGATATAGTAAAAGCCGCATCGCGATCGGATATATATTCGAAATAATCGCATAATATTTACTCGGGTTTAATTACGGTATTATAACCTCGTTTAATAATAAATTCACCTTTTTATTTATAAATAAATTGTTTTTTTAGGGGTACGGGCGGTTCGTTTCGTATTTATCATTTAATACAAGCTTAATGTTGTTGTGTAAATACCGGGTTATTGTAAACCCGAGTATTTCCCTATTTCGCTTCGAATTAATCTAAGGTTATAATATACCAATAATGATTTAATAATTCCCATTTCGGCTTATTAAAACCTTTTTCCTTAATCAATATAAAACGAATTCCAACTCTTTCCGTCTCTATCGTGAGGATATCCTATACTTTAAATTACTTGTATTTACCGTCCTTTACATCGTTTTTTACTCAAACTGGTATCGGGCGAATATCGGATAAAACCTATAAAAAAGTGGAATTCGAAACCGTACGATTAACTAAATTTATATAAAATACCGGATATTTACTAAAGATATTTAATACGACATTTAACGGGTTCGAAATACCGACCATCCAGTATTAATTATAAAGCTAATCAAGCTTTTTACTTAGGCGATTAATCTTAATATTACGAAAGCTTAATTAAACTTAATCTCCTACCCCATATCGCTTTTCCAAACGTTGTTTACGATTCGTCGCCATTTTCATTTACTATTGGACATAACTTATTATCATCTAAACTTACCCTATCCCTTTACGTAAATAAGTTAAAAAATATAATAATTTTCCCTGTTAAAATAATTAATGACTTTATATCTCCGTTTATCCTTAGAAAAGGTAATATTTCTTATTTATTTACCAAAAGATTTACGTTAAACCGAGTGACCGTCGATTCTTACTTACTTAACGTAAATTAAGAAATGAGTAAATTCAAAGCCTAATCGTATTACAAAAAGGTAACCACAATACGTAAGTACTTTTAAATATTTTGGTTTACTCGTTTAATACCATTATGTTCTTATTGATAATACGTTTTAAATCAAAGTTATTCAATTTCTATTGAAAAATAAAGTATCGTTCAAAATACATTTTTTGAATCCGAACCGCGGATACTAACAATAAAAGCTAATAATTTTAAAAATCTTTACTATATATCATAGAAACGCGTTGTATACATATTTACAGTTATAAGCCATATAACCTTTATTTAAAAAAATATGGAAAAATGATCTAGAATAACCAATAAATAATGAGATCCGTAATGAGTAAGTAGTAAATCGAATATAAAATCGATCGAAATATATGTTTAATACCGTTTACAAATAAAAAGAAGTTAAATTAGGTTTTATCATAAAGTACGATAAGGTATTGTCCCATTATATTACGTGTATATTCGATATAAAGGTCGAGTATTTACGATTACCCCCTCCTAATAGTCATTTCGATAAAAAATGCGAAATAAAATGTTTTTACCTGGATAACTTATAATACGCGAGTCGTAAGTTTATTATAATATTTTCGTTATGAATAATTTCCAATTCGATAATTATAAATAACTACGATAACATAATACCCCCCACAGGTTAATCCTGTAATTGACAATTTATATTAACTGTCTTTTCTTAAGTGGAAAACGCCTAACGTCTTCGGATACCGCTAAAAGATGAACTTTATATAACGGGTCATTCGTTATTTCCTAATCCTATAATTCCGCTAACGTACCCAAGCCGAAAATAAAAAAATTATTCGACGTTAACGTTACTTGCGAACTTAACGTAAGTCGTGCCTGCAATGGTAAAGCTGGTGCCGCCGTACTAAAATCCCCTAACATTATCACCGATAACGACTCGAGCGTAAACCGGGCTCGGAGCGATGCCAGTTTCGGCAGCCTTTCGAAAGCCCTTGATCCCCCCTTAAAATATATATCGTCGTAATCCAATAACCAGGCCTCCGTCTCGCTAAACTGCTTTACCTAACCCGCCATAATCTGTATTCCTTTAATATATAAGTCTATTAATACCACGGTTATCAGAATAATGAAAATATGTTAAAAAAATCCGCGTACAACGTTTCTTACACTCGGATTTATCTTATAAATTACGAGTTAACGTAATCGAGAGGACGCCTTAAATTACAAGCCTATACCGTAAGTGCTATTGAAAAGAAAAAGAACCTTAGCCTATTGAGCCTGACGTTCCTAAATCAATTATAGTAAAAAAATACTTTAATATTTTATAATATATTAAAATCGTTAACGGTATACGGAGATTACGTAGTTTCAAAAACCACGCTTTGAAATAAGACATTACCGCAAGGAGTTTCTTATCGTAAATAGTATAATTCCGTTTTGCATCAGTTACTCATACAAGGAAACAAGTTATTAGTTTTAAAATATTATCCTTATTCCATTACGATAAATACCCTTTGAACGGTGTTCCCGAATAATTAATTTCCATCATTATTAACCGTTTTGGATCCTAATAAGCCAAAATATAAACCGTAATAGATATATTTTTTAAGGTTCAAAATCCATATTCCGATCGTTTCGTCCAAGCCTAACGACTAATTTGCTTCATTAGTCGGACGAGACAATCTACTAACTTTAAAGAATTACTAATACAATTATGATAAAAGTTGGCAAAATTTAAAAAAACTTCGAACTTCCTGGATTGTACGTAATAACCTTCACTTGCGAATTACCTTAACTTTCTCGGAGTAGACACGGATACCTACTGTAACCGTTACAATAAAACCCAGGTATTTTACCTCCTTAACTATGAAGTCGCACTTTTTCAATTCCAGATTTAGTTCCGCATTTTAAAAACGTCCTAAAACCACGAGAACATTCGTTATATGATTTGACTTAACACCTAAAAAAAGATTGAAAGGTCGTTGATATCAGTTATAACGAAATTATTCATAATATCCGTTATTATATAATTAATGTATTGTTAAAACGTCGCCGGCGTTCCCGCTAGCCTAAATAAAATATTTAGTTATTTAAATAACTCAAACTGCATACGAAATGCCGTTCATTCCTTCTACCCGAGTACTATTCGAATACGGTGAAATACCGTTCGAATATTCAACTTCGTAAACTATATTGACTTCAATAATACACTTAAGTTCTTTTTAATCAGCGGTAATGGATAACGGTTTTACTTTATAATTTTATTTCATATCTGACAGTCTATATAAAACTGTCATCCCCCCCCTAGTTTACGTTTTAGTAATACCGGCGTCACCGCTAATAATAAGCTCGCTAGCAACTAACTTTTATTCATTAAATTCGTAACCTATAGTTGAAGCTTGAATAATTAATTTTTAATATCGAATATAACTGCCCTTTAATTCGTTTAAATAAAGATATATTTTTATTTGATTTAATACAAATGTAGTGGTTAAGTTTGCCCTTATATAAAGGTAAATCTATAACTTTATCATTGTCGAATAGGTCGCTAAATATAATTAGTTTCGGTTAAAAACGCGACTAATCCTTTTTATCCTTAATCGTAATCGTCGCCATTACTTATAAAATACGCGTTATCTCGTTAAGGCTTATATTATAAGATATTCAGAATGGGTCTCCTATACGTTATATCTTTCGGTACGAACGTTATGCTAACCTAACGAAAACCGAACTCACTATGCCTTATGTGTTTTCCGTTCTAATACATACCGACACTAAATCGATAACCAAGCTTTCATAACCTTAAATTACTAAATAACTACCGT
Organism: Anisogramma anomala; assembly: GCA_038502455.1. NCBI lineage: Eukaryota > Fungi > Ascomycota > Sordariomycetes > Diaporthales > Gnomoniaceae > Anisogramma > Anisogramma anomala. The sequence goes on along the minus strand of JASMMZ010000002.1, from coordinate 6,465,659 downwards.
CCGCGATTAAGGTTACCTATTAATATCGTATTGAAGGCAATTGAAAAGTTATATTCCGCGTTATTCCGGAAATAATATATACTAACATTAAGCTCAACTATTGATTAATATTTTTATAAAACTTGGCTATTTGAGTAATAGGTTTATTTTGCCGTAACCCTAATATCGAATTAAGATTTCGCTGATATAATAGTCGAATTTACTTAAACTTTAGCTGTTATATTAAAGCTTCGTTTCCAATATAATAACAATCACAGCTAAAATCGACTTACATATTTAGAAAATAGGTGTTATCAAACAAAAGTATAAGGATAAAAAATGATTTCATGTTAATATGTATTTCAATTAAATTAAACTCTTCTTTACTCGATTTTGTAACTGCGTCGTTAAGGTTATATAACTCCCAAACGAAACTATATCTAAAACTTAGGATTTTCTCGTCGTCGTTAATAGGAAACCTTTCTTTACCTTTTTAACTTAGGTTGTATACACCTATATAAAAGGGAATACTGGGCGGAGGTCGTGATTACATTAAAAATAGTCTAGTAAATTATAACGTACGTAACCCCCCGAAATAAGCCTAGTCTAACGTTTCTTTATTATCGCTTACGTCGCTTTACGTCCTTGGTTTTAAATACGTATCAAGCGGGTTTGTTAAAATAACTAACCGCGGTATTAAAAAGACTAGCCACGATTACTACGGCCTTTTAACAAAGGCGTTTAAAAAACGTAAACTCCTATTATAACCGTATTACTATCCGGTTATTAACCTTAGACACCTCCCGATAACTAACGACCAAAACGCCGCTTTAAGTTTAAGGACTCTAACTAGTCGGTAAATTCGCGGTACTTTTTTAGGGGTACGGCGTAGTTTACCCAATTAACACCTACCGTAATGGATTTGTTGCAAATACGTAACGATACGTGAAAGCGTAAGTAGTTGTACTTTACGGCCGAAAGCCAATTTAAGCCTCCTACTTAAGCCAAAAGTGTTTCGAACCTAATAACGAATAGTATTTACAAGTCTTTATTACTTATAACGAAACTTTCGAATTCGACTAATACTTTGTTTACAACTTAAACTGTTGTAAGGCTTTTAAGTATAATTAGCACTCGTAACGAAACTTTTCGATAAATTTAAGTGCGTCTTTTCCTATATTCGTATAACTTGTAACATAAGACAGGTGTAAAAGGCGTTTTATAACCGGTATCCGAATCGTCGGTGTAAAGTCCTTAATTCCGGATAAATTAAGTGAATAACCTTGGTAAAACGTGTTTCCGGAAAAAAACATAAGTAGCTGAATTTAAGCTAGAGCGGTATACATACACTATTTAAAGCGCGGATAAGTTAATTAGTCATATGTCGGATCTTACTTCCGAGTCTATTTATATTAGCCAATAAAAGTAATAATAGTATTTTAAATTTTATTACGTAAAGTTTCATTGGTTCAAAAAGCGTATTTATAACGACCGTTCTGAATAATAACGCTATACCTTGACTAAATAAAACCTTTTGATATTTTACTCTTCAGTTTAACCGAAACTTTGAAAATTTACCCTAAACGCATCGAATTGCCGTTTCCTCGCCGTTAAGATCTCGACTGTATTAGAATTAGGTATAATGCCCTGAAACATGTTTTTGTATCTGTTAAAAAGTGTAAATTACGATAATATATAGGCGTCGAACACCTCGTTTACATAGTTAAGATCTTTGATATATACAAAGAATACATCCTGTAATCCAGCGGAGATACGTTAGGTATTTTTATCGTTTTAAGCTAATAGGTAAGTATTATTTCCTTTTAAGTCGTCTTTTCTAGATATTTTTTTGTAAAGGTAAACGTTAAATTTATTAATTGTACCTTCGCATTTGGCTACATATACTATGAAGTTGGCTTCCATACGATTCGTAAATACGCAGTTAGCTTAAAATTATCGTTTAATTCAAATTTGCTTATTAGCAGAGTGGTTTGTAAATTAGCAGCCAACTTTGCTGCATACGATACACCGCTTTTACAATTTCGCGGAGCTCTTTATGCTCTTTTGCAAGTATTAATATAGTCGCGGTACGTTTCTTCTATTTTCGAAAGATCGTACCTATCACTTATTTCCTAAGTTCCCTCCTTAATATTTGTACTTTAAACTCTCGTTTTCCCTTATGTAAACTTTAAATCTTCGGTTTAAAACGTAGTAAATAGTTTCGGCGAGGTTTTTTTTAGTAATTTGACCCTCGTCTTTAGTTTTATTAGTTACAAATATTAATCCGAGGTTTGTTTATCGGCGTATAAAGGTTTTAAATGATATTATAAAGCTTGAATAGAAGGCTTTGAAATCCTTTTCCGGTTTGAAAAATATAAGGTCAAAATCCAGAGTTTCGCAGTAAACTTTTTATTACTATTTAAATGAACAGTTTAGCGCCTTTATATTCCGGTTTAAAATCTGACTTACATTTCTAGAACTAATTTAATAGGATGGTAAAGATTTCCTATAGGTTTTTATCGGCGTTTTCCTCCTGGTTTTCTAAGTATTCACATATCGTACCAGTTCAATCCTTATTGTAGAACTCGTAATTAATATCTACATCGAAATTAAATTTGAGTTACCTGTAACACTTCGTAAATATATATATTTTTGTAAGGTGGCATATATATTACTCTTTATCTTTCCCGGAAAGGAAACCTAGTAAAATAACGTAAAATGAGGATATTTTAATGTCTAATTTCTTATATATATTAAATATAAGTCGTGTTTTATTATTAAATACGTCGTACGGCTCGCGTCTATAAGTATCATCCCTGTCCTAAAGCTTGGTAAAGTTAGTTATCTTTATAAAGTCTCTTTTATTAGTGGAGAAACGGTATAATAACAGGTTACGATAGGGGTTGTGATTAATGGGCATAGGTCTGTAGGACATACATTAAAGTTTTCTATCGCTCATTATTTCCTGGATCAGGTTGCTTTCTGTAATCCGGCCAATCTTCGTTTTTTGGATCGGGTTGAGCTCTGTATTTCGGCCGATTCCGCTGTAGCTAATTTGATTGTTTCTAGTGTTCGGGAAGTGGTTTGATATTTAATTCTATTTTATATTAGTTGTCGGTGTAGGGGTGTATTATACTTGTATGATAGATAAGGATTGTGATCGTTTTTTCCCTCCAAGCCTTTTCTTCTAACTTAGATTATAAATACAAGATTAGGTTGTTTGACGTTACATTCCCGTCGTTTTAGTCAAAGTTTTTTTTTTGCTTTATAAGATAACACCTCTTTACAAACTCTGTTAAACATAAATCTTTATCCTTTCAATCCGGTACGTCGATAAGTTACGCTATTTCGAATAGGGTTTTTATAAGGCGGCTATTCCTACCTTTTAAGGTATTAATACCTCTGATTTTAAGTTAGATCTGTAATGATTTGGAAATGGTAAAATTCACTATTTGTCGCATATTCAATGTCTAGCTCCATATTTTTCTATAAAAATTATACCGTAAGTTAGGTCCTTGGATTTTCTCCTCCTAATAGCGAAATATAACTACTAAAATGTATATATTTGCGATATGAAGTTTTAATTCCTTAACTGGCGAATCGTTGGTGTTATCCTAAAGGTCCAGGTCAATTTTATGCGTTATAACTTTTTTGATTCCTATATATTCAACCAGGTATTCGAAGTAAGCGTTGGTTTCCTCTTGTGTTATTGGTTATAGGGTTATGGCTATAGATGTTTCGGGGTGGTTATGGATAGTGGTTACTATACGTACTTGGTACGTTGGAACGGTTTAAGTTAGTGATTTCGAGTCTAAATTGGATTTAGGTACCTACAAATACCAAACGTAGAGTAAATAAAATAATTAAAGTGGTTAAAAAAATGCTTACTAACGTTTATTAATACGAATGAACTTTAAATAAAGAGTGAATAAAACATAACCACAAACTAATTTAACGCTTTCAATTAGTTTTATTAACTCTTAATGACGTGATATTAGCCAAAAACCTAGATAATTTTAAACCGTTATAGGTATTGAACTTGGAATATATAAGGTTAACGTGACGCAGACGTGGGGAAGTAAGCAAGGTAAAGGGAGTGTAATTATAAAATTCGGTGTTTGGTAATCGGTTCGGATTGATGTTTCTTAACCGAACTTCGTAGGGGATTCGATTTGGTTACTTAGTTCATAACCGAAATTAATGAAGTGGTCGGTTTGGTCGCTTTATAGGTAACCAATCTTGTTAAGGCGATCGGTTTGGTTGTTTTATACATAACCGCTATTATTACAGCGATCGTGGTAGATTATCGAAAATCGAATGGATTTCAACTAAAGGTTCCGAAACTTGGTGGTTACGTGACCTTATACGTAATAGAATGCGTTACAAAAAGTATATAAGTACATTAAAACGCCAAACAAGGGTTAATAATAACGTAACGGAGCTTTTAACAAATGAAACGCCAAATAAGTATTAATGGTTTCATATTGAAGTTTCCCTTCCTAAAGTTACTTAATCTTTACAGTCTTTATACACGTTGGCATATAATTATTATAAAAATAAAATGTTAAAATATTAATAATTGGGACCACTGTAACATTCCATTATAGGTATTTAACTTGTATTTGTCTTTTTTTTATTAACTTGTCTATAGTCAACCGAGTCAGCTATTGATTAGTATCGGTAATATTTAACACCTATTTACGTTAAATAAGGTTTTCAAAAAATTAATGGTTAGATTGGTATGGTAATAGTAAAAATGAAAGATGCTCGAAAAGCATTTAAAAGTATACTCTATAGGTGAGGCTTTATAAGCCCTTATCTAGAGCGTACTGCTTTAAACTACTCCGCGTATTTCCGTTCCGTTTGGTATAGCCACTCCATATCGATCTATACATTTCCGTTCGGTCTGGTATAGCAATTCCATCCAATCTATATATGATGTATTTTACATCTTACAAGAATGCAGACTGTAGCGTGACACGTTATCATATACTCTGCAGGAGTGCACCCTGCAATACAGTGCACTGCTACTTGCCCTATATATACTATATATGAGGGTATATAGTAATATCCACAAATACTGTTTTATATACGTGGTTATATCTTATCAATAAGAATTAAACTGGTCCGCAATTTTTCATATTCAGTGATTCCCGATAGTCAAACAACAGTCATTTACTAAAAGTAATATCGCCGAAAATGTAATGGGTATATCTATATCCAATTATTTAACAACGGATTCGTAAAATTAAGTATTACATTTTTGGAATTATAAATTCTGTTTTGTATTTATATTTTCAATTGATTAACATATTTCAATATATATTTACAATATGTTCATAAAAACGTTATCTTTCGCATAAGTCAAGCATTATTATTCAATCATATCATTATCAAAAAAGTTAAATTATATATAAAGCAATATTTACCGTTTCATTATAAATGGTATCGTAAATAAGCTCCTTATACCGATTATTTAGGTATAGCGAATCCTATTAATTCCGTCATGAGGTGTAATATCGAAAAGAGACTTACTTTGTCCTACGAATATATAAATTACCTTTATCTAACTAGTCGAATTCCCATTTCTAATTCGATCGAATAAATAACAATGTCTGCCACTCGAATGTCTCTTGATTTGAATACAAATACATCTTTCTATATATACGCTGATTGTTTATACATTACTAATCTACCCATAATAATACTTTTCTGTTCAACAAAACCATTTAATTTAATAATATTCTACATATTCTTGACGTCAATTCCGGATAATTCAAATCATATATTAATAATTAACTATTATATTTATCTTAGGTTACCCCATTCCCGTCGATATCCAACGTTTCCATTGAACTAGACCTTTCAAATTATCCGGTTTAATCCCTTAGAGTTGGCCGTAAACATCTCCTTTTGATTCCCCCAACTTTTCCATTAGTAATAGCATTTGTATGCCGGTATAACTAAAAATATTTCCCTATCTTTTTTTAATTCCCAACACTCGCAACGCTATAATATCGTTATGTTAACCATCCATTCACGAATTTTTTTGTCAATTGAAATTAACAATTCAAATTCCTATTAATGATATTAGTTACGCAATCAAATCAAAAAAATTAATTAATTTCTTTTTCAACACTCCGTCTTAAGTATCTAAACTCGTTAATTGAAATGAATAATCGATAGTTCACAGGTATTCCTTAATACGTAGTCTCCTTATAATGTGGAAAAAAAATAACATGTATCATATTTAATAGTATTTTAATATATTTATATCGTATCGCTATAATCGACATTTACTTCACCTTTGTCATATCATTGAACAGAAATGGAAAACGTATAATTGAAACACTTGTGAAATGTCCGTCTTTAATAATATCAATCTTTTGTAAGCTTCGTATTTATTGAAAGGCCATCTAACAATATAAATCCTGTCCTAATAAAGCTGTGTCAACTATTAAATATACTTTACAAAGTCGAATAACTAGTTCAAATTGTTTAGGTATTTCCAACATCATTTTTCCATATTTGGATATTGGTCTTTATGAATATTTTCATCGTTTAATTCAAACCCCATCCTATTCCTCGTATTCAAAAACGACTTCTCCAACAATAGTCGATAATCGATCGTGATTCTACCCATACACGCCAGTCTCAGATTAAAACCCAACGGGTCGAAACGGCGATACACAGGGATAACAATCAAGTATCTGCCTTTTTCCTCCAATATTAATATATTTTACGTATCAATATTAGGAACTGAATAACAAATAAGCTAATTATGATTTGTAAGTGGATTGTGGATGGGATAATTTCAAGTAACGTAAAAATGTATCAAGAGGACAATAACAACAACTATTAATAAAAACTAAATATAATTCACCAACGTCATTCTATTACTATCAGTTATCATCAATATTATAAGTGGATAAACATTTGTAATTTTCACTCTTAAACGCTCCACAACATAACGAATATTGAACTTCATTAATAATATAAAATCCACCAGCTAATAAACAAAATAAATATTGTAAATGTTTCTATAAATGTATCACGGCTAGGTTTTCATAACTTCAGACAACACATGATCTCGTATCAATACTATCGTTAATGCGCATAGAAAATAGATACGCTTCGTGTTTTTAAAGGATCATTTTAATTTATTCAAACAAGGTCTGACAATATTCAACTCTCATATACGAACCAATTATCTATAGACAATTAAAATGCAAATGCAAGAATTTTTCTAATTGAATTTTCGGTTATATCCTTCGGAACTCATACGTGAAATTGAAAAATATTTCAAAACGACCAGGGAAAATTCGATTTAATACTTTTTCCTCATTTTTACCCAAGTTCGTCCCATATCTTTCTCGTATTGTTGTTTTCATTTAACTTCGTCTTTTATGAAATCAATTGTTTTGGATTTATATTATCAAGTGTATGGATTGAAATTACGACGCTCCAGGATACGGCAAGTCTAAGCGTAGCGGTAGGGAAATATATGACACATGTTTACCCCTACGTTCGTGTATATAACTGTAAGAATTAACACGTAGATTTTATGTAAAACGTTCAAAAACTATGAATGAAATAAATTTCTCGTTTTCATCGGTATATTCACATTCTTCTTTAGTATCGGTTTGTCTCAAAAGTTGCCTGATATTTCCTTTATTGAGTTGTGGATAGGGTCAAAATCGTCTTATTTAGTTTTATTAACGGAAACCATATTTGATAGATAGTATATCTCCGCGTTATTTACCATCAATTTTAATTTTAGTTCCTTCTAAATTAGACTTCCATTGGTAACTCATGTCTTTATTCAACGGGTTATTACTTATACCCCTTTCAGATAAAGATAGTTATACCATTGAAAATATAGGTTAGGTATATACACGCAATTAAAACCCACTTATATATTGGATTGCTTTAATTGTTTTCCTTATGGTGATTATATTTTGTTTATACTTCTTTTTCTATAATTATGATACGAATAATTATCCTATAGTTATCCTTAATCATTATTCAATATTCCCCAACAATATTCGATTATTCTTGTAAAATTGAAAGTGTAATTTTAACAATTTCATAAGGTATAAAAATTACTTCATTGCTCCCCTCAAAAGTTTTACATCTCCTCCATTTCTATATAAATCTCATATTTTACAAAGCCTTTGCAAGCACTGTTCTCGTAAACGACTTTTTAGTATTATTTTATCGGTTATTATAAACGAAAACTGGTTTTCATTACGGTCAAGTACAATAATCTTGGAAATCTATTCCTTTGTTACTATATCATATATTACCTCATCTTTATACATCCTGGTTTCATCTAAAAGGTTTTTGAAAACCAGGTGATTTTTCATTCGCTTTTACAAAGTCATATTGTTATCCTATCCGTTTTTCGTCAGGTATATGAAAAACCGGTTTCTTGCTTTTTTTTTTCAATGTAGAAGGGCATTATACTGTAAGTTCATCTAATTTCCTGACATAATCGACTAGAAACCCGCGATTATATCGTTTGAACAAATTCATTGGAATCAAGTACCTATATTCATCATTATAAGGCGAGTCTTAAATTAAGTATTAAACAGTATTTTCAGTCAATTCTATTTCTATAGTTTATTTTCAAGAATATTTCTTTGTTATTATCCTATTCCGTTCTACATGCTAGTTTTTGTAAAAGAATTACAAGGTTTTTGCAAAGATATATTATCTCGATATTATTTTTTCGCCGTAATATCGACATCTTCAATAGAGTTATTTACGTTTTTGCCGGGTTATCCGGCGAATATTCGTGTAAAATTCGGGGTGTTTAATATTCAAAACATTTATAATAATGATATTAATAAGCTTTTTTATATTGGCGTCTAGTAAAAGTAGTTGTTATTATACAAGAGAAAATACAAACTTTGTAGTATAGTGCAGGACTTAGATAGTTGCATTCGTTTAATTAGACTATTAAATTTGAATTATTTATCCTCAAAGTTTTGTTCTAGCTTAGTTTAGTTCAACGTATAGAATAGCTAATCTCAGTTAACTACATTTAGTGTAGGTATTGTTGTATTTACGATCTTCATTATTCTTATTATTCCCTTTGTTTATGTGAATTTTGGTGAATTTTTGTGTTGTCAAGGGAAATCATGATACGAATGATGAGATATATAAGGTTCGATCGATATAAAAGTTACTAGATGGAAGTTCGACGAATTACGGTACATACGAAGATTGACGATAATGATTCGTATTGAATTTATTTAAAGGCTATTATTTACTTAACTGTCGACCAAGCCGTTAAATAAGATAATATTGTCCTTGATTGCTACTTCCTACAAACAAAAACAGAACTTGCTACCAAAGTAACATCAATCTACCACCCAACCTTTTCAATACTACCGTTCATCCAACTTTTGCAATAATACTGTAACTTCACCACAATTCGAATCGAAAACGTTGTAAAATCTAAAAACCTATTAATAAGTTACAAGACAGCTAAAAAAAAAAGCCAATTGACAGAAAAAAAAAGCTTTGGAGTTCCGATAAAGTTGAGAGATTATGATGCTATTGATGAAATCTTACTCTTAAGAAAAATCATTGTACATAGAGAAAATGGTATTAAAAAGCTATAAAAAAAGTAATCTAGAATGAAGGGAAACAATCTAGTGAGCTACTATTGAATAACGTTGACTTACCATATTGAAAAGAACTAAATACAAATGAAAATGACGTGTCACAAACGGTATATAAATATATTATTGATATAATAAATGCCGGTTTTGAATTTCAGAAAAGAGAAAAAAGAGCAGATAATTAGCAGATAAACAGCTGGGGAATTTCTGTAATATATATATTTCGAATAATTACTAAAGCTATACACAATGGCATAGATCCATGTTAGACATTATAGTATATACCTTTGTAAAAATATTATAGTATTTATTATACTTGATATCTATCGTGTCAGCAAAGAGAATGTGAATATGTATTTGAATACTAAGCGTCATTTATCTCGTATATTAATAGGTATTGAAACGTTGCAACGTTATCGATTTGAATTGTGATCGAAATAACAGTAGTATTGCAATGCTACGATTATGGATTCGTTTGTTCTAAGTTTAACAGAACGTTATCTGGTTTATACACTACTTTGTATAAGCAATTGCTAGGCACGTACCCCACATCAAATTGGGCACTCAAATACGATAAACTTGCAGTAATACATTTAACGTCGAATACATTACACTTAAAAAAACCCCAATATTAACGGCTTTTTATTTTAAGATGTTAGTACTAGTACCAATGCATTTTGTTAGAAAAGTTTTTAACAGCGTAAGTGCTTCTCTATACCTTCCATAATACCATGTGTATGACTCTCTCACTTCATACAACTTTTGATCCTGCAAACGAATTTTACATTACTTTTGAACTCCAATATACTAATACATGCAGAACTATATATCAACTGAACAGCTTCTGTTATAAAAATGCACATCGTTAATAACTTTCACAACCTAGTAGTCGTCTAATATACTAGGGTATCTTTTCCTTCCTTGTTATCTACCGTTATGTAATAACTTACCGAATAGCCTATTAACGTAACCTTCGATTCGTATAGTCAGCCTATTGATATTCATAAACTATTTAATATCTCAATTTGATATAAACTTTGTCATAACATTAGGCACGTTATTTATTCCATCTATCTATTGAAATTTCTTGATTTCCCTACTTCTATAAGCTTCTCAAAAAACTATTACATCGATTATCAAACTTTTTTCATTAGTTGTTCCCAGCAAGGTAAGGCATTTGAACAAGTTTTTGAAATTTGTATAAATGACGACCGGAATAAGTGTAATCCTTCGATATTTGGTGAAGATATATAGGGTTTGCCATATTGACATATATATATCGAATACGGCTATTATACCATAAAATTCTGAATTAATTAAACTTGATATAATCCTTTTGTATTTAACAAGAATACGGTAAATCAGGTTTCTGTTAATAGCGAACTGGTTATCCAGTAATCTCTCTTCATTAACAATAATCATGAAAAATCCGATCTGTAAAAATATGTTGGTGTTGTTAGTAAAAGAGCCGATTATAGAAATGATTAACATAACCATCTACAAATGAATATAGACCATATTAATCCTTCGGTTGTGGTTATTTATTTTTCACATCAATCGTTTGTTTCATCTATTGTAATCTTTATGAACCGGATCATAAACTTATAGCGAAATTTACAAATAGTAAAATACTTCCAATTAATATAAGGTCGCGGAATGATGGCTAAGAACTTGTTATTACAAGTACTTTTCAGGTCTTATAACGTTAGTTTTATAAATTTTATCTAAATTAATACGTTAATCTTTCTAAAGAAAACGAAGTTTTTGAACGTTAACGTTATTAATTCTATGCATACGGATTAACAATACGTTTAAGTTTCAATGTCTGTTTTAGTCAAAGATGCGATCGGCTTACAATTTCAGAATTGGAGTCCTTAATCGCACGTTATTCTACTACTATAAAACCAATAGTCCCAGAAAAAATTATATCGTCAATTTGTATATCCACTATACCTAATTCTTTATTTTCATACGAAATTAATAGAAATAAGTAATAGTTACAGGATTTCATACTTATTCAGAATTTGAAGTACAATTAATGGGTAAAAAAAAAAAAAAAAAAAAAAAAAAAAACTTGCTTCAACTGATCTGTGTAATAATTTCACGTATTATATAACTATTCGCAAGGGGTACATTTGATGGAATTTCGAAAATAACTCTGGTATTCGTTTTCTTTCAATATATCGCTGATTACGTATAGATTGAATAATATCACAGCCATTAATTTTCAATTTACCGTCAATATTTATGATTAAAGCTACTACTAATACAATCAACAACCGTTTGTCATAGGCTTATTACTGGGCTGGTAGTCACCAGGGATGTACCATTAACGGTTACCATACTCCTTACAATTATTTGAAGTCGTTCTATCACGTGACCACACCACCCTTTTTCTGCAGCCTATAGCAGCTCCTGGGCAAAACAATTTTCCTATTTCTCTCCATCGATGATAATAAATAGTATTCGATCTCTATAAACGATAGCTCTGACTTAATACTTTTACATATTATCCTCGATTCTTCTTTACGACGGTGTATTAGTTATTTATTAGTAGTGATAGCTTAGGGATATGTTTTGTGACCTTTCAAATGTTGATTTTTAAATTTTGGAATCATTTTTTGACGCGTGTCTTACAGAATAGCTTTCAAGTGCTTTAGAAGTGTAATATGACTAGTGAACTATCTAACAAAAACGACTTACCGGAAATCTATTTATAGAGTTCGTCGAGAATAATCACGTCATTTTTAAACACGGGTTATGTATAAAATAACGAAATACCAATATATTCATTAAATTACGAATTTCATCCGGTAATTCGAAATCGTTACTAGCACACTTATATATTTAACATAACCCCCTCGTTAAGAGGGTCCCATTTTTATGTTATCTACGAACAACGTAACTACTGCGTCGCTATTTACCGAAAACCGTGTCGACGATTTCGATAACCCGGAAATTTCCGATTTCGACTACGATATTAATGACTTATCCGATAATACCAGCTGTTAACGAATAATAAGTAAACTTTTCGACTAACCGATGAAATTTTCCTCTATTAAATTACGTTTTTAAATATAAAAAGGTATGATATAACATAAATCACGTAAAAATTGTAAAATTATCAGTATAAAAAAGGTAACTTTTATGTTATTTTTCAATTATTAAAGGGCTACACGCATTTTGTTTTGTAATATTATCATATTCGCGGTAGCGACGGTGTTAATGACGACCCCAATATTTTTATAGCGATACTTCGTATATATTATCACGACTCGAACATGGTAAAAGCCATAATCGTTCGACTTATGAATTCGAAATGAAGGATTTACGAATGGTTATATTTTAACGCTTTTTTTACAATCGTTAGTAGTATAGTTTGTGATTTCGCCATTGAAATCACTATTTCGAAAAGAGGTAAGAATGATAAAATTATGAACGTGAAATTCCCTTTGAAAATATCCTTAGATTATAACGAATATGTTATCCGTGCTTCAATTATGAATAAACGACTTTATAACCTCTACATTCGATACGATAACGCTACTTACGTTCATAGTGTTAATACCGGCGGTTTAACTCGTAACAGGAAGGTATAATGATCACACTAAATACCCGTGAGTATATAGAAGGTGTCAGAGGGTTTATGTTATCAAGAAGGTAGCAGAGGTGCTGAGTGAACAATATCGCAACCGTGCAAGTAATGATCAAAAGCTGTGAGGCTATTCAGAAATACTGAGACTGAATACTTAGATTGACAACTGAAGAGCTATAAAAGAAATACTATATATGTGGTGCTGACCGTGTCCTTATATTCTTAATCCTTCATACGCCTTCAATGCTGGATCATGTTGGATCGAAACATCATCCCAATGATCCTGGATCTGTTGGATCGAAATATGATCTCAATGATCCTTAGTGCGTAACACTAGCCCTAAGGTTGCTGACATAAGAGATATCCCCACCTGATGTGTTGGACATCAGGTTCTTAGTGGTTCAGCCCCATCCTGGCCTGTTTTCTGATCCTCCGATGTTCTTGGGTCATAATAGAAGGGTAATAACAATGCGTTCGATTGTAATAGTTAAGGAAATATTATTATAACCAACGTTAAAGTTTTTCGAATTATTATTAAACGATGTATTATTTGGGTCAATTATTCGAAAAAAAATTCATCGTGAAAATTTAGCTTATATTTATGATACGATGCAAATGGTTATCTTATTTTTACTTGTCCATTAAATTCAGAGTAACCTCTTAATTGTTTTAGTATTAAAGAAAATATCGGTATTTACCTTATTTTTATCGACGATTTAATCTTTTTCTCAAAGGGAAAAGCATAAATCTTATATATAATCGCCTAGAAATTGAAGAGAGTTTCATTCAACTCGGTAACTTACCTTTAATTTTTAAATATCTTCATATTTATAGTGGATTTACTTGATAATTTTATTTTATTTGCTAACTGTTTAATAAATGCATACTATAATTGTTATAATATTATTAGTGAATAGTTTTCCCACCGATCAAGGTTATAGCGTATTTTTATTCCACCCCGATAACTTGGCGAACTTACTTACTATATACCTAAAACCAGTTTAAAGTTTCTTTTTTAAAAACTGATTAGAAGTTCAATTTTAAAAGGTAACGATATCTTATTTATGCTTCTATGTTTTATCGATAACAAAACTTTATTTTTTGTCAATGATGGATAGGGTACGAAAACATAATTTATGAAGGTTTAAAATATGTATTATTTTTTGTATGAGCGGGTAGTTCTAGCGTATGGAAACTGGGTGTTTTTTCAACTTAAAAAACACTAAGGGTATTGTTGTTGTTAACTTTTATCTTGAACTTTGTAAAGCTCAAAAAGACTTATCTATTATTACGTAATTTTCCACCGTCTTTCGCGAAAATATTAATAGAGCGTTAGCCCCAAAGTCATGACTTTCTATTAAATATCAACTCCTCAATACTATCAATCATTTTGCGCCCCTATTCTACAAAGCTTTATAAGTCAATCTATTTCCCTCTTGATTTGAAACCGAATACAAAATTGTTATTTAAAATAAAAAATAAGGCTAACCTTTGAAAAAATATTAGCTACTGTTGTACAGAATCTTACTGAAAAAGCATCGGATATTTTTAAAAAAAAAAAAACTTCAATCGAGTTGTTAAACTAAGGCTAAATTTTTATAAGTAGTTTTTTAGCGAACACCCTATAATTTTAGTTAGAAAACCTGGAAGAAGATTGTGTTTGTCTGTCGATTACCGTAGACTTAATGTTACTATGAAGACCAACTACTATTACTCACCTCTAATTGAAGCAACGCTTACGAATATTTTACGAGTTCAATAATTTACCAAACTTAACGTTTAAACTCCTTCCTATAAATCACATTTTCAAAAAGATAACTGGTGGAAAACTACATTCTATATACGTTTTGATGTTTTTGAGTCACTGGTTATCCTCTTCAACCCTTCCAATACACTGGTTTTCTTTGAACAATATATTGATAATTTGTAATATTGGGATTTCGATATTTCACTTCATTCATTTCCACGACCTTTCGATACAAGTGAATAAATTTTTCAATGATTGTAACGTTAAAGTTAAATGATTATTAAACGCCTAAAGTATTGATGGTTCAAATTTGAATATATTTGAATATAAGTTTAGTGATAAAAAAATAAAGTTTTCGAGATTCGTTATCGAAAAGAAATTAGAGTATGTATTAACCCATAACAGTCGAGTGTTTTCCGAGAATAAGTGGTTTCTATTTTTATATTATAGATGCGGAATTTCACAACTTGATTGACTTTTACCGGTAATTTATTTAGATTTACTTTATTACTGTCAACCCCTTAATTCATTTGACGAATAAGAGCGCCGCTTTAATTTCAAGACGCAAGGAGAAAGTTGTTTTCGAACAACTTAAGTGCTTCGTTTTTAAAAGTAGTTTTCGGCCACTAAAATACTAATTAATAAATCTATTTTAAAGTCGATCATTCCAGTTAGGCTTTAAAAGGCTATTTACTTTGAACGGAAAATCGTGGTAATCTACGTTCAATAACGTATTACTCTCTGTCGGTAAGGTCTCTATTACATTAACGTAGAAAAAGAGAGAAATCATAAAGGTTAGGATTATAGCAGTAAAGATACGTTGTTAAAGGTAGAAGAAGTATTCAGAGAGTGCACGCCACAGGTGAGAGGTTATAATCTCTCACCCAGGAAGTGACACTCTACTATGCACTCCTCTAATCCTCTTTTGACGCCGTGCCACACATTCACTCTACAAGAGTTCAATCTGCAGCGTAACACATTATCATGCACTCTGTAAGAATGCAGCCTACAGCATGACACTTTATTCTATACTCTGCAAGAGTGCACTTTGTCGCATAATATGCTGTCACTTAATCTATATATACTTACTATAGTAATATATAATAATATCTACATAGGCAATCTTTTCCCTATTTTTGTGCGCTTTGTATGCATAATCTAGTAGTGATAGTATAATTATGATGCTGTTCGTATCCGTAATTTAGTTGTGATAGTATAGTTTAATAAGGTCCGTATTAATTGTCTAGCAGCGATATTGATTTATGTTTCGTTCTTAGTTGATAATAATACTAATATATACTATTATTCTAGGAAATTTGTCTTCTTTTCTCCCCAAGTTACGTAACCATTTTTTTTAGATGTTGCTAATAATTATAGTTATTAAAATTATTGCCTATATTTTAAATTCGTATTAGAAATTATTTAATGTGGGTAGGAGTGGTGTTAATACGTATTCCTGTGCGTTTTGTCATTGTAGGAGCGTTTTTAACACGTATTTTAGTCTGCTACGCCTGAGTAGAAGCGCTTTCGATACTATATTTGGAGTTTTTCGCGTTGATGGGAGTGTTTTCAAGTTGTTTATTGTAGCTGTATACCGTAGGGGCGTTTTTAACGCGATAATCAAAGCTTTCGTTGTTTTTAGGGGGCTAAGTCATAGGATGGTATTGTAACACATTTTGTTTTTAGATTGCGTTTCGTAGTGCTATTACAGATTTTTCTTTCCTAGAAGTTAAGGTTAGGATTTTTAATGCGGCCCATCCCTTTGTTGGGGTTTAGTTAGGTATAAAGAATCTGGCTATTCCTCCTCTTGAAGTCGCGACCTGAATTTCTTATCCGGCTTTTCCCTTTGTTCAGGCATTCCTTTTTTTGAGGTTGAGTTGATAATGCTATCTTTAGGTCTTTCTTCATACGAACGCTTAGTTTATATAAAGTATCTGGTTCCTTTTCCTCTTAAATTTGTGTAACGAAATATATATTTATGTTTTTTTCCCCTCTATAATGCGGTCCGAACAACGTATTTAAGCTGTTTTCCTTTTAAATATACGTTTCGTATTGTCTATTTAGATCTTTCCTTTTTGTTCCTGAGTTTTCAATAATGTTTTTAGTACTTTCTCATTTTAAAATCACGTATCGGAATACGAGTTTTGTCTTTTTTTGTTTTGTCGAGTATTAAATGTTGTATATGGATCTTTTCCTTTTCAAAGTTGAATGGCGTATTTTGTACCTGAACCTTTTTCGTTTTACTGAAAGGGATATTTTTTCCCTTAATGTTAACGCTACTAGTATTTTAAACGTACCTACACTCAACTAGTCAATATGCGTTATTATTAAACACCTAAAAACAAGTTATGGCCTACGTGAAAGTATTAAAGAAACTGCAGAAGAAATCGGTACGTCACCAAGTTAATAACGTCAATAACAGTAGAAACGACTTTACGATAATCGACGAACTTATTTTTCCATTATGAAGTAAAGTTTGTATATAGCGAGAGCTGTATAAAAAGAAAGACCTATATAAAGGCTTAAGTTTCGCCAACTTTAAAGTAGTTATAAAAATTATTGAAGGTTTCATGGTGTTTTGTATTACCCAAGTTAAGCCTTATATTAGGGTAACTGATAATAAAGACCTTTAAGCTAAATAGCCGAACTAATATGGACCTTCTTTACCCATTATTAATTAGCCAATAGAACCCCGCCAGCGCGGAATAATCTGGAGAAAGAGGAATATGAAAGAAAAAGAATATATACCGGGTTGTTGAAACAATATTGACTGCTATTTTTAGTAGGTTAATTGCAGTTCAGTCAGTCAACTTTACTTACAGTAAAGTTGACTATACTGACTGCAAGTCAGTTGATTGTAGAGTGCTCGATTCGATCTAGGGCACGGGCCAAGCAATTGGCTCTACAAATTACTGTGCATACCGGCTAGCGATCTGCTAAACCTAAAACAATATATCCACTACTTTCAATTCAGTACTATTTACTTTGTACACAGTGATTCGAATCGACTACGCTGCAAAGATAAAGATAGCCTACCAACATAGGTAGTATTTACAATATAACTTAGGTAAACAGAAAAAAAAAGATAACTAAGACTTAGTACTAAAGATTTGAGTATGAGGTATTATTAAGACCTTTGACAAACCCTTTAAGGAAATTGACAGGGTCGAAATCAACAGCTTATTGAATCAAAGAGATTTATAATTCGTATCAAAAGCCAAATTTAACCTTTGAGACTCAAATATCACGATCTTTTAGTCGAGGATTGTATACCAAGTCAAAGGAAAGATTACGGGGTAGCCGTACGAAATATCACATCCAATCGCTTAAGGATACGGTAATAAATGCAAAATTAAAACCCTTACGTAGTCGCCAACAATTTAAAATATTAATTAGCGTTCAGTAGATGTTTTGATCACAAGTTTACTTGTTAAAACCAAAGGTAAGTTTATAGTTAATAGCTGAGATATAACGTAAGTATATATATAGTTAGTAACCGACTTATAACGGATCGTTTTATTAAAGTTGTTATAGGAACTACGTGTTATTTAACCTCCAGTAACTGTAGTACGATATATTGAGTTATTATACGGACTAGCGGAAACAAATATCTATTAGTTCCTGACCAGTCAATCGCACTGTAAATTACGGCTAGGTATAAAGTCCTTAACATACGATTTGTACCTATTAATAACGTAAAAAAGGACTTCGGCCTGGTGAGTATACTAATAAACGATAATTTTTTCTATGGAACGACTGGCTTTGTGATATCGGAATATCGAGCGATTGCGGACTTGAAATTCTGGAATTACAAGCAGGTTACGACGTTAGAAGAGGGTCATCAATTTAACTTTAACGGATCGATAATCCGTATACTTGTTATTAATGCCGGTTTCAGTTTTCATCAAAGTAGCTAAAGCTCTAATTTAACAAATAATCGATAAGATTAACGTGGTTAGAAATCAACGGTACTTGGAATAGTGTGCCCGTGGCAGCTATATCGTCACCTTATATTAACCGGAAGCTTAATACAACCTATTCATCGCGGTACAGTATAAAATTTAACAAATAACGATGTTAACAGGTTAAATAAAAGGTTTGAGTAGCAAATATAGAACTTGGACCAAGGGATTAATATGGTTTCAATCGACCTATCGAAGGCCAAATTGATAATTTTTATAGATATCTTCTTTGTAAATAATACTGACTTTTCTTTATAAATCGGCTTTTTAATGATCTTTATTAAAAATAATAGGCGGAGGGGTTAGTTCAGTATTATCGATAATTCAATCTATTGGATTTCTGTTCAATGTAGAAGAATTATACGGAGCGTATTAACTTTAGAGGTTTATGGTATAATGGCTGGTTTTAATATAGGTATAACATTATAGGAAACCCTTAACTTTATTACTAAGTAGCTGAATATTCCCCCTATCCTGGTAGTGATTTGTATCGATTTGAGGAGCTTATTCGAATGCCTTTTAAAGCTCAGAACTACCAGTGAGAAACGCTTGATAATCAACGTAATGGAATTTCGAGAGTCCGATAAAGATAGAAAGATCGAGGAGTTCTGATGGATTAATGGGAAAGATCACCATACTAACGTAATAATAAAGGCATTGCCGAATAAGGCTATTGAATTTTTTCTGGATATCAATAGACTGACTATACATATCGAGGGTTATGTTAATAAGCTACCTGGCAAGGCTAGGTTACGTTTCGACTAATAAGGATGCTCTGGTAAGTTAAAAGACTTTCAGGGAATTGAAGATAACGACCTCTTTAATTGACATAGCTAAATAGAAAGATTCCACAATCCTATAAGGCAAGAACTTTTTATATAAATTGATAAATTTGGACGTCAGAGCTGTGGAGTAATTCAATGTAAATAGGGTTAATTTAAGTGGAAATAGGTTCAGTTTTTGTGTGAAAGTCAACTAGAATCGCTAGGGGCTTAGCTAGTTGATAAGAATGTAATTTAACGGTTACCGGAAATTATTGGTTAACTATATGGGTGTACGCGTACAAAATAAAAAGCCGCCGATGTTGTAATAGTAGTAATTATTGTGTAATAGGTCAACTTTACTTTTAGTAAAGTTGATTATACTGATTATAAGTTGAGAGTATTATTTATAGGCCTATTCTATTGACTACAAGTTACGTATAGTATTCGCCCACATAATACTAGGGTACGGGCTAAGTAATTGACTATACAAATTACTGCGCAGACCGGCTAGCGGTCTGCCAAACCTAGAACAATATATCCACCACTTAACTATGTAATACTACTGTTACTTCAACCAATCAAATCGATAAAGTTGTAACGTCTAAATCTATACCAACCGTAATAGCATTTCTAACCTATATTTATTAAAGAGTTGATCAATTCAATGAAATTCTAAAGTAAAATTACTATACACGGAAAGTTGTTCAAAAGAGGAGAGTAAGTTACCGGGTTGAATTGAAATTTATTTCTCTTTTATATACGACTATATACAAGAGTTACACTTCTTCCTTTTAAAATTCGATAAAGTTGTTGGTGAAAGTAAGATAAATACTGATATTAATTATAATACTAAAGTAACGTAGACATTGTATGGGATCCAATAGGCAGTTATAAATATAACAATTATCTACGCTATATTTCAGGTATAAGTTAAGGTTTTTACGGAAGGAGAGTTTTGAATAGTTAAACTAAAGTAACAATCTGTTTGGTACAAGTTTAAATAGCGTTAACATCGGTTATAATAATATTTTCTTTCATATCTCACGCGGATGCGTCGCTGTTACCCTTTCTGTTACGAGCTGTACCGCCGGTATTAATATTACTAATGTAACTTGCGTTACTACACCGAATATATAGGTTTTAAAGTCATCCATTAATAAGTTGAGTACGGACAACCTAGTTATTGTAATCCGTAGGCATCAAAAAGAGGAGTAAAATATTGGTAAATGTATCATTAATCACTTTTTCAAAAAAAAGCGAGTTTAACGGTAATTTTCCAGGTTATAACGTCGGTTTTCAGAAATGAAGCTTCCTAAACATTGAAAGAAACGTGAAACCGTTGGCTAGCTTTTGGTTTTAAGTTATTAAGTCAGGCGATAATGGTATTCATTGTATTCAAGACGTAATAATAAGTGCAGAATATTATTATAAAACCGTTAAGGCTGTTATTACCGCCGTTATTACCGCGAACATAATGACTTTGAAAACCGATTTACGCGAGGCTCTGGAATTATTAAAAGATAATATAAAAGTAATTTTACCCAAACCCGTAAATTTACGATTCTTACACAACTTGAGTAATCTCGTAGCCTTCTATATTAAAAAAGTAATTTAATATTAAAATATTCAGTTATTTATTTGGAAGGTTTATAATCAATTTATGAATATCCAACGTTATTAGATAGTCCGTTAGTATTGTAATTGAAGTCGGAAGGGTCCGGGTTATTGTAATCGTCTGCGTGGACCTAGGTAATGGGCGGTGCGAAAGTTGCGTTATTTGTGGGTGACGTGGAAGCGAGACTTTGTTAAGTAGAGGTTCACTTCAAAAATAAAAGCGTATCGATAACGAGTTTGATTGTACAGAATGTATTTGTTAACTTAATTAAGAAATGGGTATTTCATTATCGTATCGTAGATAATATATAGGTATTTCATTATTTAATATATAAATTGTATTTACAAACGGAATAATCTTGCTCAAGAGGTTTTGTATGTTAAGTGTCGATAAATTGTTTATATTAGAAAGTAATTAATCTCATTATGTTATTAAAGCGTTTTGATATTAATTCTTAATGCGTGTATCAAGTAATTGTTTTCAAGCCTAAAGGTTTAGGTTTGAAAGGTCGAAATATATAACCTTATGTTGTAGCTACTGATAAGGAACTAAAATACCTATTGTAACAGTAGTAATTGCAGTATAGTAGGTCAATTTTACTTATAGTGAATTTGACTATACTGACTACAAGTTGAGTTTATTGTTTGTGGACCAACTATATTGGCTGCAAGTTAAGTACAGTATGCGCCCACTTCATACTAGTTTATGGGACAAGCAATGGGCTATACAAATTACTGTATCAATCAGCTAGCGGTCTGCTAAAACTAGAACACTACATCCACTACTTGATTACTTAGTACTACTGTTACTTCGACTAATCAAATCGATGGCGTTTCAATGTTTAAAGCCCTACCAATATTGATTAGTACTTATAAAGTTAAGTACAGAAAAACCAAGTAGAAGAATAATCTATCTTCTGGTTACGCTTTACGTTAAACGGCGGTTAGCGTAAAGGATTTGTTTTGTGAAGAGTCCTTACTACTGCATCGGTTTTTACGGAGGTAAGAAGAAATTACTTTTAGTTATCGTCGATTTTTACAGTAGCTGAGAACTAATAATGGCATATTTATCGAAAACAATAATCATTATTTAAGGATTCTTTTTCAAAAAAAGTTAAAATTAACCGCTAAATGTCTTAAATCGATAAGTTGGTAAATGGCTAAGTTATTAATATTAAGGGTACTACTACAATAAAACGACTAAGTCCTACGGATAACAAATTTCAACTTTCAACCGTTACTAATAATAAACAACCTCCGACCTTATCTTCTATAGCAAACCTTTGCCCCTACTTCACCCTTTTTATTTGTCCTTAATTTAATTGTTAAGGTTGCTGATTTAAGCTAAAACACTAGAAACCGCCAAGTTGCGCTTACATTAGCCAAAAAACCAAAATGGTTACCGCAAGTGCTTAATTTACAGCCATTGGCAACCTTGCAAAAAGGAAAGCAGTTAAAGCCCTCAGACACATTTTTTCCAAGCATTACCACAACGAACTTTGGGAGTAAAATGTTAACGAATACTCAATCAAATAACACTAAACCAACTTTTTTGGCAGTTATATCTCCGAGAAAGACAGTGGCGAAAAACTTATCGGAGGCGACCGCGTTTTTCGTAAGTATCGTAAGTTTTTGAACGAATGAACAATCAATATGTGAAAAGTCATTTATAAAACCGTTAAGTTTAAGTTGAAATTAGAATTCTAATGATGAGGTGTATATGTGCTGGACCAGAATTCAATTAATTTGGTATAAACTCTTTTCGATGTAGCTTAATTTCAGAAGTGTCTTTAAAATTCACACCTACAAGGAAAAGGCGATAAAGATCTTTAATATCTTTATATACGTTTTAGAGGACCTTACGTCCAGTTAAGGTAAGTATTTTCATGCGTTGATGATAAGAAACTTGTTAGGTTATTCGACAGCCTAGCAATTTTACATGATAACACGGAGTACGCTGTTAGCAGGGGTCGAGTACATAAATTAACGGTTTCCAATGCGATAAGAGGAATTAAAGTCGGTGCTATTAGATTAATTTAATAAGATCATTACGTCTTCCAAAACCCTTCTTACAGTTAAGTTATCCTTACCTCTTAGATTTTCTCTCATAATTACTAAGTTCCTGAAGGTAAAGCTTTCTATAGAAAATACGTTTACATTCGCGAGAATAGTATAGGTTTTACCACGAGACGTTACCCTTGAGCCCAAGCGACTAGAAATTACCCTTAACACCGCGTCTTGAAGTCTTCAGTATTTTAATTAATATAAAATATCAACGATAATTAAGAAGATTATCGTGACTTCCCTCCCACACCTGTTAAAATAGTTAATATTAACTAGAATACTTTCACGGATTTCGTTAAGATTTGGAAAAGAACTGAGAAATTTAACGGGAATCTTGATAACCTACTTAACACGAAGATGATTCCATTTCTGAATATTTGCAAGTTAATAAAGTTTCTTCTATCTGGATTTTACTTACTGTATCCCAGAATCTTTATAGGGTACATTAGGGATTACAACCTGAAATTACTAATGTGGGCAAAACCCTTCCGACAGATTTACGACAATATAAAAAGTTACTTCAAATACAATATTTACCTCGTGTAATATTGTATGAATTAGGACATTAAGAAGTAGACGACGATAATAGCAAAGAAAAAAGATGACGAAATACCTATATATGTTTTAAATTAAATACTTCATAAGTTGACGTTGTTCTAGCAAACGATATAGAAGGTTTACGTTAGCGAAGCCACGCTTTGCGACCAGGTACGAGCAGCTATTACAAATGTAAGCGAGTTTAAATATGCTGTATAACGCCTAAATACCACTTATAAGAGATTTTTGAGCCAATTAAGGTTTTCTCTTGCTACCGTAATAGTATGTATGCTAAAATTGCTAGGTATATATCTTTCAGTTGATAAATTCCGCGATGTAGATAAAAAAACCGCGTACTGATATATGTCGTTAATCATAAGTACAAGCGACTTTAACGTTTTAAATATGGTTAAATAGCTTTGAAATGGAAGCTACAATCATATTGACACTTACTAGGGTAAAACTAAATATTATGTACTCAAGCTATTAGCCATTGAGTCTATAGTTTACGTGACTGGACACGTAATGAGATATTTAGTACCTGGCCCAAGCGCGATACGGACGCGGTCCGCAGGCATTACGTGTAAAGGTACGTGACGGGCTATGCATGAGCCATATATATAAGTCCTATACGAGAGACTACTGTACTCTCTTTTAGTATTCTGCTATACTTTAATTATTAACTTTATTCGATACCTTCTTAACATATTATCGTAGTTCTGATTATAATATACAATTAAGGTTTTACTTCATTTTTTTAAAAATGGAATTACTTACAATGAACGAATCGATGATCAATACGAATAGTTTTACGTTATATTTTACATTATTCTAGAAGATACGCTGTCGAAAAATACCCGTTCTTCCATCTTTGTAAATATATTTACTATTCATTCGAGGCTGAAAGAAGTCGATATATCTTGTTTACTAGATATTTTAGGTTATATGGCATTTATATCAAAGCAAATATAATAGCACGTTTAATAGACTTTCGTATTCAACTCTACGTCAAATTTCGCCTAGGATATAATTAAAATTTAATAACTTTATACTGATCTGACGGCTATTCGAATTGATTTTTTAGCGTTTAAAAGTGGTTGAAAGCGTTACGATTAACCTATTCTCGATGGATTAGCTTTCACATAAGTGGCGACACATTAAATGATTAACTTCATATTAGAGGCAGATAAAAGCTGAATTGAAAAAGGTCAGTATACGTTTTTTTACGTACAAGGTTATTATACACCAATAATACAATAGGCTGTTGCGGTATATTACAGAGCCGGCGAACACAAAGAAATGTACGATACGAGTAAGGTTTCCAACTATACTCAGGCTCATTTTCGCAAACTTTACCGCATGGACAAGGCTTTAGTCGAATGAAAAAAATACTTTTAAGCGATAAAAACCTATAGTTGTTGTTTACTATTCGGTTCTAAATACTATTTACCTGGGCAGGTGGTTAAAATTAACTTTCGGCCGTTAAGTACAATTACTGACGCTTTCGTATATCCTTACGTATTAGAAACAAATTTATTATGATAAGCGTTAACCGTATCGATTATATTGTGAATTAAGCGAAAAACCGTAAGTTATCAGACGAATTGAACTTTTGGAAACTTAAACGACGCTTTACTCGATAATAATCGAGCTGTGTATAAGTATTACAGCCGGATAAACATATAATAATAACGGAGGTTTATGCCATTGAGATATCCTTATTCAAAGGTTACAGTAATCGCGGTTAGTTATTTCAATAAACATGATTAGTATAAACTCAAAATTAAGGACGCCAGATAATATAAATAACGGCAAATAAATATCGGGCTAAATAGGTTACAAAATGTTATTTACGTTATAATTTGTTTGAATACTACTAACGGAGTTGTAAATTTCCCCCGACTAGTTCTCAGACGAATGTATATGCGATTTAAATCGAAAAGGTTAATAAAGGTTCCCTATTATCGGTAATGGAAAAAGTACAACTCCTAAATATAATTTTGTTTAAAAGTTATCAAACTTAAACAATGTAGTTCAAAGATGAAATAACAATTTATATTTAATTAAAATACATATAAACGAAGATTCATTCCCTATCCCTATACTTTTGAATAATTCTTACTTTTTGAATGCATAGATCGATTTTTACTATAATTATTACTATATTATAAACGAGGTTATGGTAAAACAATTAAGGTGAAGGTTAATTCGGCTATTACAATTTCGTAATTACGATACAATACTAAAGTAAAAGCATAATACGCCAATTACCTATATAAAGAAGTTTCACGAAAATACTACTGAATAATCGAATTCAATATTAATATATATTATTTCCATTATAATAAGGGATATGATTTTTGGTATACTAGGGATATAATATTAACAAGTGACTTCAAGGGTTGGCGAAAGTTGTTTAGTAATGAATAAATAAGGAGGATTAGTTATTAATATAACGATAACATATCTTAGGTTCAGGGATATTCGGAATATTATAAAATCAGGTTTTATTTGTTTAGCAACCGGATTTCAACGAATAGTATAATGTACGGGGGATTATTTTTAATTAAATGTTATTAGAAGTTTTTAATAAATAATGCGGATTTTACAATTGATGATGCCAATAGTCTTAAAAAAGAAGGGGGATTAATTATATTATTTACCCGAATTGACAGAGATTTACTATTTATATAATAAGTGGGGAAATAGCCTTACTCCTGCACTAGCAGAAATCCGACTATTATTTCTATATTAAATCGAACAAAAATGAGTTATTATCGGATAAATTATAAGAACCTTTATATTCTATAGAAAGAAATTAACTCTTTATATTGAGACTTTAAATAACCGAGTTAATAAATGAGTGTTAACTTCGTATAAACCTTTTTGTTAGTTGCGGCACTGATATTATCAATTTTTAATTCGGACAGGAGGGATAATAGTTTTATGTCGACTACTGGGTTTTAAATAAAATCACAGAGTAAAATCGTTTTCCCTTACCCTTAATTAAGGAAACCCTTCACGTATTATTGAAGTCGATAAATAGTACGAAGTTAAATATTTAAATAACCTCTTACTGTATTCGGGTTATACCCGGATAAAAGGAATTAACTGCTTTTCGTATTCTTTACAACTTA
The DNA here is from genome assembly GCA_038502455.1 of Anisogramma anomala. NCBI lineage: Eukaryota > Fungi > Ascomycota > Sordariomycetes > Diaporthales > Gnomoniaceae > Anisogramma > Anisogramma anomala. The sequence goes on along the minus strand of JASMMZ010000002.1, from coordinate 6,438,631 downwards.
TTTAAATGGTTAATAATGCATTTGAGGCTAGCGAAATAGTTAGCAACGTATCAACAATATATTTATTATAAAATGGCAAATATAGTGAATAATTTTGATATGGTTTATCTAAACAATTTCCTAATCTTTTTTCCGATACTAAATAAAATTATATTACAAAGGTTTATATGGTTTGAAAACGTCTTCGCGACGCCAGGTTAAACTTAAACTTAAAAGAGTATAACCTCAAAGTTAAAAAGGTCAAATACCTTAATTTTATCATAACGGTTGGTATAGGTATCCGTGTTGACCCCGAGAAAATCCGGGCTATTTTCCGAATGAAAATTTACGTATTATTCGAAAGGTTTGAAATTTTCAAGGTTTTACTAATTTTCATCGAAACTTTATTAACAATTTCTCCGATTTGGTTGACTATCTCATTTGACTTACGAAATAAAGAATTCCATAAGATGAAAAGAATTGGGGGTAATATATATTTTGACCGTTAACAATATATATTTGTTATAAAACCCATTTTAGAATGTTATGACACAAATCGGTTAACGGTAGTCAAAATAGATTTTTCGGGAAGAGCGTTGAAAGTATATTGGTCAAAAAAGAAGAAAATTGATATTGTGAAGTCGATAATATATTTTTTCGTACGATCATTGAATACGAAACGTAATTGTATAACTTACAATAAGTAAGTTTTTGTAATGGTATTTTATTTCAAAACGTAATTATCAAAATGACTTAACATGCGTACCCCATTTACTATTTTAACTTATTATAAAGGATTACAATTGTTTTTACCACGTTTGATCTCTAAACATTAGCTTTAATAAGAAATGTTTTCGCTTTTTGAATGTTGCTTACTTTACCAACCCGTTACTAAAGGTGTTAATCCGAATATATTAACACGTAAATTACAAGATAATCCCGAAGTTTAAAAACGCCGCGCGTAGGTTTTTAAACCATTTTTTATAATTATATCGGATATAATAGTAATAAACTTATATATTATAAAACCTCATATTTTAGCAAAGGATACTGATAAAGATGTTCAAAAGGAATCCTGGTTTTTGAATCTCGATAATATAGGCTTAATAGAGGAAGTGAAAAACCGCAAAATATTAATGATAACGATATCGTTTCGGACCCGGCCCACACCCGCGTCGACGATTATAATATTACCTTGAACTTGGCCCACGTTAATACCGCCAACTTCGTTAATACCGAACTCTTACTTTATTTTGAAGTTGGGCATTTTAACGAAGTCATAAAAAAATAGTAAACGATCCATTATATGCGTTTTATCTATTAATGGTTACTAAGAGTGTTAAACGTTTCATAGTAAAGGTAAGATACTCGGTATAAATTAAGGATTATAATATCGACTTAAAAGGTACTTGAAGTCACTATCATTGTTTATAATGACTAAATTGGAAAATATTAGTAATAAAAATCTTATAAGGAACCCATGTTATTCCTATTATAGGTTATTCAGATAAAAACGTTTTATTTCAAGTCCTTCAATGCAACTACAATAATAAAGGGATAATCGTAAACTTTGTACTTTTCTATTAAATATATACTTACTATAACAATATAAAGTTTCGTTGTATCTTGCGATAAGGTATCTTTTAAACTATTTCCATTCCAAATTGCTATTCATTTTATATTTCCGTTAACTTTCCAATCGATTTATGAGCTACCGATATCGGTCTACTATATTTATTACATTTTAAAAACAGCCTATCCAAATTTATTTACATAGAGTTAATATAATTAAGAACCATAAAAAGTCATATGAAGCGTTTTCAAAATATATAATAGTAATTTAATATATATTCAATATCAATTACTAATGATCGCGTCTCTCATGAAATAAATATAATTTAAACGACCCTATATGTTTTATTAAAGGTTAAATAACATTTGTCAATGGCATACCACTTATAACTGGACGGTGGAACCGAATGATTAAATTGAAAGGCTTAAAAATACCTACGATTTATCGTCGTCTTTTCGTAATTCAATTAGGTATTATATCTTTCAACTTATTTATTTATATTGAATAACCAATATGATGACGGTTACCGGATTGAACATAAATCGACCAATGAATATATACGAAATATCTTTCATTTTTAAAGTAAACGGACATTTGAAATCGTCGACTAATTCTACGAGACAAACTTTTATATTTTCGAATTATTTATACGAAAGTACGATACTAACTTCAACGGCTATAATATATATTAAATAACTTAATATACACGACAACTCGTCGCCGATACCCAGAAAAACTATATAAAGTAAAAACCCAAATCCAACTTGATTTGCGTGATGATAAAATTAAACGTCTCTATAAAAAACTCGATTAACTATATGATTAATAACAGGACGTCAACGTTATGAACCCGTCGAATATCATTTTGTATATTTTGCAAAAAACTTTGAGTTTCACGTAAATTTGGTAAAACGCGCGGCTTCAAATTCCCTTACTTCATTGGGTTTATCCAATATATGCCCGGAGTCAGTCCTCGTTATAAATGATAAGGGGAAGAGTTTATACGAAAAATTGAAAATTTACAATTTTTTGTTACAAAAATGGGGAAGACCAATATTCGTTATATATTGATTTATGTCAAAGATTATAATGAAACAAATGAAAAGGTACTGAAAAACTACAAATATATTATAGGCTTAAAAATGTAAAGCAAAATAAAGGGACGCTTAATTTCATAATAACCCGGCTTTGTAATGCTAGAATTCAATGCTTATTAAAAACCTCATATCAAACTAATATCATTTACATCGATAATGACATAATATCAATAAAAAGAGGTGGAAACCGATTTTTATTACAATATAATACGATATATTAGGCTGTGTATATATTAACCAGTTTCGTTGAATAAGTATTCAACCGCAAAACGACTTTCACTGAAAACGAATTAGGTTTTACTTGTAAGATATAGTATTATTATTTTAATCCTCCAAGCAGTGACGCCGATAACGTTAAAACACCCATCACGGTTGGATTCAAATGCTAAAAAAAAGCCGATAGAAGCGAACGTCGTAAGGCGAGGCAGGCGTTAAACGATGCCGTCGAAAGAGATTAATGCGGGGCATGGTAAGTATTAAACGAAATCGACGAAAGCGAATAACGTTAAACGGGACGAATATTAGAAAAAGCTGACGAAAACGGATAACGCGAAGTGGGGCGGGAGGAACAGACTTTGAAGCGGGATCTATAAGATTATAACACATTAATTTACGTCTGGGTAACGCGATCGACACGAATACAGTCGTCAAATCGCTCTCGATCGACTCGGTTAACTCGTTTTGATATAAAGTTAGTGAATATAACGCGGGTAAATAAAAGGCTTTTACAATAAAGCTTTAAATATTGTTCGCCACATTATATAAACCTTAACCTATAATAGACATAAAAATAAAGCTTACGTAGCTTTATTGTTTTAACTACTCGAGTAAATTCTACTAAATGTTATATACCGGTTATTGGCGAAAATAAAGTCAAAAACGTTTCGAGTTACTATACTATTCAGTGAGAGCGTCCGGTTGTCATGAATAAAAAAAGATTAAAGGAAATAAAGGCGTTTTCGGGGACGACGGTCCCGAAAAAAAGGGACGGTAAAAGTGTATAACTAAGGGTGCAACAGCTTATATTACCGGAATGATTCAAGCGCCCTAAGCGCGTGCGACATTACAAATTCGAGTAATTTAATTAATTAATTCTAAAAAGACTAACAGCAGAAATAGGTATATAACGCGAAATATAACCCTAGAGTTTACGGGTAGTAGACAGAATACGATCGCCGTTTAAAAAGGCTATAAAATTTATTATAATTACGTGCATAAGCTAAACAAAGTTATAGATAAGTTTATCTTTTTAATACATTATAAAAAAAGGTTAATATACAGTCATAACTCCTATAAAATAATCTTTAAACGTACCTTATTATGTATTTTACGAGAGCTGCGACACCCTTAAATACGGTAAACACGAATATAAACAAAATGTACTTTGAAAATGAATGAATAATTCATATAAAATATATGGGTATTTTTAACTTAGAATGGAAGAAGTTTAACGTTGTCTTTACTATAGCGAGCACGAAGAGGTGACTTATAACGCGGGAGGGGGGGGGGCTATAAAATATGATTAAAGTTAAAGGGATCAGGGTAAAAAAGGAATGCATACCCTTCGGGGAAGTTAGTTATCGTTACCAGGTAAACCGGTAATAATATAACTTATATCAGGACCTCTACAAACTTCGATTATAATGACTAAAAAAGAATATAGGTAAAAAGACGGTAACGGAAAAACAAAGGCTATAATAAGCGCTAGGAAAGGGGATTATTCCTATGGATATTGAAATATAACGCAATAGAAATGAGTGAAAAGGGAATGACCGGCGAAGTAAAAAAAAAAAAAAAGGTTTTATAAACTGCGGTAAAGGCCTTTATTATCAGCGTAAGAAGACTGGAATCGACAAAGGCTATACGTTACATAGCGCGTGAAGAAACGAATTATATAATATAAGTAACCTAGAATTAACGAAGCTTATAAGTTATACAACATGATAAGAGGCGCTTTATATGGCGCAGGCGACCTGGGAATAATGTAGTCTATACTTTATACGACGCATTAAAAAAGTACGTTATACGGCTCGCGCCCAGTTCACGCCTGGCTTACGAACTAGGTGGGAATAGCCTATACTTCATATTTAGCCGGGGGGATATTACAATTTTTATCATTGTTTAATAAGGAAAATGGTATATTATAAACTTAAGCTATTATGTATTAAATTTATTGGTCACGTAAGAGGGCATGTAGCTGAATGTATAATACGTAGCCCGGGTGCGACCCAGGCGTAAACCGGATACGGTTCGCAAGCATCACGTATGAGGGTAAGTGACGAGCTAAATACGGGCCATACATATACGTCCTTCACAAAGAACCACTGTGTCACGACCCAAGCATGATAGCGGGTCAGGAAGCAAGCCAGTGTGCAGCTAAGTCCGAGGTCCAACACATCAGGCGGGGAACACCTTTCCTTTGTTAGCGGAAATGACTAAACCAACCATAGGATTAGGATCAGTGGAATCAGCACTGATCCAAGTGATCCAGTACTGAAAACGGTATGAAGGCACGGATATATAAGGATACGGTCATCACCACATAGATAGCATTTCCTTCATAGCTCTTTAGTTGTCAATCTAAGTATTCAGTCTCAGTATATTCTGAATAGCCTCACGGCTTTTGATCATTACTTCCACGGTTGCGATATTGTTCACTCAGCACCTCTGCTACCTTCTTGATAGCATAAACCCTATGACACCTTCTATATACTCACGGGTTTTTAGTGTGATAATTACACACTGTAACCTTTTCTAGTCTTCTGATATACCTAGATTGTTAACTCTATTGGACACCTACTTCGCATACCATCGTAGGCCCGACTAAAACACTCAAACAGTCTTGTTGACCATAAAAATTATCGTTATAATAATGGCAAAAAATGTTGGATTTATAGCAAATCCGGTTATAAATTTATTTCCCACCCTTCAGCTAAACTTCATCAATAGTAGGCAATATAACACTTCTAATACCCCATTACTTTCAAATAAGACTACTTTAACCATATCATAAACTTTAAGGGAAAAGAAGATTTCAACAACAACAATGATACGCCTAAACAGTTTACATAGCATACGATGCTATTCTTAACGCGGATTAATAACTAGTCTACCATGTCTTTTTATACCATTTAAATGGCAATTTTTTTTACTTTTACTCTACCTAAACCCTTAGCCCCTTATATATCTTTAACCTTCGCGATCCTTACATAAATTTCACGTTTTAAGGTGTTATACCAATAATCGAGGCAATAATGTACTTCATAAAAGGCTATTCATAATACGTGTCATTGAAATGGAAAGTAATAATATTACAAAGATTAATCGCCAAGATGTTTGTAGGGCCAAAGTTACCTTCGGTATGAATAAATAACTATCGTTACTAGAAATAACGGTACTTTAAACTGTTATTAAGTCTATTAGGTTTTATATCCTCTGATTCCTTACTATTTTCCTTATTTACCTAAAAAGAAAAACCTTCGATATTAATATCAACATTAATATTAATAAACTAGTTAAAGGTTTCCTTTCGCCTTTGAATATAGGTATTTATGGTTTGAGCTTTATGGTTTAAAGATAATAGTGTTAAATTCAATGGAGTTAAAAATAGGTCAATTACACCCGATCTTTAACTACCTAGTCATTAATTAGTTATACAATGTCTTAAAATCTGTAGGTCATAAAGGTATTAAATGTTATGGTCCGACCTACGATGGTAAACCCAATAGGTTCCAAATGAGATTTACTATTAAGGTGGGGAGAAAAACTAGAAGAGGTTACCGTGGCCCAACGTTCAGGGACTTTAGATAGAGCTAATTCCCAGCCCGTTACGTGCCCTTATACGTGCTGTATACGGACCATATCCGGCTTGTACCAGGACCGTACCTTATCCGCGCTTGAGCCGAGCTTAAGCCGAGCGTTACCTATCCCGTTATATATATAGTTACGTAAACTATAATCTTAATACCTAACGGCCTAAGTTTATAATATGCGCCCTCTTTCCCGGATGCCGTAAAGGCTACGGTGCCTCTCTAAATAAATACCGGATACGAGCCATGCCCGCTCAGTACACGGATTGAGTGTAAGTCGATAACATTACGTTTAACACATCTTATAACGTTTCGGCCGGCTCACTTTATATCGTTGACGCCGTATAATTCACTCGTTAACGTGTTATATAAGGTATTTTTTTTACCATTGGCGTCGGATAACGTACCCGTTAACGCGCCATATAAGGTATCCTTTTTACTGCTGGAGCCGTATAATGTACCCGTTAACGCGCCGTACAAGGTATTCTTTTTACTGCTGGAACCGTATAACGTACCTGTTAACACGTCGTATGAGGCATCTTTTTTGCCGTTGGTGCCGTATAACGTACCTTTTAACGCGTTGTATAATATAGCCTTTTTACTGCCAATATCGTATAAAGCGTGATGTAAAGTTTCGTTCCTACCTTTAGTACCATATAAAGCGCCCCGTATAATACGTAGCCCTTACCGAATCCGGTTCGCTAATCTTTATAAATACGAACGCTTTTACGTAGCTTTAAAATTTACTCTTTTTCCCTTTTATACTATCGCTCCCCCTTTTATTAACCACCCTTACTATAAACTTTTTAACTTTCCTTTATATGTATCAACTAGTTATTCGTATTAATATATTTTAGCTCTTCTTACTAACTTATTATTGTAACTGATGTGTATTACAATTTTAGCTTAGGTTACGTTTCCGCCGGCGCTATTTAAAAGGATAACGAGCCTTTCCGTAAGGTATATTATCTTATTTTATACCAATATCTTACTACTAATTACCTATTATAACCTTTTTCTTGTTATAGTAAATTTCCTCGTTTTTAGAGATAATAAGGATAGGAATAAGCTTTTTCCGTTATGAGCTAAAAACTACTATATATTATATATTAATCACCTTTTAAATTTTGACTTTTCTTGAATGAACCTTTGAGTTTATTAATTATAAGGGTATTATGTATATAGAAAAGTTTTTAGTAAGGTAAACTTATAAATATACCTTATAAAAGGTTTAACTGCTAATTAATTTCTTTTCGTAGTATATTTAGGAAATAAGTTTTCTTACAACTTAACTTGATTTACGTGTTTTTTTACACCAATTGGTTATTACAACAAATGATAGGGGCTATATAAAGCGTTAGAAAGATGTTACAGGTTATCAATCCGTCTTTACTCCCGCTTTTTCTAAGTTAATTAATCAGTTTACCCGGTTTTGTAATATTGTTCGGGCATAGAAAGTTTCCATTATGCCGACTGTACAAGCCGTCACCCCTTTAGCTATTCGCCTACCCCGTCCTTTTCTTCCGGGTTTATCCTTACCCTAAACCCCATCATTGCCTTTCATTATATCGCCTATTCATAAAGATAGGACGCACTCGGCCGACCGAGTTTTAATGCGTAACGTTTTCTTACCAGCCCCTTGTAATTACCGTCGTATACTTTTCCGTAGTTTTAGCTTGAAAAGCTAAAATAATATAGCTACTTAATTTATATATTTTACAGCTAATATAGGTTACGACTCATAAAATATTACGAACGAAGTCTAAAGTTGAATTATACGATTGCTAATCTCACTTGTATCTTATTTTTTAATCTTAAATAGAAAGAATCAACCGGGCCGACCGCGAGCTGGCGTAGAATTATGCCTGGGCCGATCGCGTTTCTCTGGCTTAGATTAACGTATTATAATTTTTGGTAACCCGTTTAAAAGGTTACTTCTCTCGCCTCGCCCCCGTTCTCATTTTTCGTTAACCGTTATCATCGGCCTTTTCCAATGCCCGTCCCTCTTAATTCTATTTTCCATCTTCGGCCTCTCCTAACGTTTGTTCTTCCTCGTATTATCCGCCATCGGCCTTTTTTAACGCCCACCCCTCCTCGCGTTATCCGCCCCTTTTAACGTCGTTTCGTATCTATTCCGCCTCTTACTAACCACCCTCCTCGGCGCCCACCAGTTCCCACTGTATCTTTTATCGTCCTCCTCTCCCAATATCACCTAGAATTCGAAACTAATTGTAATAGGGTCCCTAATGTTAGTAACGCCAGTACTCGTTAAAATTAAATAAGGATAATGATGATAAATAGGTAAATTTCTGTTAAGATGAAGTAAAAGTCAAGTTATAGTCGGATACATATTTATCATAGTCAGTTAATAGTTGTCTGGTCTTATTTGTAAAATTATAGCCTTGTTAAATAATAAATTCTCCTTTTTATTTATGAAAAAATGTTATTTCGGAGGTGTAAGTGGTTCGCCCCGCGCCTATCGCTGGGTATAAACTTAATGCCGTCGTCGAAATACCGGGCTATCGTAAACCCGAGTATTTGTTTCATTCCGCTTCAAATTTTTCTAAAGCTATAATATACTAACAATTCTCCAGTAATTCCCATTTCGGCATATTATAACCCTTTTACTTAACTAATACGTAACAAACCCCACCTTTCTCTATCTTTGCCGTAAGGGTATCCTGTAATTTAAATTCCTTATATTTACCGTTTTTTACATCGTTGGTTATGAAAATCAGTCCCAGACGAATATCGGATAAAATTCACAAAAGAAGGGGGTTCGAAGCCGTTTGTTTCATTATGTTTACATAAAATACCAGATATTTTCATGGATTTTTAACACGATATTAAACGGATACGAAATACCGACTACCCGGTATTAGTTATAAAAATAATTAAGCTTTTTATTGAGACGATTGGTTTGAATATTATGAAGGTTTGGTCAAATCTGATCCCTTATTTTATATTGTTTCGCCGAACGTCATTTGCGATTCTCCGCCGTTTTTATTAATTATTTAATATAAGTTATCGTCACCTAGGTTAATTCTGTCCTTTCGCGTAAATAAGCCAAAAACGTAGTAGTTCGCCTCACTGTGTTGGTTAACGACTTCGTATCCCTGTTTACCTCGAGGATAGGTGATATTTCGTACCTATTTACTAAACGGTTTATATTAAACCAGGTAACCATTGATTTCCGGTTATTAAACGTAAATTAATAGGCGAGTAAATGTAAAGCCTAATTATATTACGAACAGATAATAACGATACGTCAGTACTTTTAAACCTTGTGATTTATCTGTTTAATATCGTTATTTATTTATAAGTGGTTAGCCAAAAAAAAAAAAAGTTATTCTATTTTTACTAAGGAATGAAATGTCGTTTGAAATACACTTATTTTATCTGAACCACGGTTACTAATGATGAAAGTTAAGAACCTATAACATTTAAACTATATATCCCGGAAACTCTCAGCGTATATATCGGTAATGATAAATTACATAACTTTTAGTAAGATAAATTTAAAAATGAGATCCGTAATAACTAACAAATATCGAGGGCCGTTATTAATAATTAGTAGGTAGATTATAAAGTCGACCGAAATATATGTTTAATACCGGTCGAGAATTAAAAGTGATTAAAGAAGGCCCTATATTAAGGTATAACGAGGTTTCTTTCTGTTATATTACGTGTATATTTGATATTAACGTCGAATATTCGTAATTATTCTTATCTAATAGTAATTTTGTAGGAAAACACAACACGGAATATTTTTACCTGGAAAACTTATTATAGGCGATTTGTAAATCTACTATAATATCCTCGTTATTAATAATTTTCTGCTCGGTAATTATAAACGATTGCGGTAACGTAATACCCCCCGCAGGTTAATCCCGTAATGTGTAATTTATATTAATTGTTTTACTTTGGGTGAAAAGCGTTTAACGCTTTCGAAAACCGCTAAAAGACGAACCTTATATAATAAATAGTTCTTTACTCCTTAATTTTACAATTCCGTTAACGTATTCAGGTCGAAAATAAGGAAATTGATTAGCGTTAACGATGCCGGCGAGCCTAACGCGAGCCGTTCCCACAGTGGTATCGCTGGTACCGCCGTATTAAAATCCTTGAGCTTTATCCCCGATAACAACTCGGACGCGGGCCGGGCTCAGAGTGGTGTTGCCTTCGAATTCCTTTCGAAAACCCCCAACTACCCTTTAGGATATATGTTATCGTAATATAATAACTAGGCCTTTATTTCAGTAAACTCTTTTAAATAACCTGCTGTAATTTATATACCTTTAATATATAAGTTTATTAATATTACGTTTAACATAGTAATCAAATGAGTTGAAAAACCTGCGCGAAGAGTTTTTTAACCTCGGGTTTATCTTATAACTTGTGGGTCAACGTATCCGGGCGGGCGCCCTAAGTTGCGGGCCTGTACCGTAGGTACTATTAAAAAAAGGAAAGGATTTCGGCCAATTTAACCTAGCGTTTTGAAATTAATCGTAATAAATAAAAATACTGTAATCCCTTATAGTTTGTTAAAATCGTAAACGGTATATGGATATTACGTAATTTGAAAGATTACGCCTTAAAACAGGATATTTCTGCGAGGAGTTCCTTATTATAAATAATATAGTTATGTTTCGCATCCATTAATCGTATGGAGTGGTAAGCCATTGACTTTAAAATACTATCCTCGTCCTGTTACGACAAATACCCTTTTGACGCCGTTTGCGAATAGTTAGTTTCCACTATTATTAGCCGATTTGAATCCTAATATGCTAAAATCGAGGTTGTAACAAAGACATTGTTTAAGGTTTAAGATGTATATTCTTTCCGTTTCTTCCAAGCCTAACGAATACCTTCATTTATCAAGCGGACGAAATAATCCGATAATCTTAAAGAATTACTAATAAAATTACAATAAAAGTTAGCAAAATCCAGAAAGTTTCGAACTTTCCGAACCGTACGTAATAATTTTTACTCGCGGATTGCCCGAACTTTTTCGGGGTTGGCTCGGATACCTACCCCAATCGTTATAATAAAGTCTATGAATTTCTCTTCCTTCATTACGAAATCGAACTTTTTGAAATATCGATTTAATTCTGTATTACAAAAGAAAATTGAAATTACGCGAACTTTCGTTATATAGTTTTACTTAATACTTAAAGAAAAAACCAAAAGGTCGTTTAAGTATGTTATAATGAAATTATCCAAAATATTCGCCATTATATAATTAATATATCGCTAAAACGTCGCAGGCGCTTCCGCTAACTTAAAGGGAGTAACAGTTATTTATGACTTTAACAGCGTACGAAACGCCGTTAATTCCTTTTACTCGAGTGCTACACAAATACGGTAAAAAGCCGCTTTAATATCCAACTTCATAAATTATGTTGACTTCAATAACGTACGTAAAGTCTTCTTAATTAAAGGTAAAGGGAAATAGTTTTATTTTATAATTTCGTTTAATATCCGACAATCGATATAAAACCGTTATTCCCTCTCACTTCGGTGTATAAATAAGTAATACTGGCGTCGTCTTCGATAAGAAAATTTACCCGAACCTAACCCTTATTTATTAACTCTGTAACTTATCGTCGAAGTTTAAAAATGTAATTCCATAACATCGAATATAACGGCCTATAAGGCCTTTTTAATAAAGATTCATTTTTGTTCAATTTAATATAAATGTGGTAGTTGAATTTCCCTTTATATAACGGTAAGGTTATAACCCTGTCTTCATCGAATATGTCCCGGAATATAACTAATTTATGTAAAAAATATAATTAATCCTTTTTTTCCTTAATCGTAATCGTCATCTTTACTTATGAAATCCGCTTTATTTCGTAAAGGCTTATAATATAAGTTATCTGAAATGTGTCCCTTACATATTATGCCTTTCTATACAAACTTTACGTTAATTCGAGGAAAACCAAACCTATTACGCCTTATATATCTTCCGTTCTAAAGCGTATCAATATTATGTCGACAACTAAACCTCCTTAACTTTAAACTATTAAATGATTACCGCTCAGGTTTAAGGTTACTTATTAATATCGTATTCTAGATAATCCAATAATTATATACCGTGTTATTTCCGGATTAATATATGTTAATATCGGGCTCGACTATTTATTAATATTTATACTAAACTTAATCATTTGGGTAATATATTTATTTGCCCGTAACATTAATATCGTATAGAAATTTCGCGTATATAATAACCGAATTTTCTTTATCTTAAACCGTTATTCTAATGCCATGTTTATAACATAATAATAATTATAATCAAAATCGATTTAACTATTGAAAAATTAAATATTATTAAAAAGTATAAAGATAAGAAATGGGTTCTCGTTTATACGTGTTTTAATTAAATTAAACTCCTTTTTACTCGATTTTGCAATTACATCATTAAGGTTATATAACCTTTAAACGAAAGTATGTCTAGGGATTAGGCTTTTCCCGTCGTTGTTAACAAGTAACCTTTCTTTACCTTTTCGACTTGGGCCGTATATACTTACATAAAATATAATTCTGGACGAAAATCGTAATTACGTTAATAATAATTCGATAAACCATAAAGTACGTAACGCCTCAAAGTAAGTCTAGCCTGATGTTCCTTTATTATCGCCTACATTGCCTTACTTTTTTGGTTTGAAACGCGTACCGACCGGGTTTGCTGAAATAATTGACCGTGATATCGAAATAATTAGCCGCGATTATTAGGGACCTTTAATGAAGGCGTTTAAAAAATATAAAATCCCGTTATAATCGTATTACCATTCGGATATTAAGATTAAACGGGTCTTATTAACTAATGATTAAAACGTTGTTTTAATTTTAAAGACTTTAACTTGTTGGCGAGTTCACGGTATTTCTTTAGGGATATAATATAGTTTACACAGCTAACACTTGTCGTAATGAATTGGTAGCAAATACATAGCGATATGCGAAAGTGTAGGTAGTTATACTTTACGGTTAAGGGCTAATTTAGGCCGCTTATTTAAGCTAAAAGTATCTTGAATCTGATAACGAATAGTGCTTATAAATCCTTATTATTTATAACCAAAAATTCGAATTTGACTAATACTTTATCCGCGCGGTAAAGGTTATCGAAAACCGCCTTAATGTAGTCGAAACACTGTTTTATATTATATGTACCTTCTTATCCTCTGGTTTCATAATACGTCGTAACTGCCTATTTTACACTGACTATATAATATCCCTATATGTAGAGGAATGTATTCCGACCTTTTTTGATTTATATTTCATTCTCTTTTAATATAAATTTAATCGTTCACCATGTCGCTGCCTATATAAAAGTAAATATGTTAAATTACGTTTAACTATGTCGTTTTCGACCGCCCCAAACCGGTGAAATCCTAACGCGAATCGCGGCCAATTCAGCTTCAAATTATTAAATTTTCGCGACGACCTAAACGAAGACGAATATAAGGTTTATAGCTAAGGTCAATTAACCAGGTTGTTGTAATTATTTAATAACTGACGCGAAATGGATTACAGTATCTTATCAACAAGAGATGTCGGCTTATATCAACCTCGAAAAGGCCGAATGTTTATTTATAAAGGTGGAGGACTGGCTATTCGCTGACGGCTTATCCTCCCCAATATCGTTAAATTGTAACGCCGAATCATTAACTTTTATTATTAATTCGTCTAATATAAGTAATATTCTTTCGAAAAAAAGGAAGAAAAAAAACTTTATAGTATATTATAATATGACCTATGATAGTAAGCTAAGTAGGTACCAAATAGGATTTAATATTAAGGTGCGAAGAAAGATTAAAAAAGATTATCGTAGCCTAACATATAGGGTTTTTAGGTAGGGCTAATGCCTAGCCCGTTACGTGCCCTTACACGTGCCGTATACGGACCGTGTCAGGCCTGTACCCGGACCGTACCCTATCCGCGCTCGGGTAAAGCTTAAGCCGAGCGTTACCCATCATGTTATATGTACAGTCACGTAACCTATAGCTCAATGGCCAACGGCCTGAGTCCATAACATAAAATACATCATTTTAAAAAATATTGAAAAGCTTTATTATTACTATTAACGCATAAATAAACCTCTCGAAGGGTCAAATGTACGTTTGGAAATAATTAAAACTTTAATTACTAAATATTTATTAATATAATTTACTTAAATTACAAATATATTCTTCATATCATTGATTTTATAACTTCCATGTACGAAGCGAAAGTTTTAATATCCTTAATAACAAAGAACATATAGGAAACGTTACGGATATTGTAAATTAATACATATTTAGGCCTACGTAACGATATTGTTTACAGTACCGGTACCAACTTTACGACGGCAAAATTTCTTACAAATGCTGAAATAATAGGAATGAAGTATAAATAAGTATATTTTAAACTCAATCAATCATTTCAAAAGTTAAAAGGGTATACGCATTACTTCGCCGAGCGTATTATATTCTTACATTAAAGATTGATATTTTGAAAGATTGAAAAGCACGCATTTAAATACCAGTAAAGAACCTAAATAAGACTATAAGCCTTAATGGCTAAATACTGATGCTATTGGTATTAGAATCTTACCTATGAATAACAAGTAAATCTCCGCTATTATTAGGATCTTAGAAGAAAACTATGTCTTAAAGCAAAGTACTAAGAAAACTGAGGAAGGAATTAGCATAACGCTAAGTTAATAGTGCCCTTAATACCAGGAAAAGCCCTAAGATAATCGACGTACTTGTTTTACCATTGTTAAGTAAAGTCCTCGTATGGCACAAGATAGGCAAACAGGATAGCCTATACAAAATCTTAAGTATCGCCAACCCTAAAATAGTCATCGAAACTGTTTATTATTTTACGACGTTTTTTATTACCAAGGTTATTCTTGACGTTAAAACAACTAAAGATAACGATAAATACCTCTAAATTAAGCGAATAAGTTAATACAACCCTTCTTTATCTGTTATTGACAAGCTAATAAAACGCCTTCAGCGCGGACGACTATTAAAGAAAAGGAATGCTAAGGACGATAAAAACACTGGGCTTCATTTACAATACTAATTAGTTAAATAAGAAAGGGATAACAAAGACTTAGCGTTAAAACACTGGGTACAAGACTTATTAAGATTTTCGGAAAATTTTATAAAGAAAACAATAAGGTCTAAATTAACGTTCTCCGAATTCAAATAGTTGTACAATTTGTATTTAAAGTCAACTTTAACCTTTAAGATTTAAATACAATGAGTTTTAGGTCGATTATTATACATAAAGTTGAGGGTAAAACTACAGGGTAGCCGTACGAAGAGTAACGCTTAATTACTTAAGGATACAATTATAAAGATAAAAACAATCCTTATGTAATAGTTAACGATTTGGTCGATTGGTTGACGTTTAGTAATCGTTTGAACGTCTAATTTATTAGCTGAAATTTAAGAAAATTTTACACTTAATAGTTGTGATCAAACTTAACCGTGCATGTAGTAAACGACCGATTTATAGCAGATTGTATTACTAAATTTACCATAGAAATTACATGTTACGTACCTTCTAAAAATGGTAATACAATGTATTAATTCACTATGTGAATTGATTAAAGCAAGCGTTAATTGGTTTCTGACCTATAAGTTGTACTTTAAGTTACAACCATATATAAAGTCTTTGATATATAACCCGTACATATGAGTAATGTAAAGAAAAAAGTATTTCGACTTAATAGGTATATAGATTAACGACACCTTTTTTATTGGAACTACTAGCTTTATTAGATAGAAATAACAAGCGATCAAAGATTTTAAACTCTACAATTTTAAGCCGGTTACAACTATAAAAAGAAAGACAACTAACTTATCATCAACTGATCGTTAATCCATATACTTGGTATTAATACTAGCTTTAGTTATTACTAAGGAGGCTAAGGCGCTAACTTAGCCACAATCGATATAACTAATATAGCCAAGGCCTTACGGTACTTCAAATAATACGCTTGTAGCAACTACATCGCTATTTCATACCAGTTAAAAGCCTTTTACGATCTATCGATTGCGGTACAAGCGTAATACCCAACATATAAAAACATTGACCAATTGAATAAAACGCTCGAGTGGCAGATGCGAAATTTGAACCGAGGGATTAATATAATCCCAATTGACCTATTGAAACCCAAATTAATAATCTTTATAAATGGCTTCTTCGCTAACAATATAGAATTGTCTATATAAATAGGCTTTCTAATAACATTCGTTAATAAAAACAAGCTAGAAAATCAATACAGAATTATCGTCAACTTTATTTACTTAGTGTCGGTTGAATATAAGATAATTACACGCAATATATCAACTTTTGAGGTCAACATTATGATAACTAGCTTTAATAAGGGTATAGCATTGTAGAAAACCATTAACATCGTTACTAAATTATCAAAGGTTTCCTGTATTTCGATAGTAATTTATACCATCGCGAAGAGCCTATTCGAATGTCTTTCAAAACTTAGAATCACTAGTTTAAAACGTATAATAATCGACGTAATGAAACTTTGTAAAGCCTACAAAGGCAGGAAAATCGATAAATACAATAAATGGATAGAATGAATGATTCTGCTAACTTTACAACGAAGTTATAGTTAAAAAGTGACTATAAAATGTTTGTAAACAATAATACGCTAACTATAAGTATCAAGAGCTATGTTAACAGTAAACCAAATAAGGCCAAATTATATGCCAACGGATAAGAATATATTGTTAAATTAGAAAACTACATGGGAATAACGATAACGAATTCTTTAAATGATACAGTAGAATTAACGACATGAATACATGAATTAAACCACATAAGTTAAGCCAAATTAAAAGGGAACTTAACTTATGGAAATTAAAATAGCTAGTGCTTGCAAAGGTAATAGTAACTTAGTTAACTCATATAATTTAACTAAAGTAACAGAAGGCTGAACCCACGTAAGTTAAAACGGTCAATAACGGTAATAAGATAGTACGCAAAAATCTGTGGTATAAGACTTGTGTATGGAAGTTGGTAAAGTTGAAACTCGAAAACATGTGGCAATTAAAGGTTGTTGTGGTGAATTTGGATACAAAAGTTAACTGGAATTAAAAGGGGTCAATACAATTAACAACGAAATGATTTGCCGATAATCGGAAAAGTTTGATCGACCACACTAACATACGCGCACAAAATGAAAAACGGTTGGTATTGAAATAGTAGTAATTGTAGTGTAATATGTCAACTTTACTTATATTAAAGTTGACTATACTAAATGCAAGGTGAGTATATTGTTGGTGGGACTACTAGATTAGCAGAAAGTTAAGTATAGTATGCGCTGACTCTACACTAAAGCATAGGCCAAGCAATTAACTATACAAATTACTTTGTAGACCGGCTAGCAGTCTACCAAACCTAGAACAATACATCCACCACTTGACCATGCAATACTACTGTTACTTCGACCAATAGAATCAACAACGTTGCAAAGTCCAAAGATCTACTAACAATACTATTGGAAAAAGAATCGAGGATAATATATAAAAGGATTAAGTCAAAGCTATCTCTTATGACGGTCAGATACTGTATATTATGCTCAATAGAAAGAGAGAGAGAGGAAGAAGCCTTTGCTAAGGACTTGCTATAGGCTACAGAAAAGGGGTGGCCCAGTCACATGACAGGATGACTCTAGAATATCATAGGGGCATAGCAACCGCTGGCTCCAGATCTCTGGTAACCACTAGCCCAATCACCAGCCTGTGACAGATTGTTGTAATTGTTCTCAGTTTGATTGTTTTTGTAAGCAGTAAGTTTACCTTTAATAGCTGCAACATTATGCAAATGTGAACGTGATTCGTTCTAAATATTTGACGGATTGTGTTATGAAAGTTATCAAAAGAGTTAAAGAACAGGTTTTCTGCTAGCAAGGTAATCCAATACATAAAAACATTATATGAATTAATTGAAACAAATATGTATTAGTTTTTGAAGTACCAAAAGCTATTTTAATGTAATATAAATATAAAAACTTTAACTTTCAACCCATATTTATCAATTTCGCACGGTAAAGACTCCAATATCAATAACATAAAAATTGATAATAGATTTTAGTTCAAAAACGTTCGCATTTATAGCAGCGAAATATCGTATTATCAAAAAAAATAGGGTTAAATAATTGTAAACCAATTAAAAAGTTAAATGGAAATAAACGACTGAACTGAAATAAATTATGAATCCTTATTTATAGTATTAATTATATCTTTAGTACGTATATAAGCTTTCGTTCAAAGAAGCAAGCTACGGGTTGTGTGAAGATTAGCAAAACTGATAAGGCAGAACTATAAGGATGCTTTGAGCAAAAGGCTTTAGCGGCTTACATCGCTATATAATACTAACCAGAGGGATTTTACAATTTATCGATGATGGCATGATTTCAAAATCCATACGATAAGGACTTGAATAGGTTAAAAAAACTTAATTATTTATAAAAGAATAATTCTAAAAGAGGTATTGATTCCGTATTGGTGGAATTAACGATGGTAGACTTAATTAATTTGACTAATAACGCTTTTACAAATTATATTAATCTTATATCGTAAATCGGTTTCCTTATAATACTCGTTAACAAGTATAGGATTAGTAGGTAGTTTACAATTAACAGTATCCTCATATATCGAACATTAGTTAAGTGTTAAGATATAATACTAAACATGTTAATATCGAAGGTTTACGATATAATAGGAAGCTATAGCATCGGTATGATAATTTACAACACGTTAAAGATTATTACCAAATTGTTATGATTGCATTCAATACCTATAGTTATATAGAAACTCTTAAAGCCTTTATGAATACCTATTAAAGTTAGATACTATGAATAAAATCTTTTAATGAAAAACGTAATAATTTTTTGAAAAGGTATATAACACACCAAAAATCAAAAAGTCCTGGTGAAGAAACGGTAAAAACAACCTTATTAACATGATAACTAAATCTGTATCTAATAACTCACTTAAAAGGTTTGCAAGTAACAATAAATTAACCGTACTAATCGAGGGCTATGTGGATTGCCTGATACTTAATATGAAAGAATAGGGATACCCTAAAAAACTGGAAAATTAACAGGGTAACAATATCGGTAACGGTAGCGGGGGTAGCAGTAACGTATAAAAAGCGTATTTTAACCTATTTACAAAAGGTACGCAATTAGTGGCGTACAAGTTCACAATTTGTATAAATTTGTGGAAAAAGGCTTGTACAAAAGAGTTGGGGAACAAAGTAATCGGGAATAAGGGGTAAAAGACTATAATTAGAGTTAGTTTTAGTGCAAACGATTGTAATTGATAGGAGTTTATTATGTGGATAGAGGAGAGAGTTCAGGACTTATCGAATAATTAGTGATAAAATACACTGACATATATCAGCACAAAAATAAAAAGTCGCCAGGGTCGGAATATTGTCACAACCCAAGCATGATAGCGGGTCAGGAAGCAAGCCAGTATGCAGCTGAGCCAGAGGTCTAAAACATCAGGCAGGGAATACCTTTCCTTTGTTAGCGGAAATGACTAAACAAATCATATAATTAGGATCAGTGGGATCAGCACTGATCCAAATGATCTAGTACTGAAAACGGTATGAAGGCACGGATATATATGGACACGGTCATCACCACACAGAAAGCATTTCCTTCATAGCTCTTCAGTTTTCAATCTAAATATTCAGTCTCAATATATTCTGAATAGACTCACGGCTTTTGATCACTACTTGCACGGTTGCGATATTGTTCACTCAGCACCTCTGCTACCTTCTTGATAACATAAATCCTCTGATACCTTTTTTATACTCACGGGTATTTAGTGTGATCATTACAAATATCGATCAATTATAGTACAATCAAATTAACTATACTTATAGTTAATCAATTATACCACCTGCAAATTGACTATAATTTGTAAGATTGATTGTATTGACTGCATGTCAAGTACAGTAGATGCCAACTTCAGGTTAGAACATGAGCCAAGCAATTAGCTATACAAATTAGTATGTAAATTAGCTAGCAGTCTATCAAACTTAGAAGTAATACATTACCACTTTCAATGCAATATACTACTTACTTGGACCACGATTCGAATTGACTACGTTGTAATGATAAAGGCCTACCAATAGTATTATATGTATTATTGATTCTCATATTGTTAAACTTAACGTCTCAGGTAAAAAATAACTCCGTCTTTATATTAATTAGCTTGTTTGATTTATTACCAACCCGCTTCTAAACTAAAGAATTAGTAATTATGAGTTGCTCTCCGTTAATATTATTAACAACGATAGTGGAACTAAACCTAGACATTATATCGAAAATATTTTATACATCAAAACTAAACCTTGAATAAATCGTCTAGGTATCAAAACTCCCCGGAGTAGTAAGTTTTGGTTCAATAATTAGGTTCTATTTACCTTATATAAAAACCGCTTTCAAATCTTTTGATATTACACTCTTTAATATTTTTTAAATCCTGTTACGATTAACTCGAAAATAAAGAAAAACCATTTCTCTTAGCCTGTAAATGAGATTCATTCAACTTGTCATTAGTTATTAAATGTCATAGGCTGGTGCCTAGGTTAATAGTTACTAGGGATATATCCCTAGTGGTTGATATTTATACTCCTTAGAGGTTTTTTATTCTCTCTTTTTTATAGAGGATAATAAATATTATCTAACCACTTTGAGCGACAGTTTTGGCTTAGTTCTTTTAGATATAATCTTCGAATTTTTTTTCCCCAATAGAATTGTAGCTGTTTATAGGCAGTTATAACCCAAGGTTATATTTTCCTCTTTCGACCTTTTGAACCTGAACCTCTAGTCATTGGAATAATTTTTAAAGTACGCATAAAAAATAACTTTAAAGCGCTTTCAACGCGTAATATGATTATTTTACTTCCTAATACAAATGTTTTACCGATACCTCACATATAAATCTCTTAAATTCGGATTTGACCCTTTATAAATATATTTTATATTTGAAATCACATGATATTAACGTATTCAATACGTTCAAAAATATAATTAGATAACATATAGTTACTAGTACCCCTATATCTTGAAATACCTCTTCTATTAGGGAAGTTTTATTACGTTACCCGCAAACGACAAAGCTACTAAATCGGTTTTGATCCGGAATTACGCTAATTTACTCGACGACGATAATTCGAACATTTTTAATATTAATGAAGATTTCGTCATCCCTTTCTATAAGCGTTAATAAACTGTAAGTAAGCTTTATATCTAGTCAATAAACAATTTCGGCATTAATTTCTACTTTTGAGTATGAGAAATTACGATATTAAGTAAATTACGTAGGTACCGGAAGTTTATCGGTATTAAAAATAACTTAAAATTATTTTCTAATTATTGAAAAACCTTACGAAACCGTTATAAAAAGTTATTACGCATATGGTATCGTCAGCAGTATTAACGACCCCGATATTTTTATAGTAATGTTTTGCGTTTATTACTATAACTTTAATGCAGTTGAAGCCGTTATCGTTTGGCTTACGAATATAAAGTAAGTATTTCGTAAACAGTTTTACCTCATTTTAAATATTTAGAAGGTATTATTTATAGGGGTTGGCAATATAGCTTGGAAATTCGCCGTTAAAATTACTATTTTAAAAGGATTTATTAATGATACGTTGACTAATGCATTATTTTTACTCTATATATCCGCGGATTATAACAGATATATTACGCGCGCCTAACGTATTAATAGGGGACTTGAAAACCATCGTACTCGTTATGATGGTGTAAGTTACGTTAATATTATTAATACCGGAGGTGTTATACATTATGAGAGTATTATAGATAATATAATCGCTCGCTATAGTTAGGGGGATTTAATTATAATTAACGTAAAAACTTTTTAAGCCGTTTTTAAATAATGCGTTACCTTGTTAAACTATTCGAAACTTTCCCGTTATAAAAACCTTAAATTAAATTAACGATATAGCACAAATACCTATTCTAATTACATCTATCCATCGTATTGAGCGTAACGTTCGAACGGGTTTGGTGTAAAGATAATATATGTATATGTCTTATCTTTTCCAAAAATATAATTGACTTTTAGGAGAGAAAAGTGTAATGTTTATATATAATCGCGTAAAGAAGTTGAATCGACTTAAATTAGACCCGTTATCTGCATCCCAACTTTTAAATAATATTCCTTTTATAGTAGATTTATTTAATGATTTTATTTAGTCAATCTATTTTTGAGTAGATATAAGGTATAAATTATATAACGGTATAGGTAAATAGTTTACTAATTAGTTGAAGATATTACATTCTTTTATTTTAACACAACGACTCAGCGAAGCTACGCAATACGTATTTGATTCTGTCATACGGCTTATGTATTCTATAACTTTGTGAAATATTAATATTGATGGATATCAGTATCGAATATAAATCTATATTATCTTATATTTGTAATAAATCATTATTTTAGGTACATTATCAGTGGAATACCAATAGGTAATTTACGTATTTTCAAAGTATATATTGCTTTTAGAATGAACGAGCAACTATTACGTTTAGAAATAAGGGTTCATACTGGTATAGAAAGCACCTAAAGTCGTTGTCGTCGTTACCTTTTACGTTATAATCCGGAAAGCCCGAAGGTATTAAGCCTTTACCATACGTTTCATCGTTGTATCTCTCGAATAAATTACCAAAGTGCTCGCCCCGAAGCTATTTGTCTTCATCAACCACAAATTCCCCGACGCCATGAAAGAATTTACGCTTTTATTTGAGAAAGATTTAAAAGACAATTTATACCTTTACCTCTCTCAAACCGATTACGAAATTATTATTTCAAACAACAATTAAGGTCAACTTTTAAAAGTCATATATGGACTTTTATATAATATGTTACGAGAGGAGCTCATTATATTAAAAAGACGTTAACCGAGTTGTTCGACTAAGGTTATATTCGCGTAACTAATTTTTTTAACGGGTATATCCGTTCTTTTCATTAAAATACACAGGAGTAAATTATGTTTTTATATAGATTATCTCAAACTTAACGTTATTACAAAGGTAGACCGCTAACCTTTTTGCCTTATTAATGAAATGTTAAAGTTATGTTTTACAAACTCTGTACTAAAGAGAGATCTGAGGGTAAAAATGCATTCCGCACACGTTTTAGACTTTTCGAATGGATCGTTACCTTTTTTGGTTTTTCTGGTATACCGGCTACTTTTTAACAGCATATTAACAATTCGTTATACCCATTTTTCGACATTTTCATTTTATGTATTTCGACGATATTCTATTATATTCGAATAATATTTGAACCGATTATAACGTTAAGGATTAGTAGGTGTTAAATTCCTTAAGGATTATAGACTTTAATTTCGATATCTTGAAGTGTAAATTCAGCGTTCAAAAGACTTAATACTTGGGATTCATTATTAAAGTTAATGTTAGCGTACGTATAGACTCAGACAAACAATGTATTATCTGGGAATAGGTGGGTTTTATGTTTATGTTAGTAGTATCGGAAGTCCTAGAATTCGCTAAATTTTATAAACAATTTATTTGCGATTATTCTATAAATATTAGGTTTTTCAATCGATTAACCTGGAAAGGTACCGCTTTTCGTTAGGGATCCGAGGAGGAAATTGTTTTCGAACGGTTTAATCTTAATTTCATTTTCAAACCCATTTTCTTTTAGTAGGATTACAACCGCAATATCTTTTTGGTAACCGATTATTCTGCTTGTACCTTAGGAGACTGTTTACTTTAATGCGACAATTATAGTAACCTACGCCCTGTAGTATATTACTTTGGACGTTTGTCGCTTATCGAGTATAATTACGAAATGCACGATGAGAAATTACTTATGATTATAAGTTATTTAAAAGCGTGGAACGCGGAGCTTTGGGGTACGGCCCATCCGTTCATTATTTTTACAGAATATAAGAATTTTGAGTATTTTATAATTATACAACGACTTTCCGAACGACGGGTTCGTTAATTTGAACGCTTTTTCAAATTTCGTTTTAAATTCATTTATAATAAAAATGCCGATCATATATAACTTAATGTACTATTTTGATACAACCGTGATATTTGAAAGGATTTCTCGATTCACGTATTTTAAGTTGAGAACTTCAGTTTCTACACCCTAAATAGGATACTTTTAAATAAATTTAACGTACGTATATACATCGACTAACTGTTATTAACAAATTCATCCCGAAGGATTACAAACTTTTTACCAATATCAATATGTAAAGTAATTAGGACGCCATTATTACCCAAATATTATTTACCTTTATCCAATCCATACGTTGCGTACAACCAATCGGAGTTTTGTTATCGATATTCATATTCACAATAACTCAATATTCAAGGATTGAATTTCGAAATGTTTAATAAAAGACTACATCATTTTATGCTTTTATAATCGTATTAAGGTATCCGTTTATAAGCTGTTTATTACCATGTTAATATAGGTTACCCATAATTTACGTTTTACTAGTTACTTTAGTTGCGACTCTACTATCGTTATCCTTTTTAAAACTTATTTTAAATCGAGTTAAAATATGCTATTCTGGCGTTTTTACCGGAATAACGATATTTTGAAACGTGTAATATATTGAAAACATTGTCGGAAGGGTTTTCTTAAACCCTTACAAGTTTTCAATGGTTTTGGAGCGAATTTTATGTCAACTTTATTGTGACATACCTCAAAAAAGTGTCACTAAGTCATGTTTTTTTATAATTATTAAGAATAGTTTAAACAAAACTGTTACTCTCGAGGTAATAATCATTTTCAATGTCGAAGTTTAGGTAAATCGGGTTTCAAGTTGTTAGTAGTGGCTTTACGGGTTTTTCTATATAATTATTAATCATTAAGACTTAAATTGTACCGGAAACTTTTAAAACCCCCTTCGTGATTGAACAGAGGTAAAATAAAGTTAAAAAACTGTATTTTACTTAGAATCAGTGGAGGTACCGAACGCGCTAATTAAAAAGTCCTAATATACCTACGATCTTTCATAATTTATACCTTATTTCATTAGAGCCGTGTATTATTCGGTTGTCAATTGGTGTTGAATAATAAAAATATAATTATCATCGGTATGATCTTTTTAGTTTAATTTACTATAACAATATTGAACCCTATACAACTCGTATAAAGCGTACTTATTTTAATTACGAAGCCGTATATAAAGCCTACAGATTTAGTTTAATATATCCGCGATATTACGAAATTCATATAAACTATAATAGCGGTCACTAAATAGCATATAAAGTAATCCGCTAATAATTAACTTCTCTCCTTAAAACGATTCTAGGTCGGTAATAACATTGAGCTTTTTCTTAAAGATTATAAATTAGAAAAAGTTTCGAAAAAGCTAATTTAACTTTATAATAAATATTGTATTATATGCATTTTAGATTTCAATGTTGTTAAACTTAACGTTTTGAAAGGGAAATATCCCTTGCTTCATATAAATTAACTTGTTCGAGTTACTTCATACCCGTTTTCTAACTTGCGAACCCATGGCTTACAATCGCTGGTAATTGATATTATAGTTAATAATGGCGAAACGGAACTGGAACACTATATCAAAGGTTTTTACGAACTGGGAATATACCCGAAGTCGGCCGCCTCTAGCTTAACTATCCTTTAAAATGATTAGTATTAGTTAAATAGGTAAGTTACGTACAACTAATTTGGAATCCGGTTTTAATCTTTTTTAATACTGAAACCTTTAACGCTTTCAAATGATGTTATAACTCGGCTTAATATTATTACAAGCGCTTTCGTTTATATTGTGAATGGGTTTAAAATGTAGTATTTCATATTATTATATTTTATAAAAACTGTGATTATATGGGTAGTGAATACATAATTCATTCAAATAAATATTGCAACCTAAATTATTTAAATATATCATTATATTTTTTGTTGTCAGAGACGTCGTCCGAATTGTTGGCAGCTACAATTTTCTTCCCTATTTCTACAAGTTTGCATAATTTTTCCTTAATACGGCTGAACTTGTTATGAATACATTCGAAAACCTTGACTAATTGTTTAATCGCTTTAAATTGGGCTATCTACCCGTTTGATAACTGCAATACCTACGTTTATTTATAATATACTTTACTTACCTAGAAATTATGCTTCTCGTTAAGAAATCATATAGCCTGGAAGCCAACGGAGTGGATAGGAGTAATAGATATTAAACCTATGCCCTTACGGGTATTTACTTTTATTTGCGTTACCCGATAAGCTTGTATTGATTTTTTGCGGCGATAACCTAAATTGATACGTTGTTTAGCCGCTCGTTGGAATTTAGGGTGTAGCTTATCAACGGGTAACTTACTTCGATTTTTTGTGTTTAAGGCTAGGTAGGTGTTGGATAGTTCTTTCATTTCTTTTTTTACGTCTAGATCTAAGTTTAATGGGATATATATATATTTATAATTACAGATAATCGTATTTACGAAATATAAACGGTCATGATTACCGGTATTTAATCGTTTGTTGATAGTTTTCTAGCCGTAATAGATGTTTGATTAATTTTTGGTTTTGAATAGAATTATTTAGGGTTGTAAATTAATTTATAAACATATTTAAACTACGTTTATTTACGAATCTTATCCTGGTACATTTTAATTTCTTGAAATAAAAGGAACTATATATTCATTAGTAAAGATTAAATAGCTTCGAAATGAGTATACTTACATTTTTGATAATCTTGTCGACCGTAATAATAAATTGTGGATTTATTTTGGTAACTGTTAATAATAATAATAAATGCTGTTTTAAATAAAGAAGTAAGGCGTCAAGGTATTAATAGTATAGATGGCGAAGGGATTAATCGTATGGAGGGTAGTTATGAAAGTGAAATTTATATTTTTGAAAAGGGGGTTTACGGAATTATTTGTAAGGAGGGCAACTGGCGGAGGCTTATACTAATTCTTTTTACATTGTGTCACATTACTTTATAGCTAAAACCTTTTGAACGATGTTACGGCGTTTCTAACCGCTTCAAAACTATTATTTCGTATTTTCTATAACTTCTACTTTGCTAACACCTTTTACCAAATTCCATACCATGCGGTAAAAAAAAGAAAAAAAAAAAAAAAAGGGGGGGGGGGGTATTACAGGCTAGTATTTGGGCTAATGGTTACCAGAAATCTAACTCTAGTGGTTATTATTCATAGTCCTATGATGTTCTAAAGCCGTTTAAAATCCGTATGATAACGTGCCCTCACTTATCATATAACCGGGTCACTCCTATTTCTATAGCTCCATAGCAGCTCCTTAGCAGGAGTTTCTCTTCTCTTTTTCTTCGAGGATTATAGATAGTATCCAACCACTTTGAGCGATAACTCCGGCCCAGTCCTTTCACACAAAACTGCTTTTAAATGGCTACTTTGTTAACATTGAATATAATATTCAACGTTTTATTTCTGGTATGATTATCGTCATTATAAAAATTACTTTATCGTAACTTCTTAGTCGCTGGTACCTTCGTTTAAATTTAAATCTAAACCTTTCTCGGTTAATAACTTTTCCCTTTTACCAACTAGTTTTCTCAACTTACTCTTGATACTTTTAGTGACCTTAACAATTTTATTATTCGTATTCAACTAGACTTCCTAGTATTTGGTTAGCTGTTATATCCATATTCGATACTAACATACTATATTGACCTGGGTTTCACATACCTCTTTAAAAAAATATATATATATATATAAATACTATCTAAATGTATAGACATCGACGGAATGGAATTACCACCTCTACGTATATCTATTCTGGGTTATATAACACGCCAAACTCTTATAAACTTCTTTGCAGCAACTATTTCAACTTATATGTTGTTTAGCTGTTTATTAATAACGAAGAAGCAATTTGAAAGCTAAGTTATTTACTTTGATTTTAGGTATAGAACTTGAAGTACGCTGTTGAAAATTTCTTTATAACTTTATTTATATTTTTGTTGGAAATTCCGTGAGATGGAGAGTAATAGAGAAATAAATCAATGGATGTGGTGGTTGGTATTAATAGAAAGTTAATGGTATTAATGGTAAGAATGCGTAAGAGAAAAAGCTTAAGCTTAGTTTGCAGAGCCAAACAAATAAGAAGAACTAAGTATATATAATTGAGCACAGACGACTACTTTCAAAGAACTTCAGTCAATTTCATTGAACCTTTAAATCAAGAAAATAATTTGGATTTAAGTTTCAAGGAATTTATATATATCCAGAATTACAATCCATTGCCCAAACGGTATAAAGCCGGTATCACAAACCGGTATTTCATTATTTATTGACGAATTATTAATTACGGCTTTAATTTTTAAGTTTACCCTTAATTTTTGCCAAATTTTGGATCATCATACACCGTATGATAAACATATTCGAAATATATTTATTGAAACGTATTATCGAGATATTCGTCGATAGGCTTTATATAGAAAAACTATTTATTTTTTAATGAAGGACAAATAGTTTCAAAAAGGCAAAACTCATATTACGGATTATTTTGTCGATTTTCGTAACCAAGTTAACGTTTATTTTTGCTAAATTGGGGGGGGAATTATACTAAGAAGATTTAGATACGGTAGGAGAATTGGGTATGGTAAAGCTAATAAAGCAAAGATACGATACTGAAGCGTAATTAAAAGTTAGTATCAAAGGAAAAGTTTTATATTTATAGTATTACGAAGGTTACTACTTTTAGAAATGGAGGGAATTAATGTTAATTCTTTTCACGATATGTTGAAACACTATTCACAATATGCCAAAATTGTCGGTAAGGTCTAAAATCTTTTCTGCACATGAAGTAGGTAAATAGAAAAGTAATCGTTAAATTGGTATTGTAGTAATAAAGTTGATAATGATTAGATATAAGAAGCATCCAGAGGTGCACGCCATAGGTGAGGGCTTATAAGCCCTTTACCCAGAGCGTACCACTCTGGAGTACCTCTTCTAGACCGCTCTATGTATTGCCGTCAGTCTAGAATAGCTATTCCAGACCGCTTCATGCATGATGCACTTTGCGTCTTGTAAAAGTGCAGCCTGCAGCGTGACATGTTACCGTGCACTCTGCAGGAGTACACCCTGTAATACAGTGCATTGCCACTTAGCCTATATATACTATCTATAAAGGTATATAGTAATATCCATGCAAATAATCTTTTCTTTCTTTTTAAAGTATTTTGTACTTATAGTTTATTAGCAATAGTGTGGTTGTAGTTACAAAAGTCTAAATTAGCAGTTTCTGTAGTAATAGTATTATTGCCGTATTAATTGTAAGAGGTTTGAATCAGCAGTTTTTGAAGTAACATTATTGTTACAAAAATCCAAATTAGAAGTTTTTATAATGATAATGTTATTGCGACATTAATTATAAAAGGTCTAAGTTAGTAAGTTCGGCTGGCATTAGTAAGGTTTAGCCGCGGTAGTAATTGTAGTTCGGTTGGAATTAGTAAGGTTTGACCGCGGTAGTGATTATAGCTCGGTCTTGGTTTGTAATAATAGTGGTATTTACCATCGTTCCAGGCAAAACTTCTTTTCTTTTCTCTTTTCTTTGCTTAGTAAAGCAGTAATGTTTACAGATTAGGTTACGTGACCTTCCTTATAACGTCTTTATTCGTAGTAGCTATTAAAAGTATCGCATATATTTTGAATACATAATTTTGGGCGTTTTATGTGAGCGGAAGCGGTATTAATCTACTGCTTTAAGTAACTTTTTTTCGTAGTAACAAGAGCGTTCATAAGTCGTTTATTATAATTTGACCCCTTTAGTCAGTTAGGTAGCGTCAAGAAGTGATATTGCCGCTCTTTCCTTTGTTGAGATCCAGTTGCGTATAAACTATCTGGCTATTCCTCTTTATAAAGTAGCGGTTTGAATTAATGTATTTTAGCCGCTCCTGCTGGTATAAGCGGTGTAAGTGTTGTAATCGTATCCGCTTCTGATGGTGCGAGCGGTTTGAGTACTATAATCGTAACCGCTCCTAAAATTTGCGAATGGTTTAGATGTTGTATTCGCGGCCACTTTTAGGTTTCGTGAGCGGTTTGGAACTGCGTATCCAGCCTTTCCTTTTTTTGAGGACGCGGCTAGGAATACGTATCCAAACCCTCTTTCTCTTATAGGTATGGTTCGAACTCTGTTTTTATACCCTCCTTTTTTTAAGGTTGTGGCTCGGAATACGTACTTGGCTCTTCCTTTTCTTAAGGTTGCGGTCAAAGATGCGTAGCCAGCCTTTTTTTCTCTTGAAATCGCGGCTTGGATTGCGTATCTAGACCTTTCTGCTTTTTCTTTCCTTAAAGCCCTCCTTTTTCCTAAAGCTGCGGCTTAGACTATATATATAGGCCTTTCTTCTCTTATGGATACAGCCTGGATTTCGTACCTAGCCTCTCATTTTCTTCCTCTTTTTATAACCCTTTTTCTTCTTAAGGTTGCAGCTTAGACTGTATATTTAGGCCTCTCCTTTCTTGTAGGTGTAGCTCGAATTGTGTTCGTGGCCCTTTATTTTCATGAGTGCGCGGCCAGGAATGTGTATCCAAACCCTCTCTTTCCTCCTTATTTTATAGCCCTCTTTCTTCTTAAGGCTGCAGTAGCTTTTTGTATTTCCGGCCCGTTATTTCAAGTAGACGTTCCTAGCGTTTTTTTAACCAGTATTCTTTTACAAACTTTACTTTCATTACTTTATCATCTATCTACTTTGGCATTTATATAAACTAAGTCGTTGCTGATAAGTCTTTTGCGATGCGGCTGTTGTTTCCACCGGTTGTATTAATACCTTTTCTTCGTAGTTGTTTTCGTAGTATTCTTAAAATCGTACCATCGATCATTCGCTATATGTCCAGCGTCTAGTCCGTAAAGTCCTTTTTAAAATCATCAAACAAGTTGCGTCCTTTGATTTTGCCGCTACAGTAGTTGAAAATCATGTTTATAATATACGTATTTGCTGTATAAGGGTCCAAATCCTTTGCTGGTGCTTTGATTTTATTATTCCATAGTTTGAGGTCCAAGTATTTTAGGATATTGCTACGAAACAACATGTATGTAAAGAGGTACTCCATACATTCGTTGGCTTTTACCAGATCCGTCACTGGTAAAGCCATCATATGTTCGTGTAAGATAGTCTGTGCATTCTGTAATATTTGGAGCGGCACAAATTGGTGATATCGCGCCGTGGTTAGATTCGGATAAAACGTTAAGATTTTAAAGTCCAAGGTGGTTTAAAGTTCAGAGTAATTCAAAGTTAAGGGTAGTTTAGCAAACACAAAATACATAAGATAACCAAGTAGTCGAAATAGGGCTTACTAGCGCTTGTTAGTGCAAATGAATTTCAAACAATGCGTAAATAAGACGTAACTACAAACTAATTAGGCGTCACAAAATAGTCTTTATTAACGCTTAGTAGCGTTATATTAGTCAAGTAGCTAAAAAAACTTAAACGCTGTAAATACTATACTTAAAATACATAGAGCGAACATAGGTAAACTTGAAACATACAGGCGGACGTGGGAAAGTAGGTAGGGCAAAGGGAATATGATTGTGTGATCCGGTATGTAAGTTGTGTCCAGTGATCGGTCCGGATTGGTGTGCCGTGGTCGCTCTTGGTGGAGTGAGCAGGTTGATTGCTTTGTATGTGACCGCTCTTGCTAGGGCGGTTGGTTTGGTTGCTTTTCGTTTGACCGCTCTTGTGTTTTGTAAGCGGTGTGGATTGTCGAAAATCGGACAGGTCCCAACGAAAGGTTTCGAAACTTAGTGGTTTTGGTTTGCGTGGCCTGGTGCGTAATAAAACGTTTTCTAAAAAAATTGTTCGAGTACGTTTAAAGCGTTAATATAAGTTGATGATCAATATAATGAGACTTTTCAGTAAACAGAGCACCAACTAATTAGTAGTATCGTATTAAAAGTAGTCCTTTTTAAAGTTATTCCAAATCTTATAGTTTTATTACATTTTGGGTTTTTCAATGTTCCCGCATAATTCTACATTTCCGTATAGTTTCTGTAAGGCGTAATGGTAAAACACAAACAGTTGGAACTTCTATAACATCCCGCTATAGGTTTTTAATTTTGGTTTGTCTTTTTTCACACTTGGTTATCCATAATTAACCTAGTCGACTACTAATTAATATCGGTAAGGTCTAAAACCTTT
The DNA here is from genome assembly GCA_038502455.1 of Anisogramma anomala. NCBI lineage: Eukaryota > Fungi > Ascomycota > Sordariomycetes > Diaporthales > Gnomoniaceae > Anisogramma > Anisogramma anomala. The sequence goes on along the minus strand of JASMMZ010000002.1, from coordinate 6,405,971 downwards.
TCTTTACATAAAGTAGGTAAGTAACAGAGTAATCGTTAGATTGGTATTGTAATAATAAAGATGATAATGATTAAATAGAAAAAGCATTCAGAGGTGCACGCCATAGGTAAAGACTTATAAGCCCTTCACACAGAGTGTACCACTCTGGAGTACCTCTTCTAGACTGCTCCACGCATTGCCGTCGGTCTAGAATAGCCATTCCAGATCGCTCTATGCATGATGTACTTTGCGTCTTGCAAGAGTGCAGTCTGCAGCGTAGCACATTACCGTGCACTCTACAGGAATGCACTTTGCAATACAGTGCACTGCCGCTTAGCCTATATATACTATTTATGAGGGTATATAGTAATATCCATAAAAACGCTTCATGGTAGGAAGCTATCTTTTACACAATACTACAACGTTTTACGCTACTTATAAGTAGGTAGCCCGTAATTATAATTAGGCCAACGCGTTTTGACATTTTATACCAAGCGTTAGGGCGTTTATAATCTGAAGGCACCTTTTATAATTGTAAAAAAAAAAACCTTTATAAGCCGGGGATAATATTACAAGCTAATATCTAGGCTAATAGTTGTTAGGGATTTAGCTCTGACGATTACTATGTTTTTACATCGCTCTCGAACTGCTCCTAAATATGTTTAAATCACGTGATTAACTACATAACTAAGTTAATCCTTATTGATAGCTCTATAGCAGCTTAGTAAGAGCCTCTCTTTCTTCTTCTTCGAGGATTATAGATAGTATCCAACCGCATTAAGCGATAGCTTTGGCCTAGTCCCTTCACAAAAAATGCCGATTTTTAATGTAAGGATTTTAAATGCTCTTTGGAACAGCGTATATACCTTTTTGATCTTTCTAATATTTTAGTAGGTTTTAACAAGTACCTGTTTACATTGAATCCATATTAACTAAATGTTAACTTGAAATTGTGATACTGTAAATTTATTCTCAACGTCATAAACAATAATATCTGGCGGCTCCAAGTATGTATCAATTCATAACATTCTTAACGCCTCTAAAATACGTTTTAACAACATAAACTTAAGAAATTTAACGTTGTGAAATGAATTTACCAAATCTATAACGTTAAGAATAGGTTCATTATACAAATTAAAAACGTTAGCTATAATCTCATAATTTAACTTCTTATCGTCTTTCCATATAAACTTATTTTTTTCGATACTTACGTGTAGGTTAACTTATATTGATATAGCGTTTTCGTAGCACTTAATTCTACGTATTCCATTACTTTATACCTTACGAACTCAAAGATCCTATATAGCTTATTTATACCCGGGTATTTAAAATGTCGATGTAACTAATATATTCCTAACTTTATGAAGTTCATCACTATTACTTCTAATCATTAATAATAAAATTACAGGTATTCTTATTTGACAACAAAAGGGTAGTCTTTAGCCCTCTTTAACCAACTCATTAACATTAATATTAACGTTAATGCCAAAGACCTTCATATCTTTCGAACAAAGAAAAATATGGTAAAGGTCCTTAATATAAAAAAGGCAATCGATTTAAAAACTATTTACATGATCTTGAATCTGAATAACGATAATTCTTTACCTAAACAAAAACTAATTGTAGCTTTACTGGTATCTTAATAGTCAACTTTTGTAATAGTAATACTTTCTTATGTAAAAGAAAAACGAATGAACTTCTATTGAATACCTTATTACCCCTATGTCTGGAATACTTTATTAAAACGTATGCTTTGTATAATCATCGCGAAAATTAAATAAGTATAAAAGGTTAATAGTCTGATTGTTATAAAAGTCGTAGGAGCTTTTACCTATTAAAGAAAACCAAAAACCATAGTTGACTAATTACTAGGTTGCTTAATAAACAATATCTTAATGATATGTAATTTACTTCAACGCATTATCTTTATTATATAACTTGTCTTTGCTTTCGTACTTGACGATATAATCCAAATTATTATTTTCTAAAGTAATAGAGTATTCGTTATATTATGTAATTTGCTATTTAAAGTATTTAATAATGAGGTAACTACTTAACTAACAACTATACTTGCCATAAATTCAATACCTTTTGACATTAGTATGATGATAATTCCTGCAATCCCTATATCCGCTTAGGCGTTGTCCGCGTAATTATTATCATTGTAGCTTCTAATTTATTAAATTTTAATTCAGTTTCAAGTATTTGAATATGCCGTATTCAGGATGGATATAATACGTCGTTGAGGAGTTTTTATTCTTAGAATTAGAAAAACTATCAATTTAGGGAAACACATCAATTGAATTTGTAGTGCGAATTATTACAGTTGCAAGCGAAAACTGTAAATAGCAAACAAGCTTTCACAAATAGTATCTAAACATTATAAAGCGTATTCAAACTCGCTAACACCAATAATAGTTATCCGGACTAATTCGTGCAATATAAGTTCTTTAATGTATATCTTTTCCATTACTTAGTGTAAAATCATCACCTTGTTAAATATTTGATTGAGAATATGCATAAGTGTTTCTTCTTTTTTCATTTCGATTATTATAGTTGTCCAACGCATTACAACTAAATCCTTATAATGTTTTGCAAAATAGACGTCGTATTCGAAATTGCTTTTCATACTGTTATAGATTTTATAGAAGGTTCATGTTTTGGTTAGAAATATTAAGTAGTAGTGTTTTACGTGCCTCGTGAAGATTCATGAAAACAGTAAGTAAAAACCTAGAAGTTAAATTTCGATTCACTCGCAAACGTTCAGGAATAGTATTATCTTCGTATTAAGTAAGTTATAAGATTTCATGTTATACGTTTTCGTCTTATTTCAAATCTAATAGAATTCCGTAAAAAGTTTGTAATTAATATTAACTATCTTAACTGGTTTGAAAGGTAAGTTGCGATAGTAGTTCCAATTATTGATAATGTTTCTTGTAGTCAAATTAAACCTTATGCTTTTTGAGTTTCGGTAATAAAAGTAGTTGTTAATGGCTTAATCCGACGGATAAAGTCCTATAATAAGACCTGTAATAGGCTTCTGCATATATGCATACCTCCCTTCAAAGTGATCATAGTTTGATAGATTTTAAGTGTTTTCCGTAGTTATACCCTGTGGAGCCTTACTACTCGAGCAACCTTAACAACTACCTCCGTAATCTTAACGATTTTTCTCACCTGTCCCACATATGTAGTGATAGGGGTAAATAAAACCGTCCATGTTATGTTTACATGGTCCGTGCACTCACTTCAATAGGGATGCATTCTATCCCTGTCGGTACCTGGCAGGGGGGCTTTTATCTCAGGCAGGGTACCACTTCAGCGGTGGTAACACGCTGATGATACCCAACGGAAGAACTTCCGGAAGGTGTCTCGGCCGACTTCTTCCTGCGAGCGAGGGCTCCCTCGGTTTGGCGACTCGGCAAAGCAAGCCCTCGTCTGTCCGGCTGCGACGACCAGTCCGCACACGACGTGGTGTCACCGTTGCCAAAAAAAGAGGGCGAGCCTCCGAATACTAGATTGAGTTCGGCCGGAACACACCGCTGCAGGTCAGTGCCGTGGCCCCCCGCAAAGCCTATCTCGCATTGCTTCTGCCCCTCCATCTCCAAGGCCCCGAATACCTGCTAACAAGAGAGTACAGGCCACGGCCGCGTTGCGCTGCTGTCCCGAGCATGGTGCCGAACGCCCCCCATCGCGGTTGCCCTCGAGGAGCCGACCTCCAGCCTTGGGGCGCTGCCGGGGCCCACGGCCGCTGGCGCCCAAGCGAGCGCGATGCGGAAGGTTGGTGGCATGCATGCTGATCGATCCCACGATCCCACGATCCCACGATCCCACGATCCCACGATCCCGCGATCCCACAGGTACCGGCTTTGTCATGCAGGCACCTGTCTCAGGCGGTGGAGAAAGGTGCTGCTCCACCAATCCCCAGCCTCCCATTCAGGCCGCCTTTCTCACCTCCATGCTGTGGCGGTCATCACACACACCGAGTGATTGCACACATGTTCGAGCTTGGCCGACCCACTGGCAAGCCCCGTGGCCAACACGGCCAACACGCCTTCTTCCACGAGGGCTCGCTCCTTAAAACCAGGCCCAAAAGCAAAGGTTGTGAGCTTCTTGAATTGCTCGATCCCAGGCCCTTGGCTGAGTCAGTGCGGCCCCGCTGTCCCACCGAACACACCGAGCAGGACATGCTGGGCCACTTCTCCTGGCAGTCATCCTGGTACTGGTAGGCCGGCTCCACCACGCACTCGCCAACCCTCGGGGCCCCGTCCCGTCTCGTCTCGTCTCGTCTCGCCCAAGCGATGGGCACCAGGTCGTCCACCGTACTGCCGTCCAGTCAACTGCCCCTCCAATGACCGTCAGGCCGCTAGTAGTGACCTACGCCCGTCAGCCCCAAAGCCATGCCCAACCAGCCACAGCGTCGGCGAGCAAGGCTCGAGCGATCCCCAGATCGGCTCGCCGCCGGCGTCCCCGAACGGGCCCCCCACCTGCGTGTAACAAAGGGCAGGCAGGGCGGGCGAGGAAGCAACACCCCTCACCCAAGCCCATCCACGAGATGTGCCCTTTTATGTCGTGGCTGCAAACCTTGTCGGAGGGGCTTCATCAAGGTACTGCTTACTTGGGCAGCGTTTAAGGGAGCCTGCTAGCAACTGTCTTTTGACCAGTTGCGTAGCTCACGGGCATGTACTACCGGTACTACGTCCTCCCAAAAACAAGGCGTGCTCCGCTAACAGCCAGCTGACAGACGTCCAGGCCGTGCCGTCCGTATGGACCATGCCACTAGGCCCTACTTTGGGCACTAGCACCTTAAAGGATCATCATGAGGATCGAAAATCTTTTCGCAGTCTGGCCTGGCGGCGGCATGTGACGGTTCCTGGCATATAGAAAGGTGGCTTCCACCCGCCTTTTCCACGTCCGCGCTCACCCATATTTCTACGCAAAAATCTATTTGCCTGGGCTTGGTTTTCGTGGCCAACTACTCCACTACACCAACAACGCCATGCGTCATCACCAAAATCACCAACATCCCCACCTTCGGATGTTCTATGCGAACAGCACGGACTGGGGCAAGAGAAACCCTTTTTTCGAAGGAGAGCACAAACTGGGGTAGGCCATGCCATGATGGAGTTGCTTCCGAAGGTGCCGAGTTCTACCGAAGGCTGAGATCTTCAAGCTCAAGCAAGGAGCTCAAGTGCTGCCTTGCAATGTGTTCCCAAACCCAGCCGCAGACTGTAACATATACATGTATGTCTTCTGCATCCCAACGTTCCAAGTGGCTTTCCCAGCAAAATTCCATTCACTACCAAGTCCATCAGCCCTCCATCACCATTATTGCACAACACTGTCCTTCCACGCGCATTGCTCTCACTCCTGTTAAAGCACCAATTCCCCGTCGTGAATCAGGCTTCTTGGGAGCATAGAAACCATGCCTTCGACACTATGGAGCTGGTCAGCAGGGTCCGAGACAGGATAGACTGCCAGTGCAGTGCAATTGTTGGGCCACTTTACCCGTCTATTTGCTGAGCTGGCCAAGCTTGGAGCTGGCTAAGATGGCAGGGGTAGGCCTGGGTACAAACCTAGGTGTTGCCGAGTGCCAGGATGTGTCAAGTGCTCACGTTGCCTGGTGCGATGCTGTATCACGAGACAGGCCGTGTCGAGTGCTTACAGTGCCCGTCCGGTGCAAAGCTGTTCTGAGAAGCAGGCTGTGTGGAGATGCACGCTGTGTCGAGTGGAAGGCTGCATGGAGAGGCAGCAGGCTGTTTCAAGTGCCCAGCGCCTAGTGCATGCAAGCCATTGCGGCTTCGCTCTTGCTCAAGGCGACGTGGTTGTCGAGAGCAAGATTTTGTTGGACTTTGCTGTGGGAGGTCGAGGCATCCGTTCTGCCAAGGACGAATGGGTCAATGATGAAGCCAAACGGAGCCTGGGATACGTACCTGATGGGTGCCTCCGATGGTTGGAAACTGAGACCCTTCAAGCCAGACGAGCGGCTCATGTTGCAGATGGCAGCCCTCTCCCGTGGTATGAAGTGCTTTCCGGTGATGCTAGTGTCACCGGTCAGCCATGATGGCTGCCGGGTCATTGTGCCAGTCCCCTCAATAAAAATGTTGTTTTATCATCACCGCTAAGGTAAAAAATGCCTTGGAACGCTCAGATTGTTCACCATATCATATCACGGGGGACTGGCCTTTCTGTAATATGTCCAACGTCTGAAGTTGCCAATGATGACAGCGGCAAGGTGCTATGCCCTGCTGAGCTGGTCTGTTGTCGGAACTGGATGGAGGCAAGGTGGTGATGCACCATGCTTCGGTCCGAAGTCGGGACATAGACGACGAACTGAGGCGACAGTGGTTACCGGGGGCAATCAATGGAGGGTGACATACTGTTGACGGATGATGAGAAGTGAGGCTGGAAGGCTGAGGGCCTTGGCCAAGTGGCGTTCTATGAGGGTGGGAGAGAATGTTGTGGTGTTGGCTGAGGTGATGAAGAGAGGAAGAAGATGGGGATCAAGGTCGTGGGACAGTCGAAGACACCAGGTAAACAAACCGAGAGCCATGGGACTTGTTCCTTCTGCTATGTCCTGGTCCAAGAGTAGAGCACTCGTCCGTCATTATGGGAAGCATCTGATGGCAAGTGCTATCATCTTGTTTGCAGGATGTGGCGATCAGGGACAATGTGGCCCTATCTGACGGCCCGGGCGACCGTCGGGTAAATAATAGCTCTTACATAGACCCAATACGAACTATCGCCATCGACCCTGTACATACCGTGAATCGTCGTACTTCCACATCCTTTGCCATCTTCATTTAGTGTTGACTATTTTGCACTGCATCGGCTATTTCAATGCCAACTATGTAACTTGCAACGCAAGTCACTTGCAACACAAGCGGACCAACGCTGTCACATAGATGAATAGGTGGGAACAGGCTAGCGGTTCCCACAACTTAGAACTTACAATCCATCCACTCTCACTCAATGCTACACTTCGTTATTTCGACCAAACAGGAATCGAACCGACATCATAGCTACGAATGAAGTCCTCCCGATATTTAGGGATTTTTTTTCTGCCATTCAGTGCCATGTGTCAAGTTGGAGAAGACCCGTGCCACTCCATGTTGCCCAGCCAACTTGTTTGGCAAACTCCATGGTAACAAAGGTTGCCAGGTAGCCTCCACACAAACGCACTGCTGCTGCAAAAGTGCAAGCGATGGCGCATGGGAGGCCTCCACACCATATAAGTGAATACTCCTTCAGATGATCCAAAGTTGGTCAGCTTCCTCCACCCATCTCTGTTCCTTCGCCACCCACCACCACCACCACCCAACGGCCCCGACCGAAAAGATGCCCGGCCCTCTCAAGACATCCTCGTCCAAGCATCACCAAAGACACAAGGAGGCACCGTTGCTGCGAGGCTTCATGCATCACAGATCCCAGAACTACGGCTGGCCATACTCCTACCCCCCGCTGCCTCCGACTCCCATCTGGGTCATCAACGGCGCCGCCTGCCACCCTCCGTTCCCAGTAGGCGGCAGCGAGACCGCCGGCGTGGGCGCGCCTCACGCCTTCTCCTTTTTCTTCACGGAGCCGCGCGGCATGCCCGGCGTCGCCACTGCCGCCGCCGCTGCCGCCGCCGCTGCCTCTCAGAGCGGCAGTCCGCCTCCCGCCGCCGCCGCCGACGACAACGGCGCCGCGCCCAGCCAGGACAACAACAACAACAACAACAGTAGCAGCAGCAGAAGAAGCAGCAGCAGCAGCAGCAGCAGCAGCAGCAGCAGCGACGCTCGCAGCGCCCTCGTGCCGTCGCGCCCGTCGTCCCCCGCCATGTCCGTCGACGCCGCCATCCAGTGCCTCGCCGGCCAACTCAGCGACGCGATCAGCCTCTGCAGGGAGGCGCTGGCCGTCCACGACGCTGTCGTGAGGACGGCGACCTTCACGACCGCCGCGACGCGCAACGGCGTGTGGCGCGACCTGCTGGCGGCCCGCTTCAGGGACAGCGGCTTCCAGCAGGAGGGCTTCCGCAACCTCGGGGCCCGGCTGGGGCACTACATGGAGCAGGCGCACCGCGCAGCACAGGATGATCCGGCCGGCAGCAGCGGCGACCCTGACCGCCGGCGGGAGGCGGAGCGGAGGGTGCGCAGCCTGCGGCTGCTCAAGGCGGAGTGTGAGGAGGTGGTGGGCTTATCTGAGGGCGCGAGGAAGGATGTGCTGTGTTGTAGGGACATGTTCGACTTGATGAAGGACATGAAGGCGAAGCTGGGCAGCGGGTGTCGCGGGTCAGAGCTGCGAGAGCGCGACGAGAACGGTGGAGAGGAAAAGGATGACAATCAGGGCACGGACGAGGGTGACAAAGCTTGGGCACACGTCTGATACTTGGAGCATGTTAGCATAGGCAGAGTTGTTGGCAGGTCTGGGTTTAGGAACACAGGTTGATGAGCACGCACGCCTGGGAGAATAGGAATATGGCAAACGGCCGATGAGCAAGCGTGGACTTCCCAAGCCACTTGGCTACTCCCATGTGATTCGCAGTGCCCTTGACCTCCACGTACGTCAATTCTCGGGGTCATGTTCATTCAACCTGAAGTAGTGACTGCTACATTTCATCTCCAACCTCAGTACATGGAGGCTGCTACAGATGCAAGGGACGCGTTCCAAGCCACAGAGAACAACATGACACCAGGCAGGATCAGGACCATAAGAGGTGGGGTGATAGAGTTATCAGGTAGGCTGGCGCCGTATATAGTTGAGACAGTAATGGGCCCAGTGGATCACAAGTGGGAGTACTGTAACCTGACTAGATCCAGATTCATCTTCATGCGTACAGGAGGGGAGGGGAGTCCCAGACCGCACTGAGCTTGACAAAGGAGTCCACAGAGATGATATCGGGATTCAAGCCAGCAGGCTGCTCTTTCGTAAGTAACAGTCTGAGGTTATACTCTATAAACGTACCGACGCCTGGCAGCAGCATGTCCTCCACCGTGGGCAACAATACGTGTCTTGTAACATACTACAATGGCTCCTTCGGAGTATGTGGCAACCCTATCCTGGCATACAGTGTACGTAAAGTTTTTAGAGATATACTGGTCTTACTATTATCGTCTCCGAAAAGTAATAGGGTTATCCTCGGTTTAAACCGTGTTTAAATGTAATACCAACGTACTCGTCAGCCACTCAACAGGATCATCTGTACTACTGCAGTACGACACCAGGTCCTCGATCGAGTCCTTGAATGTATTGTGTCCATACTGAGCCTGGTATCGTACTATAGCAGTGCAGACGATCCTGTTAAGTGTCTGACGAACACGTTGGTATTATACTCAAATGGGGGTTAGACTGAGGATAAACCTGCTACTCATCGGAGACGATAGTATTGAGACCAGTGCATCTCTGACAACTTTACATATACTGTATGCCAGGGTAGGTTTGCCATATGAAGGAGCCATCATAGTACTTACACCATGCTCGCATTCCATGAAGACTGCCAAGAACACTTTGAGGTTTCCGGCTTCCGTGCAATGCCATTCATCAGGGATACAAACATAATGGATGCAAAACTAAACTTGTGGGCTGGTGGAGGAAGGGGAGTCGATGATGTATGATTGTCGGTGAGGCTGTCGAGGAGTAAGATTTTGAAGTCCAGACAGGCCCCTCCGAAAGGCTTGGGGTGCTGTGCAACCGGAGCCGCTCGGGAGACGATGTTCGCCATGATGGCTGCTTCCTAGCCCACGCCGGAGAAGACTTCTCCAAGCAATCGAGGAATTGGCGTGGCGTTGCATCGCGATGCGTCGCCGCGGGACGAGGTTCGATGTTGATAATACCCGTCTACCTTGTCCGTAGTCGAATTCGAGCCGTCTCACACAACTCCATTAGTAGTATCCTTCCCTTGACGCGAGAAAGGATGTGGACTGACCTGAGAAAAAAACAAGGTTGAAGCGTCACCGCCCAGAGAATGATCGGAATTGAATGGTGAAGTCGCACTCGCCCGAAGGAGAAGATAGACAACACGCCACCCATCGCGCTTCAGCTTGTCGTTGCAAGCAATCCCGGCAGTGACTCTCCCAGAGGAACGACTGGACTGGAGCCTCGCCGTGAGGCAAAAGACAGCCAGCGCCCTGCGTTTCTGATGCCATCTGCGGAGGTGGCTTCACCTCGTGCCGTCACCGGCAGGTCCGTCAGCACGCGGCGCAACAAAGCGCTGCGCTGCGTGATCGGGCAACCAGGACGGACCTTGGCCTTTTGGGATATACTCCGAATTTCTCACATGCCAGAATGATGACCGCGAGGGTGCATCGAGAAAAGCTGCTTTCGCAGGGGATCTCTCCGTTTGAGGCATAGAAGGGTGGCGTTGAGGGCGGTGACGCTTGAAGAAAAAAGAGAAGAGGAAAGACGCAGTTCCGAAATTTCGGAGCTCAAGCTTTGCTTTGGTGCCTTCATCGACAGGGATGTAGCTCCAGTGCAGGGGGGGCAGGGGGGGCAGGGGCTATCCATGTTGGAGACATAGTCAGCCAGTTCCTTCCTTCAGTCTGGCAGTAGATGACTCAATGACTCGATGACTCGATGACTACCACTTCATGCTGTCAGTGCAGTTAGTTGCACGCCCCCGCTCCGGCCATGTCAACGCACGCTTCCGATTTGCCGCAGGTCTGGCAGAAGCCTTCCTCCGCTGATCTTCTCCAGGCTCTACGGAAACTCCATGTCGAGCCTCCGGTGTGGAACCTGACGGCGTCTAGGGATGATATTTGGAACGGCCAGACGACGACAAAGCACTGCAGAGAAGTCGCTGCCTACTTGTCCAAGATCATCGCGAGCGAGCTGGCATGGATCGGCGACGAGGAGGATAAGGAGGCAATCTGGGCCGAGGCGAGCAAGCGCTTGTCGGAGCGATGTGGACGGAGTGGTCGGTCATTCCCACACATGCGGACAAGGCTACGCTGACAGACGGGGTGGCTTAGCCATGGGTGAGATCACACGCCGCTGGCCCTTTGACCAAGAAGGCTACACAGCCTTCGAACTTGTCGTGAGGGAGCCGCCCCTGACCGGTGACAGTCTGGGCTTGAAGACGTGGGGATCCTCGTACGCACTGGCGAAGATGCTGCACACCATCGCCAAGACCTCCTTGTCACATCTTCTGCCGCCTGAGCATGTCGAACCCAACCAAACCGTACTCGAGCTTGGCTCAGGCACTGGGCTCCTGGGATTAGCAGCAGCTCCCATTTGGAAGACCCACGTCATCCTCAGCGACCTGCTGGAAATCATGCCGAATCTGCATCACAACGTCGAAGTGAATCGCTCTACCATCGAAGCACTTGGCGGCAGCGTGGAGGCTGGGGCTTTGACGTGGGGCGGAATGGAAGACGAGATTGATACGGTCCTTTTTCCGAACAAGAACAAGAACAGGTTCATGATCATCATTGTGGCAGACCCCCTTTACAACGACGACCATCCAGGTTTGCTGGCCGGTGCGATTGACGAACAACTTGCTCTAGACACGGCCGCAAGGGCTGTCGTCATGATTCCGCAACGAGACCCAACGACAGTGAAGCTGACTGCGAGATTCAGAGACACGATGGCCTCGTATGCCGATCCGCTCATTTGCCTAGAAGAGACCGTGGCCCTGGGGCAGGATGACTGGGGCGCGGACGGAGATGAGAAAGGGGGCGATGTGCAATGCTGGCTCGGCACGTTCGGAAGATGGCTGGACAATGCATAGGGCAGAGCAATGATCACCAGGAAAGACCATGCGTATCGAGTTGCTCCAACACCAGCCGGCATGTTTTGGGACCAGTCTCACCTCGCGAGCACTCCTCTCCACCGACTGTTTCTGTTTCGATTTCGAATCATTCGAATGACATCAGGACCGCATGTTGCGTTCCTGCGTCTCCTCCTGCGCCTTCTCACTGCCTTGGACCTAAGATGATCAGAGCTAAGACACACTGTCCCATTTTTATATCCCCATATCTGTGGTCTCCATAGTCACACAAATCCTTCCTACTGTCAAGAATACTGCCAGATGAACCCTGGCCCAGCAACAACCATTCCAATCTCAAAGACCGAATGCTCAGGTAGGATTCCCCTACTTCTGGTCCCTGGATATCCCAAACTCGAACATCTTGCTCACAAGTCACTCAATAGCTGACAATCTTGGTACGCTCTGGGCCCTGGGGAGACTAGCCACCAGGTTATTACCCATGTATCACTGCTTACTTTTATTATCTTTAGTTGTGCTTCCTCAGTTTCACTTCTGTGATTTCTTTGGCGACTCCCACAATCTTTGTATTCTCTCTGGTTTGAGGTCTGTTATCTTGCTTGATCGTTGATGTTGTGATTTTCTGTGAAAAATGCCATCAAGAGATATGCAAAGCAAAGCTCTTTTCTGGGCACTCTGCAGTCAGAGACAGCATGGGCACATCAAGCATAGCAATACTGCAACAGCCTGAGCCTCATGACTTTTCTCTGCGTTGTTTCCCGTCACCTTGAGACTCTTACATTGGTCCTTGCATGTAGCAACTTTCTTTAAACACACTTCTTGAAGGATTGTGTAGAGTTCTTTCACATAGAGTCTGCTTACCAACAAGTGATGCCTTTGCCCCAGGACCTTGGGCATTTGACTGTCTTCTGCAGTGGGCCCAGAAGGTCTGGTCTATCACTACATTGCCAGTTTATATCATTCTGATTCTTGCTAGGAACTCGTTCTTTTACCAGCCTGCCAGGACAGGATAGGTGTGCAACAAGTCAGCCCCACATGCCATGTTCTTTGTACATTGCATGCACTCAACTAGTTTACTACTTGGTTGGATTGATTTGGCATGCCGTATGGGGTCATATGTGATTCAAAGTCTCGAATCATCCATCTATCTTCCAGGAATATATCAGCCAGCATGCAATATTCCCGAATCACAATGGTCATACTGGCTCAAATACATTGGCATCAAAAGCAATGTATGTCTCCAGTGGATTATTTCTATTCTATACATCCATAGTCTCCATGAAGGTGACTCCCAACGCCTTGAGGTTTTACCTTCCGCATGTTCAAGTTGTCCTCCCAGAAACACAGTTTGCTTTTCTCATGCAACACCCCAGCCAAGTTCGCATTCTTTGAGGCTGGACAGCCAGTCCTCAACACCCTGGACCATCTGGTGTTCTGGACTGGATTCTAGGAGGAGCTGCATCCCAGAGGCCAGCAGAAATGACCGGCAAGGACGACCAGCTCGTTTCAACCGCCAGCATGCCAAGACAGTGGCCATCTGGCTTTCTTACACATCCAGTCCATCGACTGCACGACAATCTGCAGGGTGACCCGCATTTCAAGCACCAGAACATCTTGGCACCTGGGTCAAAATCGAGGGGCTCGACTTCTAACAACAACTCAAATATCAGCTCCCTCCTCATCTTATCTACTGCAGTCTGCAGACACACACACCGGAGTTGCAGAAGGCGACACCTAATACCAGGAAGCCAAACGTGTCTTGGCTTGTGGCAGAGCATGCTACCCTTCTCTTTTTACAATCCAGTCCCCACAATGAAGTGCGCAAAATGCTTCCAGGCAAGGGCAATGTGTCCCCATGAGGCACATGTCATTTGCCGCGGTTTGAAATACCATTCCTGCTTCTTCACTTTCTGAACCCTCCCTCGCCTGGTCCCATGACAAACCTTATAAGCTCTGGCAGCCAAGGAAGCTGAACCCCTCAGGCAAGTGATGTGCCCAAGTAAGCGCAGTATCTCCTTGCCTGACCGTCCCTTATCGTGATATTGACGAGCAAATGAGCACAAACAACAATTCCAGGTAACGGCAATGTATCCAAGTAAGCACAATATTCTTATTGTGCCTTGAACTAAATTGTATTTTATCCTTCTCTACTTACATCGCTGTCTTTTACCTGTATGCAGGTGAGCACAAGTCCTTGGGTAAGAGTGCCATGTTCAAACAGAGCTGTTGTCATGTATATGCAAACCTCACCCAAAGCTCACCTTGTCGTCGCTTGTGGTTGTTAGCGTGCCTTTGCTCTGACCCAATCGTACATGTTGCATCACCCGCGCAACCTTTTAATGCGTGCTGATTCTTCCAGTCGCGTTTATCAACCTGCAAGTTGCCCAACTCCGCGACACATCAACAACCCCATGCCCCCAACATCCTCACTTGCTTGACACCTGTCATGCAATTCACTATTTCTCAACAGTTCTCACTGGTCTTGTGATTGACGATCACTTTCTGACTATCCCCACCAGCAGGCCCAACCGCCTGCAACATCCTGGCCAAAATGCCTTCCAATTTGAAGTACACCAACATGGAGGCTGAGTACATCCACAGCCGCATCAATGCCAATTGGAGCTTTGATCTCATTGCGAAGTCTTTCAAGCATGACAACGCAAAGCACTGGGCAAACAAGACCTTCACAACTCGCCAGGTTCAATACATCAAGAACTCATACAAGCTTCCTCCTGGGTACATGCAATGCCTCCAGCCCAGGCCCCACACAAATAAGCACTGTCCTGACTGACAATAATACAGTGCGACCTACACCTACACTGGCCCCAAGCCCATCTTCTCGGAAGATGGATCCGAGATACTAGGCTACGAGGTTGCCGAGGTCGCCGACGCGCCTGCCAACAAGCCTGCCAACAAGGGATACACCAACGAACCTGCCACCGCTGGCCCTTCATCGGCACCCATGCCCGTTGACAACCAGAACCAGCAGTACAATGGCATGCACAACATGGTCGCTCCTGATCAGCCTGGTATGCTCATGTACCAATATGACGTTGTCCCAGGCCAGCACGAGCACGGCATGGTCACTCCTGCACCAGATGTCCCTGGTGATATCGCCCTGTTTGCTGGCCCCAGCAACGCCTTTGCCCGTGCTGGCAGCCAGCTCCAGGCGGCACAGGACCCGCAACAGCAGCAGCAGATGCCGCAGTGGGCCCACCAGGGATACAGTGCTGGTGTCCTCGGCAGCACTGGTGGCCTGGCTCACTGTGATGCCGCCGACGCGCAGTACGGTAGCTGCCGTGCTGCTCACTTGCACGATGGCGACATTGACCCAGCGCTTCTGGACCCCCAGCACCGCATCCTCCAACCCGGCAAGGGCAAGGGAAAGAGCTACGACGCCGGTGAGCACGACCAGGACTTCAAGACCCAGCCACACGGTGTCCAAAAGTACGAGGCCCAGCAGGACCCCGCCACGCAGTATGCGGACCAGCCGCACCATGCCCAGCAGTACCATGCCCAGCAGCAGTACGAGGCCCAGGCCCAGGCCCAGCCGCACGCGGCTTTCCTCCAGGCGCACGCGGCCTTTCTCCGGGAGCACAGCGCCCAGCTGCAGGCGGCCCTCGTCGCGCAGCAGCGCGCCTTGGCGGCGGCCGACGACGRCGCCGCCGCCGCCGCGGCCACGCCCGGCCATGCGCCCCTGGACTGCACCGCCGAGTACCTCGTCGACCGCGACGCCCGCGGCTGGTGGTACGATGGCCCCCACGACCTGTGGTGCGGCATCGCCGGCAAGCACCGCCACGAGTACGAGGGCGGCATCTGCTTCCCCGACCGGCATGCCTACGACACGAGCATGTGTGCGCTGCTGGAAGGGGTTCTGGGCCCGCACGGCCTGCACTTCGACGCCAGGACTGGCCAGGTGGAGCCCCTTGACGAGGGTTGCGGCATCTAGGGCTTTGTTGGTTGGGTTGGTGCTTGAAATTCGCTATGAACGTGCCCTTGTATGCACGCACGCCTTGTTGGCCACTGGCCATGATGGGGATTGGTTTGGTCTTAGGTCACTTGAAATGAAGGCAGATCGGGATACCACAACCGAGTATGAACCCAGCCAGTATGCAGTACTAGTTAATATTGATTTGAGTCAGTTTTCACTTTCTGATGTACGGACGGAGCGCATGTCCTGCTCAGCCATGACCAACCAGCCTTCTACCTTCCTTGTAGCCACCGGACCTGGTGGTGTTCTTGATGAATGATTCCATCGTGATGTTCCTTCGTGTACACTATTATCCTCGTACATTTGACAACGGACAACGCCATGCAACGCGGCGTCCAGCACGGCGTAGGCCACATGTGGCCGGCCGCCTCTCGAGCCTGTTAGCTGCACCCGCACCCATGATCACGTGCGGACGGGGACGCCACGCTGGAGCTGAAGGTCAAGACGGTTCACGTGAGGGAGAGAGTACGGCCTCTGCTGGCCCTTCCTTCCTACTTACTTGCCTGCCGAGTATGTGGGGCCCCGCCTCCACACAGAAAGTGACAAGAGTTGCCCTCACCCAACAGCACTTGGTCAATCCATCGAAGCCGTCGCCCGCGACCAACTAGGGGGGCATGGTCATCGTCGTCGTCGTCGTCGTCGTCGTCGTCGCCGCCGCCGGGGGCGCTAGCCCGCCACCCACCCATCTCAACACCACGGGCAACTGCTATCTTATCTTATCTTTTCTTCATCGCGCTCGACTGCGAGCGGCCCGACCAGTTGCTCGCGCTGCTCGACCAGTGGTTCCCCTCCGAGCCTGGCCCCAGCACGAGGATCCGGGGCAGCATCGGCGGGCTCGCGCCGCCGTCGCCGCCGCCGCCGCCGCCGCCACCGCCGGCGGTGGGCGAGATCGGCGTGTCGCCCGTGTCCTCGAACTCCGTCACCGGCGTCTCCGGGACCGGCAGCGGCGGCGCCTTCGGCCCGGCGGCGGCCGCCCGGCGCTTTTCGTGCGGGCTGCCGCCGCCGCCCAGCAGGTGCTGGTGCTCGTGGTGGTGGCCCGCCGGCGCCGGCGGCGCCGGCGGCGCCGGCGGCGAAAGCGGCGGCGGGCGGTCCGGGCGCACGGCCGGCTGCGTCCAGCAGCCCGCGCGGAAG
>JASMMZ010000002.1:6338337-6388754 GCA_038502455.1 Anisogramma anomala | reverse complement strand
GGGGGGAGATGGCCGGTCAGCATGGGAGTCGGAGGTTTCTCTTGGGTATGGGTGGGGAGAGGCAATCGTTCGTACTGGTTGTTGAGCTCGAAGCTCACCCGCAAGACGGAGTCGCCGATCTCCTCCTTCCGTTGCCGTACATCGAAAAGCGCCTGGCAAAAGTCTCGGCACATGTCCAAGTCGGTCCGCGCGTGGAAGGACTCGACGGCGTCGTCCCGGCTGTCGTAGAGCTTCTGGCACAGTTTCCAGCAACTCTGCCATGCCTTCTCGTGGGCATCGGGCGTCCCGGAGCTGCTGAACACTCGTTCCCTGTGGATCGAGCTGAGGTTGGCCAGCGTGTTGCAAAGGTTCCAGCACTCATCCAGCGCGCCCTTCAACGCTCTCACCTCCGAGTCTTGGATGGTGGCTGGTGTCACGGAGTGTTCACTCCACGCTGAATCCGGCTCGGCGTCCGTGTCTCCTTCGTGGGATTCCGGGATCACTGCGGCACGGCATGTCAGTGTGGTGCGTCGACTGGTGCTCGACGTGGAGACACTCACGCTCAAGGCTGCTAGTGCTGCTGGATCGCAGCCGAGACGAATCGCCCAGCACGTCCCTGAGATTCTGTGCTTGAGGCGTGGCATCATCGGGTGTGAAGCCTGCTGGGTTGACATTGGTAGCGATGGGAGAGAGCAACGGCTGCAAGAATCCTATAAGTCACAAAGACGGCAGTCTGTGCGCACATGGCCTGGTTTCAACTCACCCTGGCTGAGCATTGGCCTGGAGGGCTCACCACTGTGGTATCTGAATCTGGTGGGGATTGCTGCGCATCGGTGGGCTGCTGCCAGACGCTTAGTTCGAAGACCACTTCAACCACGTTCCACATCTCCATCAAACCTACCCACTGCTGCTGCTGGAACCCTTCAGGCGCATGGATCACCGAAACAGCCTCCTCGCTCGAGGCTTTCCGCACATCATCAGGTGGATTCGTCTTCAGCAGTTGGAGCTGAAATACAGGAATACAGTCAGTCACACGTGCTCAGCCCACATTTGCGTTGGGACACGACTACCTGAGGGGTGCTGCCGCCGGCCGGGGTCGCTGCCGGCAGGCTGACGGTCTCCTGCTCCTCGTCGTCGATCTCCGTCGTCTCCGTGCCATTCGAGGCCACCGGCGAGGGCCCGACCATGTCGCTGCCAGGGCTCAGCAGGTGGGCGGAATGCGGGCCCACGCAGGACACGGGCTTGAGCGTCTGCGGAGATTCAGAGGGCCCGGGGCTCGACCTAGGGCGGCACGGCGATGTTAGCCTGTTGCGAGAGCAACAAACACCAGGAACAGGACATGGCACAGCAATGCAGCCGCCGCAAGGGCGAAGACAGAAGAAGCAAGGACTTGGGCGTGCAACATGTTGCACTGACGTTTCTTGGAATCGCGTGTAGGACGACATGAATATTCCAGTAGATGCCCTCAGGGCTGCTTCCAGGACCATGACCGGCTCAGCCGAACGCAAGAAGGCTGGTGTTCGCTACTCAGTCGAGAACCTGGGGGTTCGAAGCGCAAAGTAGAATGCCAACGAGTTCCAAGCAACCTCCGATCCGTCACTACCTGCGCACCACCAGCAAGAAGAGCGGCACAGGATCAAGCGCTAGGTGGAGCAAAGCAGATCGTGGTTGAGTACGACAGCGGGATGATGGCGGTTCGAGGAGCCGTAGACGGTCCCGAGATCACAAAAGACGATGAAAGGAGGGGCAGGTGTGGATGATAAAAGACCACCGGGCGTGGTGGTGACAGGTAGGGCTGCAAGCACCAAAGCACAAGGCTGCCAGGGAACGAGACCGAGGACCAGGGCATCTGCGCACGGCGCGAGAAGGGTGGGATGCCGAGATAGCTGCTCTCAGCAAGGTGATGGGCCGGATCCTGGGGTTTCCAAGAAGCCCGACGGCACAGTCGTTGAAGGAGGTCCGGGGACGTACAGTAGGCTTGAAGGCTATCGACGAATGACAAGGCAGCTGGCCGGGTGTTGGTGTCGGTAGAACTCGGAGAGATACGCTACCGTAGGATGCCAGACTGTGGCCTATGGCTGAGAAGGCCAAGGACTCAGCTTACTGACAGTTCGCGGCATAAATCAAGCGACGCGAGCAGGCGAGAAGGCGGCCAGCCAGACGAGACGAGACGACTACATAGTACATGCGCGTCTTTTCCCCAGCCCGTCGAGCCCCCCCCACACAATGCATGCGGCCAGTAGGAAAGCAGCAGCGAACCGGTTTGGTGGAGTCTGGAGCAACTGAACAGCTGCATGAGGCCGACAGGGCTCCCGGCGCTTAGCGATGGTCGACCGTGTGTGCAAGTGGCTGGTGATGATATCCTCGCACACACATCAACACAGCCCCGCGCGCTGGCGCTGCCTCGGCACAGCGAGACGGTTCCCAGCTGGCCGGGTCCTTCGTCACTGACTCTGTGGACTTTGTGCTGTCGTTGCACCGTGGCCAATCATCTTAACTCGCCGCGTTACATTTGCTGGTGGAGACCCAGTCATGGTCATGCAGCTGCCATTGGAACATTTGGAATATGGACGTGAAGTGGCGTGTATACAGTAAGAGCCGGCCCCGAAGATCTGGAAACGACCTTCATTCTGAGTTGAACGTCCAGGTACTTTGAGTGGGTACCCCGTGCGGGTCCATTGGCCGATCTCCTCCGTGTTGTTGTGCCTCGTGTGGTTTGTCTTTCCCTGCCATCGTCGGTTTCTTCGGACAGGGACAGCCTCTGGAGTGAGTTTCTTCTGCTTCCTGGGAAGCAGACTTGCGCAGCCGACGAGAGGGAAGCATCGGAGATGTGAGAGAGCTTGAGCTTGTTGGTCGTCTTGGCATATGTGGGGTTATGTTGTATCATCCGGACTGACACCCTTTCGCGATGACTCCCGCCCAAGCACACCGCTGCGTCGTGGCATGCTTTGCCATTTGCGATTTGGTTGGTCGCCGTATGGGGAGCTGTCTTCTTCTTTCTCAGAAGCCGGCAGCTGGATCGTCTTCCATTGTCGTCCGCGTGAGCGCCTCACGAGTCACCGCCGGCTAGCGGAAGTAGTAGACAGTCCCATGCTCTCGTTGATTTGCACGCTAGTTCTGGTGTTGCATGTTGCATACATGTGCCGGTACATGCAAGATAGGAACAGAGGCATCTTCCAAAGACGGGGTCCACAATGCTGCGGCGGGCACTTGCGGTCAGCCAGGCGTGGTCAGCAGGGGCGCGTCTATTCCGCCAACCATGGTGACTGAGGCGTTGAGCTCTTGTGAGGACGGGCTACATGCAAATGGTTCGTTGTAGACATGTGGTCTCCAACCGCGAAAGTCTTGTTCGCTGTTGTACCTTTTCCACCTTGCTACTCTCCGTCGGACTGTGACAGAACCTGAAGCAGGCCCTCCGCGCATACGACGAGCCTCGGGCATCAGATAGCCCACGCAGCAGTATAGAGATAACGCTTTCTTATCGACACAGTGACAGTAGGAAAGCCTGCAAACCGTAACGCCATGCATCCAATACAAAACACGTTCGTGACCGCTTCTCCGAGCGTCTAAGGCGCTCCGGGCTGATGCAGCTGGTTTTTCTTCTCGTTGCGGCCGTCAGGGGTGTACCTGTGCAAGTGCAGAGGCAGTCAGTCAACCGATGTCGCACTCTTGTATTCGTTTGGAAGGATCTCAGGCTATTGCGACATACTTGAGCAGTTTCTCGATGAGGTCGACGTGGGTCATGATCATACGGCGGCAACAGTATCGCTTGAGGCCGAGTTGGTCCATTGCATCACTGTGATTGGACTGTATTAGCATGGCATAAGCTAGAGCCCATCCTTTTCTTGTTTTCTGAGTTTCCTACCCA
Source organism: Anisogramma anomala (assembly GCA_038502455.1). Classification (NCBI taxonomy): domain Eukaryota; kingdom Fungi; phylum Ascomycota; class Sordariomycetes; order Diaporthales; family Gnomoniaceae; genus Anisogramma; species Anisogramma anomala. Next base: position 6,384,907 of record JASMMZ010000002.1, on the reverse strand, counting down.
TCGGGGATGTTCTGGTCGATCAGCACCAGGTAGCGCTCCCACAGATCGCCTGTCACCTGTGTTGTAGTCAGTGGTTGCCTGCCACATGTGGTGGAGGAATGGAGACAGCCCACCTTGCCACAGGAGAAGCAGCGAACTGGGATAATCATCTTGACTGTTGTCCGTACACTGGTGTGATTTCGAAAGTGGCACTTGGTTTTCTGTGGGAGCAATACGTGCATGCAATGGAACGGTGGAAGGAAGTTGGATGGAGAGCACGGGTGGGTCGGAAGTCTCGGCAGAGCCCCGCTATCAACTCTTATCGCCCATTGCCCCTTATCGCCTTCTCCAGGACCCAAAATTTCCCATGCAAGTTGCAATGCGATAAGCCATCTTGGACACACACCACACCACCCAGGACCAGCACAGATCCTCCTCCTGTCTGCCTGCTCGACAAAAATCATGGCTTCCTCCAAGTCACAGGCCACCGAGAGCTCCGACAAGCGAAAGAGGGACAAGACTGACCAAGAGGAGGCCTCCAGTCAGAAGAAGAGGAGGAAGCATGGCAAGACAGCGAAGGAGGATGCTGCAGACACACCCTCCATACCCACACGTGATGACCACAACGAGCCCCGTTCTACTCCCAACAACGATGGAGTGCAGGAAAAACCATACAGAAACGCCCTAAGGGAGGCAAAGACTCTCCCAAAGTGGCGGATAGCCGAGCCAATGGGTGGAAGGATGACGGATGTTGACCCCATCTTCAGTCCAGATGAGAAGTATGTCCTTCTATGCTGGCCCTGTTCCTGTGCCTAGCTAATTCACTCAGATATCTCCTGATCACCTACAATACAACGCTCCAAGTCTACTCCGTTGCCGACTCTCTCCTCGTCCGCCGCATCGCCCTTCCTGTGGTGGGCGCAAACAACGGCGCCCCCCACCTCGTCGCCTCCGCTCTCTCTCAAGTCTCACCGAACCGTGTCTGGCTCGCTGCCTCGGATGGGCGCATCTGGCGCGTCGACTGGACCACTGGTTCCGGAGCTGCCGACTACTTCCGGACGAAGGCTGGTGTCATCCATGACCTGGCGGTCGGCGCCTTCAAGATCAACAAGACACTCACAGACATCCTCTATGTCTCGGAAAGCTTAGGGAAGGCCTCCAAGATCGTAGCATATGACCCATCAGATCTTTCAAACCCGATTCGTCACGATCTGCAGACCGACTCACGGAAGTTCAGCATCCTCAAAATCGCAAATGGAGGCAGCGCACTCGTTGCTGCCGCAGCCAACACCTTGATCGTTGGAGCGCTGAAGCAGAAGGCTTTCAGCAGCGTGGAGGAATTCAGCTACGATTTCTACTCGGTTGAACTCCCGGACCATGTCTGTTGTCTGGGCCTCCGAGCTACACAGCAAAAGTCAGGTTCGAAAAAAAAGACAGTCTCGGGTCCCAATGAGTCCTTTGTCGACGTGGCGGTGGGAAGCGCGCGTGGTGCAATATTTGTGTACGCAGATGTGCTTTCGCAGTGGCAAGGGAAGTCAAAGAGGGGCTTGGATGTACCACGAAAACAGCACTGGCACCGGAGGGCTGTCCATAGTGTTGCGTGGTCCAATGATGGTAAGTTTGGGGCGACCCGCGCAGACCAAGTCGGGGCTAACGCTACTCTCTAGGGAACTACCTCATCTCTGGCGGGTCTGAGTCGGTTCTTGTGCAATGGCAATTAGACACTGGCAAACTCGATTTCCTTCCACACCTCGCTGCGAGCATCGAAAACATTGTCGTCTCGCCCAGCGGCTCATCATACGCCGTCCACATGGACGACAACTCAGCCATGGTTCTTTCTACCGCCGAAATGAAACCCACAACCTACGTCTCGGGTCTTCAGAGTCTTGTCTTCGAAGCGAGGAAGCCAAAGGACGAGCTGGTGAATCGGGTATCGGGCAGCCTCAACGAAATCAATGCGCCATTGGCAGCTGTCATCCACCCCACAGAGCCGTCTCAAATGCTTGTTTGCGTGGGAAGCAGTCAACAGGCATGTCGTGTGGGAACTCTGCCCATCACCCCCTTCCTTCAGCGATTCGACCTCGGCTCGTTTCAAAGCATATCAAAACAGCCCCTGACCCGTACCAACACCGCTCAACTACACACGTCGCCGTCAGGTCACCCGATTATCGAGCCACGAGCATGTCAGATGGCCTTCTCACATGACGGCAAGTGGCTTGCCACCCTGGACGAGTGGGAGCCCCCTGCGCGAGACGTAGCGGCTCTTACCGAGGGCTCTATGGCAGCAGCAGAGGAGTACATCCACGACCGTCGGGAAATTTATCTCAAGTTCTGGGAGACCAAGGCAGACGGCACTACCATGCAGTTATCCAGCAGGATCAACGGCCCTCACTCAACACGGGAGACCGGGAATGGGAATGTCTTCGGTATTGCCGCTGACAAGGTATCCACCAAGTTCGCGACGGTGGGCGAAGACGCCTGTCTCCGGATCTGGGCTCCCCGACTCCGTGAGAGAGACGGTATCGCAACGACCGCTCCGAGCGGCGAGGTCCTGGTCACCTGGTCCTGCATTCGGACAACCGATCTTGGAGAGAGCCTGAAGTCACAAGAGGAGCTAATACCCGAGGGCGGGCTCGCGGCACAGAAGAGCGGGGCGTTGACATACTCCGAAGACGGCTCCATCCTGTTCGTGGCCTACGGATACCCCAACGAAGTGGTCATCTACATGATCGACACGGAGTCGGGTGAGATTCGCAACAGTCTGCATGACATGTGCAAGGGCACAGTCCGATCACTAGAGCTCCTCAACTCATGCCTGGTCATCCTTTCCGAGGATCTCGCGGTGTACGACCTTGTGCGAGATGAGCTTCGGTACGGTGTTCAGCTGGGTGAGAGGTCTGCTGCGGCTGCGCAGATGACACACCTTGCCGTTGATCGGAGATCCCAATCCTTGGCCGTTTCACTGCCGTTCTCGAAAGCTACCGGTGGCAGGCTCCTGAAGGGCGCTGTCTCGGAGATTGCTGTCTTCGGCTTGGAGGACATGAAGCCCCAGCTCATGAAGAAACTACCCCATCTCGTCACCGCCCTTCTGCCAGCGGTAGGCTCATCGGGCTTCATCGCCGTGGACTCAGCCGCGCAAATATGGCCCATCACCGAAGGCACCGACTCTTCCAACATTGCACGGCCGCTCTCTGAGCTCAGGCTTGACGACGAACCGACCGTCCAAGACGAAGCCGTGGACGAGAGCAGACCTGTTGTCATCAATGGTGCTGACGAGGAGGAGGGCAGTGACGATGACCAGGACGCCGTTGCCGTGGAGGTTGACGAGGAGGACGATGCGCACGCTGCTGTCGTGCCGTCACAGCGTCTTGCTGAGATCTTTGACGCGGCGCCTGCATTTGCCATGCCACCAATCGAGGATACCTTTTATAAGGTTGTTGGGTTGCTCTCGCAGAAGCGATGAGTGGTTGCAGGAAGACGTATATACGTCGCTAGCAATGATTTGTTCCTGGCTCATATGGTGATGAGGACCATCCGAAAAGGCACGTAAAAACCACCACGCGGCGCGGGGCGGAAGCATTGGAGGAGTTAGGTGTGCTCCATGGTCTTGCAAAGTTTCAAACCGTCACCAATCAAGGTTTCTGTATGTTATACCCAGCCGGTCAGTATTCCAACGGAAGATGGGATCTGCCATTGGCGGGGTCGATTGTGCATATTTGTCACGGGTCTGATTGGACTGAGGTTCTGAAGGCTGGTTGACTGAGATTTGGTCCCCTTTACGGAGGGCCCAGGGGTCTCGGCCAGGCGGCACGAACATCGGTGCGCTGAGCGGGCTGTGAGTCGTGACGAGAGAAGACCGGATCCGATGAAAATAGTAGTGCTGAACCAGGATCTGATGTCGCAGTACCGATAGAAGACTCAACACACTGCCACGGGGCCAAACCCTGCGGGCGAGGACAAGTTTTGCTGAGTCCATGAACAGTCGGGAACTAGATACGAACAGGCCGGGAGGTGGAGGTGCTCGTACCTATCTAGTCATCGTTTCCGACTGTCCATAGACTGAACAGCGCATGTCTTCACCCGCTGGGTTTGGCCCCCGTGACAACATCCTGCTTGGAGTATATTTGTGTGTGGACTTCCGGTGGGGGGGGGGGGGGGGGGTTGCATCCAGAGCATGGGCATCAGGCGGCGACGAGGACGGCGACGATGACAGTCTATGTCGGGCACTCTAGAACAGACAACGCAATCCAGGACAGGGCCCTTGTGTTCGGTCCAACGTGGAGAAGACCGTGCTTGTATGTTGGGCTCCTGTCCTTACGGTGCTGCTGTCATGCCACATGTGAGAGCTAGGTACGGGGGCTGGCTCGACGTTCGGTTTCGTGGCGTCTTCACATAGGCACACTTTGTGGCAACTGATAGGTGGAGGATTTTTTTTAGAGGTAGATTGGAGGTGTATGTTTATGCTGATGATCTATCGTATAAAACAAAAACAGTAGGTGCTGCAAGGTCTGGCGGATGGCATCGTTTCGTAATCCGTATGGCCGTCTGTTCTCCGTTCCAGGCCGAACCTGTTCAACTACCATGGTGATTTACAACGGGTGGGCTAGCCTTCATTATATAATTTCCATTAAGCCGAAGGCATCCTGTTTCTTTCTATTACGCAAATATTATATTATTTGTGTAATCTGTTGTTAGTTATTCCGTTGTTACTGGTTTTCATTCGAATCATGGGTTTGTGGATATTACTATTCAAGGTAGATACTACTTTAGTTAGCAAGCATGAGGGAGCGCGCTAGCGGAGTGTATGGTAGGGGTTACGGCCTGGGTGAGAGTATTTAAGCTCTCATTTAAGGCGTGTACTCTCTAGGTGTTTCTTCTCCTTTTAATATCTATTATTACTATTATTTTTCAATATTATAATTTTTATACGTTGATGTATAGACTTAATCGATATTACCTAGTAGCTGATTCGGTTGATGATAAATAGCTTAGGAAAGAAAAAACGAACCTTAATTGAATACCTATAATGAGATGTTATAGCAATCTCAACTGTTACATGTGTTAACACTACAAGCTATAAAAACTATACGAAAGCAAAGAAAGATTCTAAAACCGTTAATAGCTTTAAAAATAATAATTTCAATACGATATTATTAGTTCGATTAATACGCTTGACTACTAAAAGCTCTAATACACTACTATCAACTCGATTAACGCTCTGGATAATATTCGGATACTGTTTGAAAAGCGTCCTATTACATATCGACTATATAAATTGTTCAATTTCGAAATCCTTTGGTAAAACCTATCTATATAATCATTATATTATAGGTGTCTGTAGGTCTAAAACCTAGAATTCACGTGAACATAAGGTCTTTGAAGTCAATCATTAGATTGGTAGTTGTAGTATAAAAGTAAGATGAAGATGTTGATCAAAAAGAAGTATCCAGAGGTGTACGTTACGGGTGAGGGCTTATTGTTATGACCCAAGCACGTTGGCGGGTCAGGAAACAGGCCAGCATGCAGCTGAGCTACCGAGAGTCTGAAGTCCAATACATCAGCGCGTAAAGGCCAACGCGCCGCCACTACCTCCGCTACCACCACCGCCACCACCGCCACCGCTAATAGCCCCCCCTCTTCGGGTACCATCTCCTGTATCGCTGCCTCGCCCCCGGCTTCACCGCCCGCCGCCACCGCCGCTTACGCTATTACTCCCTTTCATCCTCCCTCCCTCTCTCCCTTTTCCCCTAGCTATCAGTGAAAGGAATGTAGAGCTTTTAAAGTTATAAACCTTACCTTTTCCCCGCGGGTAAAACCCCTCTTACCCGCAAAAGACCCTTTACACCGTAAGAGTAACCTAATGAAGTTGCGTCACGGTTCGTATTTATTTAATCCACTCGTTTACCTACCTTTAATATTCGTATAAACTAAAAGATCAAGGCAAACCTTTTTCACTGCCTCGAGCTACGTATCCCCAGGGTATGTCGCGAGGCCTTTTTAATGCGTCAGGCGTTAAAACGGCGTACCTAAGTCTGTAGCTCTAAGCCGTTAATAAATACGCCTTATTTACCATATATCGCGGCCGCGGCCGCAAGTAAGTCTATTAACGATTATTATAAAAACAGGGGTCATTCGATCCGTTATTATCGCTATAAACGGATTGGCAGTAAATACGCCCCCATTGCGTTAATTCTAAGGCTGTGGGCCGAAAACGTATTACGCATCCATCGGTTTTATAGTAAGTTCGCTTTAAAAATCATAATTTTAATCGCGAATTTAATCCTTGACTTTTTAAATATATTCTTCGGATTGTTTTTAAAAGTAATTACTATTACAAATAACTAAACTAACCCGATACTAATTAATAGTAAATGTTAACCGGCGGACTAAAGAGTCGGCAACCGTTATTACTGCATAAAATCTGGGTCTAAGCATATACTATATAAGCAAGTTAGAAGACATTATTTCGCGTTGTTATAAGGAGGATAAAGACCCCCCCGTGCTTTTACCTAAAGATATACAGCCTAAAGCGCAGAACCACCTCCTCGGTAGTATCGATAGCGATTTCGATAGCGGTAATAACGGTAACGTTGATACAAAGGGAAAGGGAAACGAAAAGGATGGTAGGGACGCGACGACGTCATCCTCTTCTTCTCTTTTTGATAATAAATAGTAACCCCTTGCAGCCAAGCTATCGCGCCCAGCCAAAATACAATACGTTTTATAGTAATATTATCACTTTCCACAAAAATAATCGTAACGTAAATAATAAATGTAAAAGGTAAGGTATGTTTGAAACATATAAAATAAAGAGTTATAGTATATAAGAAACGGTGCGAAATCGTAGATTCAAACAGAAAAGAATGAATAGTAAAAAACTCAGTATAGCCGAAGTGCGTAAAACAAAAAGCAAAATGTAATGCGTAGTATATCAACCTTATTAGGGTTGCAAAACCTTTCCAATAACATCAACACATAGTGTACTTGTTGATATAAGCGTTTCTAATACTCCGTTCGTGGTATTCTTGGTTATTATATCCGCTAGGTTAGGTTTTCCATCGATTTACCTCGTTTTTTCGATTTTCCGGCGCTTATATAATTCGCGAAAAGCTATAATATCAATTATTAAGCGTTTTTTCGTTTGTAGTACTAAGTATAACCAAATGTTTATAAAGCGAAAAGAAATTAGTATATATAACGAAAAGGATATATTTTAAATTAAAGTTAGAAATAATTATCCAGACCGTTATAGCTATCGTGATTCTCGAATTAAATCCTCTAATTACTTTCTAGATTCCCAAGCTTAAAACGCTTTTAATAATCCGCTTATATTTAATAAATTTCCAATAAATAATAATATTATGGAGTATAAAACCGTTTTGTATCGGTATTTTGTTATTAAAAACCAAAACGAAGCCTATTCACGAATTGTAATCGTTATTATTGGAGAAAACCCCGTTAACAAAAATAAATAGATTTATAATACGTATATCCAGCGGTATAAATTGTCAACCGCGTTTTAAATTATATATTTTCCACATAAAGCTTTAGTCTATCTCCTTATATATATTGTTTGATAGGGTAGTTTGGCATTGAGCATCGATCGAAAGATCGAATTCCGCCTTCGGTTATATTACTCAAGAAATTCAAGCGCCACGTACACGTTAACACCTGTATTTTTCAGCTCGTTTTACGTTATCCAAAACGATAAGAGTAGATTTATTTAACTTCCATTTTTACATAAGGCTTAAAACTCCGTTCTAGAAAGTAATAGTAACGCTATTAAAGTCGATTATATAATCTTTTATTAGGTTCGTCTTGAGTTTTACTTTTAGGCCGGCTTTTAAAACTTCTCTTTTTAAAATACTGAAAACGACGCGTTATATAACGTTAGTATATTGTTCGTTTATATGCCTATTAGTATAAAGGCGTTAAAACGGGTTATCAAAACTAATAAGTTTACGTCGAAGGTTAAGTTAACTATTTCGAACCGCTCCTTATAGTATCTAAAATAAGTATTATACTAGTAAATATCAGCATTCATTAGTCCCTAAAGCGGTTTCATAATATATAAATTAGTTTTAAGTAGGTGGTATCTCTTGAGATTCGTAGGTATATCAGCTTAGATACATTGTTTAAGACGCTTTTCAAACTATATATAGATCTTCGTAATTTAAGGAAATTTAATATATAAATTTTCAAGGGTACTAAAAAAGGTTGGGAATATAAAAATTAAATACTGGCTAGCTAATTATAAAGTGAGCGACAAGGTTATAATATCTTTTTTACTGTCGTCATTATATCCTTTTATAACTAGGCGGGTTTTTTCATATGATTTTCCGGTTTTATTCTTAAATTTGTATATAAAGCAAGTGGGAAAATTTTGTATGCTTCGTAAACCGGTAAGTCGAATCGTTTAAAGCGAAAAACGCATTGATCGACTAAGGCAAAGATTTCCGTTTAGATGAATTATTTGAATGGAGCGCTTAGGGCGGTAATAATAACTTCGCGGTACACCTTTAAGATAAGCTTGCGGTTGACTATTTCCTTTTAAGTAATAAAAGAGTTTGCGACAAAGGTTTTCAGGCGTCTCTTAGTTTCTAAACTAAAAAGGCTGCTCCAGCGGCGGTATATTGGTATTATTAATATAAATAGGCCGCTTTCGTATAATAGTAATGGGTTTGAAGTACGATTCGGTGATTATAATAGAATTAGGAGCTGTTTGTATTCATTATTTTAAAAGTGGCTTCGTCGGCGATTTTAGTCGGATTACGGTTTTAAACCGCCTTTTTCTACCTTTTTTCTTTCATACTCTCATACTATTATCCCGAGAAACGAACTTAGACTATTTATAAAATTAATAATCATATTATAGCTTTCAAATCTGTTAATCTTCCAAGGGATAGTTTATTCGTTTTTAATTTTCCAGATCAGGATCTTAAATTATAATAATGGGTCTAGAACACTAGTTTTATATAGGTCATTCTTTATAATGAATTCTTTTAAAAAGTTGTTCCTAACACTCACGGAATAAAAAATTACTATATCTTTTACTATATTATCTACCCTTTACATCATGGTTAGCAATAGTACAAAGTCTGTATAAATCCTTGGGTAAACACTGAAAATGAAAAGCGTAGGGATTGACCTACTCGAGCTAGAAGTTTTATTAACGGCGTTAACCGCTATTTACAAGATAAATTACTTAAAATTGGTACCCTTTAACCTTTTAGATAGTACTATATACGCCCTTTTAAACGGTTTATTACAACGTTTACACTTTCCAATACCTTATAGTATTCTTACTAGTATTTGTTTACATTCGTTACCAGCTATCCTAGCTTTGGTACGTTACTTAGTGGAATCGAAGGCAGTTTTAACGTCGTAAGAAATCTAGTTCGGAAGCCTTAAGTAGACGTTTAACTAACAGTTAATTAAAGCGTCCTAATAATATATAGCGAAAACGCTCCGTGAAAACTTGGCAGCCTAGAATAATATTTCCGCATTAATAACGTATAATACAAATTGGATATTTAAGTACATAATATCGATAATTACCTCGTAATTAAAGTTTAGATCATCTTAAAGGCGGAATTTTAAACTGCTGCAGAACTTTTAAATATAGCTGGTATTTATGACAAAACTTTTCGATAACTTTAAATACATCATTTCATATATCAGTATAACCTATGGCGTAAAGTAGCCATAAAATTCGTTTTAAAACTAAATACCCAAATCGGCGATATAGTATCTAAAATTCCAGTTACTTAAAGTAAATGATTTTAATTGTACATACTTCCAAGAAAAACTATAAGTAACCGAACTAAATTCGGATCGATATAAATACGTTATCTGAAATGCGGATAAATTAATTATTCGTATTTCGGACCTTCATTTCGAACGTATTTATATTACTCGATGAAATGAAAAATAATATTTTAAAGTTTATTACATGAAATTCTAGCAGTTTCAATTGCGTATTTATAATAATTATGCTAAGCGACGATGCCTTACCTTTACCGAATATGACCTTTCGATATTCTTTTATTCAGTCGAGTTAAAACTCCGGGAATTTCGCCGCGAATACATCGAATTGTCGTTTTCTGGCCGTTGAAATTTTGGCTGCGTTGGTATTAAGTATAAAGCCCTCAAACCGGTTGCCGTACCTATTTAAATGCGTAAATTGTAACGCTATATAGGAATTAAACACTTCGTTTTCGAGATCTAAACTTCTACTATACAGGAAAAAGACATTTAACAAGCCTATAAAAATACGTTAGGTAGTTTAATGTTTTGGGCTATTATGTAAGTATGATAACCTTTAAAATATTTTTTTTCTGAGGTGTATTTGTAAAGGTAGGCGTTATGTTTACTTTTTATGCTATTATACTTGGTTAGGTACGTTACAACATTAGCTTTTATTTGGTTTTCCAATAGGTAATCGGCCTAAAACTATTTTCAATCCGATATTACTCGTAAGTTAAGTGGTTAGTAAACTAATAACAGATCTTACCGTGTATAATACAGCGCTTTTACAAACTAGTAAGGTTTCTTATACCCATTTATAAATATTATTATAACCATAATATGTTTTGTGCATTATCGTACGATTGTCCCTGCCCTTTATTACTAGAGCTTTCTCCTTGATACTTTCCTCCCTGGTAACTATATTTTCGGCGTTTGTTTTACCTTTGATATATTTTAAATATTCGATTTAGGTTTTAGTGAATACTTTCAGCAATGTTCATTTTGATGATCTGGCCATTACCTTTGATTTCATCGGCTATGAATGTTATTTCGAAGCTTGTTTATCGGCGTATAAAGGTTTTAAACAATATTTCAAAACTCGTATAAAACGCTTTTTAATCAATTTCTAGTTTGAATAATATAAGGTAGAAATCTAGGTTTTCATGGTATACTTTTGTTATTATTTGAAGAAATAGTTTATCATCCTTGTATTTCCGTCTAAAATTTACCTAAAACTTTCTGAGTCTCGCTAATAGGGTAGTAAATACCTTTTATAGGGTTTTATTAACGTTTTTACGGTAATGTTTCATAAATTTATAGGTTATACTAATTCAAATTTTATCGTGGAATTTATAATTAAGTTTTATATTCAAGACAAAATTTTAATGGTTATAACACTCCGTAAATATATATACTGATATAAAGTAATATATATATATTTCTTTAACTTATTAAAATAATAAAACGGATAAAATAACATAAAACTAGAACGGTTTAATATCTAGTATTTTACACGTATTCAGTATTATACGTATTTTGTTATCAAGTATATCGTACGGTTCGCTGTTATAATTCTTGTTTTTATTCCAAAGTTTAGTGAAATTAGTAAATGTGGATATTATTATATGTTTTCATAGATAGTATATTTAGATAGCAATACATTACGCTGTAAGGTATACTCCTGAAGCATGACACGATCATATATCATGCTATAGGCTATACTCTTGCAGATTATATGATAACGTGACACGCTGCAGATTATACTCTCATGCGTGGGGAGGTCTAGAAGTAGGTATTCCAGAGTGGTATGCTCTGGGCGAGGGCTTATAAGCCCTCATATGTAACGTATACCTCTGGATGCTTCTTCTTGGATACATCTTCATCTTTTATACTACAATTACTAATCATCTTGATTACTCTTCTAACTTACCTTATTTCACGTGAACAGGTCTTTAGACCCTACCGACAGTAAACTTTATAGGGTCGCTTTTATTAGTGGAAAAGCGATATAGTAAAGAGTTACGGTAAGGGTTGTAATGAGTGGGTATTAATCAAAAAGATACGTATTAGCGTTTTACACCGCTTATTATTTTTTAAAGCGGGGCGTTTTTTGTACTCGAACCGCTTTTATTGTAATTAAACTGGGTATTCATGGTATTTAAGACGTGGTTTTATTCTAATTTCTTTTTAAAATTACGTTTTAAGGAGAATTTGTATTTAAACCGTTTTGTAAATAATCTTCACGGTACTTTCTCTTTTTCCGTTAATTCTTTTAACTCCGTTTCCACTTCGCGGCGGGCGTTTAACTTTACTAAACGCCTCTTTTCTATTTGCATCGGCTTTTCTTGTTCCCAATCTATTATTTTAAATAATCGATTCTAACTGTTGGTAAGGTCTCTATTCATATGAATGTAAATGAAAAGTAATCGTAAGATTGGTATTGTAGTAAATATAGATGATAGGTCCAGAAGAAGCATTCAGAGATTGCACGCTACAGATGAGAGGTTATAAACCTCTCATTCGGGCAGTGGCACTTTTGCCATATACTATGGAATGCCCCTTCTAGACTGCACCATGCACGATAATGCGAGAGTGCAGCCTACAGCGTGAAACGTTATCGTGTACTCTGCAGGAGTGCACCTTGTAATATAGTGCACTGCCACTTGGCCTATATATACTAGCTGTAGGGGTATATAGTAATATTCACACTAACGCTTTTTTAGCTAGTATCCCTCCACAAACTTTACTTTTATTACTTTATCGTCTATCTATTTCATCATTTATATAAGTTTGTCCGTTACTAATAAGGTCTTTACAATACAGCTGTTATTTTTACCGGTCGTATTAATACCTTTGCTTCGTAATTATTTTCATAATATATTGGAAATTGTATCATCGACTATATATTATATATCTGACGTCTAGTTTAAAAAATAGTCACTGAAATCGTCGAACAAGTCGTGCCCTTTAATTTCTCTGTTTTAATTGTTAAAGATTATATTAATAATATACATATTTTCCACAAAAGGGTTTAAATTCTTTGCTCATACCTTAATTCTATTATCTCATAAATTAAGTTTTAATACTTTAAAATATTATCACAAAACAATGTATTTATAACAAAGTATTTTATATATTCGTTAACTTTTTTTATGTTCGTTATTAATAATTCTATAATTATAACTTCATTAGGTAACTCCTATGTACACCTATAATATTAAAGTCCCGTAAATTGTTAATTTCGCGCCGTAATTGGGATTAGTGTTGTATTGCGGAGGGGGTACTTGTGCATTCCTGGGTCTGGGGACTGTCTTGTACCTTCTTATGATACTGCCTACTCATGAGTGCGCCTTATATTCTCATAAGTCATTCTTCTTATATATCTTTATTGTTATCATGCTCTGGTAGATTCCTATCTTTTACATAATCTTTAACTACAAATACAAACCGAAATACCATTATACGTTCTCAAATACATACAGCACGACAAATAGTAGCTGTAAGCTGATATTATGCTTGGTACCAAAACAATTAATTGCTGTAAAGCAATTAAAAAGCCACCAACACGGACCTGTAACCATACAGCTTTACCACTAAACTCACCAACCTTCCCCATATCCATTTTCCTCTACCTTACATCATCAACCTCTGTTTCACGAGTCCTCAATTTCGACATATAAATTAATGAGAGCTGTAAGCGCTTGGTCATTACACTACCAAACCATCCCCAAACTCCTCGTTATATACACTAATAAACTCGTATATAGGATCTCTAAAAAAAAACTGGATCTGTTACGTCAAAATCAACTATCATTTTCCCTTTACTTCGATTAAAGAAAGCCCCACTTTTTCCTATGCGTATACTTTTACCCTTACCTACAATATCTTCGCCTACGACCTTACTTTGTTACACCCCTTTAGCTTATCTACCTATGTCGATTCGCCTCATTATTATAAAGTTAAGAAAAGCATCCTCGGCAATAGGTTCCTCTAGGGTTATGGAACTCGTGGCAAACTTGCACCATAAGTTTGAGGAACGTAATGCCGCGAGACGTGCGAAACATAATGCTATTATAAGGCGTCTCGACAGCTTGATGGTTGAAAGTCACCATTTTCGTAATCGTAAACCCTCTTTTCGTCAGCATCATCGCCAAGCTTCACCTATTTCTATAACGTCCTCAGACACTTCTAAGGGCAGACGCCATCGATCTCATCACAAAGGAAAGAAAAGTAAGTCCTCACGCCGCCCTCGCAAGCATGCCGACCGAAACTATAGTTGGGATAAGTAAAAACGTTATCTTAATAAGCGAGAACGTGATGGAACCTATCCTCGTAACAATTGCAACCGCGATCGCGACTGGAATCGCAAATACAAAGTCAATAATATACAATCTAAGGCAAACGATACTAACTATTCAAATCAAAACCATACTAATTACTTACTAATGCCCTTATAAACAAGTTCGTACTATTTGGGAAATAAAGTGAGTTATGTAATAAAACCCACCCTTACGCCTTTTGATCGACGTTCTTATATATGTTGTAGCGAAAGTTGCGGTTCGCGTAATACTTTAATTCAGTATTTAAAGGTTTATACCTAAAAAAATGAATGTTCCTCTAACGATATAAAAAAACGTATACGTCAAATAAACTATATACAATCTATAACTAGTTTAAATAATATCTTAAATAATACGGAAAATCTCAATATTATTGTAGTTAAGCCTATTAACGAAAAGATTATACTTGCCATAGATAATTATCGTCACCTACAAATTTCCGTACGAGTAAACCCTACGGATAAAAATTACATACTTTATCTCGATACGGGTATTGGTAAAGACCTTATATTTAAATTCTTGCTAAACATAAAATTTCTCTATTATATTATTACAAACATACTTATTACCGGATACGAAATTATTAGCGGAGTAATAGTTTCTTCTTTTTTCCTTACTACTAAAATACATTAAACCTTTTATATCCCCTGGTATAAATTTAACGGAATTTTTGCCTTGTTATAAAAAATAGCTAAAGCCTATATTATCGATCGCCTAAATATGATAGTTTTGTTAAAAAAAACCCATTGGATAAAGCCTCGTAACACAGATGTATTAATATCGAAGAATATAATCTATTTCAAAACTAGCCACTTCAAAATTTCTTTTTCAATATATAAAGCAGCTACACAGCCTGTTATTCGCAAAGTTACTTCCAACCTTAAAGTCGTTGTTTAACTTAGATAAAAGATATACGTTGTAATTAAATATACTGCCCTTTTCAAGGGAAAATCTTTTATATTTACAACCTAATATCCATACGCTTTTAATACTTTAATCGAAATCAATACTCGTTATATAATGTAACTGCACAATACCATAGCTAAAGTAATACGCTTTATTAAATATAAGCGTTCTGAAACTATTACTGAATACGAAAATAATACTTACTTTTAAGAAAACTAGATGAAAGTTATACGAACCCTTATATAGGTTATAAGCGTTGGTAACATATTATTTATAGAGGTATAACCTACCGAAATAGCTATTAAAAACCATTAAGCCTCTTTTGTTACTACTAAAACCTTGGACAAACTCACCCCTATTTTGGAAATCGGTACCGAATTTAAATTGGATTTTATAAATTTTTTTGTTACTATTGCACTAACGAGTACGCCTTCTCTTATGATAGATTTTATAAATCCTTACATTACTACCCCTATTTCAAAAGTAATAACGTATTTAATTTAAGAATATGGGATAACTAAGGTAGTAAACCTTGCTGGTAAAAAAACGGGTTTAGTTAAACTTCGCAACAAGTTACATTACTGAAATACCCCACTTTAGTATAAAGACACCTGAAAATATACCTATAGTGAAAACTATACACGGTATTTACATTAACGCGACCAACCTAATACAGTTTATTTAATTGTAACGTATTTGCGAACGATATCCAGCCGTATAAAAGGATATCGATTCAATTCAAATGCCTATAAATCAAATAATACAGGTTCCACTAATTAATGGTTAATAATATAATAAAATTATCTTTCATCCTTATCCTATATTTAAATGAAACAAAAATCTTTTCGGTTAATAGTTCGACACTCTTCACGAGTAACAACATATGGAATTTTCCAGCGACATTTGCTATTTGTATTACCGGTATTCGTAGTATAGAAAATTATGTAAAGAGTGGATAAAGGTCAAGTAGTAGTGGATTTTCGACTCCTAAACAAATAGGTTATTTCAAACTCCTATTTATTATCTTTTCAAAGGGATATTATTTAATCCGTTCGCGGTAAAGAATGAATTACTGTTATAAACATTACTAAAGTTTTATTTTAACTTTTAATATATCTATATTTACGCGACCGATTTACTTTCGTTAACTATCATAAACTCGAACGAAGTAAAGTTACTTTAATAGGTTTTTGCAATTCGCCATCTCACAACTAACGTTTTATAAATCGAATATTAAAAGAATTTCGACCTTTTTATTGTATCTTTATCAACGACATTATCATTCTTTTGATACATTCGAAAAATACCTTACTTATTTAATGGAAGTATTTAAACTTTTTTTCAATAAAGGCGTCGTTTTATCGCCGAATAAATCTTGTATCGGTTTTTAATTAGTATATTTTTTGGGATTTTACGTAAACGCCTTCAGACTTTTAACTACTAAAAAAGAAACTTAAGGTTTTTATAATCTTGCTTTTCCTTGTAACTTAAAATCCTTTGAAATGTACCTAAGGGCAGTAGGGTTTTTAAGGCTAATAATACCCTATAACACCTAATCATTAGGTTTACTTTAAAAATTCAAAAAAGACTTATTGGCATAGGAAAAAAATATAGATAACTTAAAGTTGGTAACCGAAAAAAGAAATTGCATTATATGTAATTCATACTTATTTAACCTACGTCCTAATAATAACAGTTCTTTAAGGCTATACAAGCTTATTTGTATAAATAACTTAAGTTACATTACTCAGATCCAACACGTTAATTATTTCTTCAAATTAACGGAAGTTTAAATACAGATTCGGGGGTATATTTTTTTACCTTAAAAAGGCTATTTTTAACAACGGGGGTTACCTATTTCAGCTATTGAAATTGAACCAATAATGTTTTTAAGTTTTCGCCTTACTCGAATTAAGCTTAATTATAGCCTTTTAAAATGCAATGTTACGTGTTTTATATAGGTATATAAATACTTGCGTAAAACCTTGGTTGGAAACTTTTTACCAACTATTGTTTTTACCGATTATAAATTTATTCGAGGTATTATAAACCGAACTTTGATAAATACAATATCTACAAATAGGGTAAATCAAAGACGAATTAACGTGTCAATCTACCTTAATTTATACTCGTCAGATATAGTTTATTATCGGAACGCCTTAATTTAATATTAGATATTTTAATTGTTTACTCTTTAACGAGGACCGATAACCATATAAAACTAATATATCGGTATTATATTAGATTTTAAATAACTTTCCGACGCTGTATTATTAAATAATTTATCTCGTTAAGGCGTAAATACCCGACTATATATGATTCCGCTTTTGAACCAGTTATTATAAAGATGTCGTATAGCGAAAAATCTTACAAGATTTCGAAAATAATAAAAACAATAATGATATGTCTTTTAATACCTTTAAGTTTAGATATACATTTCAATTAATAAATCGTTTGTTATATAATCGCGATGCAGGTAGTTGTAAAAAACGTATAGTTTCTATAACACTTATATAAAAACTTCTTGCTATGTTATATGATAAAGAACATCATTTCGAACTTAAAAGTATAATAGCCACTTTAAACTGAGTATATTTTCGTTTAAAACGTAAGCTTGTAAAAATATATATTAGACATTACATATATTGCGAAAAACTGCGTAATGACAACTAAAAACCACTTGGTGGCTTTAAATCTATTTAAATACTTGAGGAACCAATATATATAATCTGTATGAACTTTGTGGTCGCATTACTAATAGTGCCTTTTAAAGGCATACTTTAGATACTACTTGGTAGAGAATCTTTTAATATTATAATACCTATTACATATAAAACTTCTAAGCGAATACTTTTAATTCTTAGCTATGCAACGTATACAGTAAAAGATTAGGAAACTATTTTAATTCGACAATTCCCATTATATAACTAACTTCATCTATGACAAATCATCTTCAATAAAGATATCAAGTTTATATTAGCCTTTTAATAAGGTTTTTAAAAAGGATTTGAAAAACGTTTAATAATAATAATAGTTAATTATCTACAAGCGAATAGGTAAGCAAAAAAGGAAAAATTAATTAGTCAAAGTAACTTTACGCCACTTTATCTTTAATTATTTTAAATAATATTAGGTTGATGTAATTCCGGCCTTATAATAAAACCTTAATAATATCTACTTACGTATCTTGAAGTCCAGTTTTCACGAATATTCGTTCAGATTTAAGCTTACGACGCTAATAGATATTTTTAAAACGATTTTACCTCTCCGATAATCATAAACTCGTTTTATACGGAAACATTTACAACAAGATGTATAATTAATAATGAATATTGTTCCTATTAAGACAAAGAAATAATACGACTAAAACCATCGTTTGTATGAATTTGTTATAGTTGACAAAGTGTATCTAAAGTTAGGTAAAACCTAGAAACCGCTATATAAAAAGAGAAAATTGTTATCACAGCGTATAGGACTATATATAATTATGAAAAAGGTTGATAATTTAGCTTTTACTTTAAATTTCCCACCAAACTTATGAGTTTACCCAAATATTAATATTGCTTATTTACTACCTTATTAGGATTCAGTAAACGAACAATTTAATCAAATCGCGTTACCGTTCAAGCTAGTGAAATACGAAGACGACGAATTAGATGTCGAGAACTGGAAAGTGGAACGTATATTAGCTAAACCAGTGAATCGATACCGCCGCAAAGGGGATCAAATTTAATATATTTTTGAATAGAAAAGCTTTACGGCTCATAACGACCAATAGAACCCAGTATTAAAGTTGAATTTCCCGGAATTAATTAAAGCTTTTAGGAGAAAAAACAGTAATATTAAGGGGACTTAAATAACGAGGATATTATTGTTTCTTTTTGCGTCCGGAATTTATTGTATTGCGGAGGGAGTACTTGTGTATACCTGGGTCTGGGGGCTGTCTCGTGCCTTCTCATAAGACTGCCTACTCATGAGTACGCTTTTTCTTCTTATAAGTTATTCTTCCAATGAGTACTTATTATTATCATGCTCTAGTAGATTCCTACCTTTAACTTAGTCTTTAACTACAAATGAAGACCGTAATACCACCATACGTTCGCATGTATACAGAGCACAACAATTCGTGTACGTTTGGAGTTTAGAAAAGAAAACGTAGTAATACGTAAATACAAAGAAAATAAGATATCTAACGTGTATTATTATAAATGAAGTTGGAATAATGTATTAATAAAGCGTAACCACAACTTAATTAGGCGTTTTGTATTAGTTTAATTAGCGTTTACTAACGTTATATCAGTTAAACAGTTAAGAAAGAACTTCAATGTCGTGAGTATTAAGCTTAAAACACACGGTTTAAAGCGAGCGTAAAGAGGCGGATACAGAAAAAATAAAAGCGGGAAGGAAAATATTAATATAGGGAGGTGTGTAATATAATCCGGTATATAAGACCTGGTTCGTATTTAGAGAGCGGTTCAGATTGTCGTGTTATAGCCGTTCCTAGTACTTGCGAACGGTTTAGGTATTATATTCATAACCGGTTTTAGGTTTTACGAATGATATAGATATTACGTTTATAACCGCTTTTAGGTTTCGTAAACGGTGTGGATATTACGTTTATAACCGCTATTAGGTTTCGTGGGTGGTTTAAATACTGTATTTAGATTGGGTGAATCTAAACAAAAGGTTTCGAAACTTAGTGATTTTGGCTTACATGGTCTAATACATAATAAAACGTTTTTTAAAAAGTGTCTAGGTATGTTCAAAACGCTGAAATGAACTGACTATTAATATAACAGAGATTTTAATAAATAAATTATCAATTGATTAATAATATCGTATTAATGTAATCTTTTTTAAAGTTATTTCGAATCTTATAATCTTATTAAGTTTCGGGTTTCAAAGGCGTTCCAATGTAATTACACACTTTCTTATAATTCTATAAGGCGTAATAATCAAATTCAAATAGTTATAACCTCTATAGTATCCATTTATAAGTATTTAACTTCAGTTTATCTTTTTTTCCTTTGTATATTTATAGTCGACCTAATTGGTTACTAATTAGTATCCATAATGTTTAATTATTCATGTAAACTATAAAAAGTTTAAAAAAATCGTAATAATTAGTATTATGGTTATAAAGATAAATAAGATAGGAAAAGACATTCGAAAAGTACACGCTACGGATAGGAGGTTATAAACCTCTTATCCGGTTAGTGGTACTTTGCTATATACTCTAGAACGCCCCTTCTAGACCACTCTATGCATGATGCACTCTGTAAAAGTGCAGCCTGCAGCGTGAAACGTTATTATGTACTCTGCAGAAGTACATCTTGCAGTATAGTGCACTGCTATTCGACTTATGTGTACTAACTATAAGGATACATAATAATATCCACACCATATTATATTAAAAAAAACACTTTATATTCAATAAATTTACTTATATTACTATAGTACCACCAATGATAAGTTTGGCTAAAGTTAGCTGGTATATTTTTTTAAAATATATAATCGCTTGAAAAAAACCTCTCAAAATTTGTTAATTTAAATTGAGAGAATAATGTAATCAAAACGCCAATAAAAAGCCTAGACATGTGAATCACGAATACATATATTATAAACATTTTTTTTGAAATCGAGAGGAAAATATTCAAGGATTTCATGTATTTGATGATTTTCGAAAAAGTATTTGCATGATATATTAAATATATAACGTACGGTATATAATTGAAATTCGAAAGTATTACAGGTACTATTATGAAATTATGGTATTGATATGCCTGGTGGTAAAAACAGTCGTATCGTAAAAATGTTGGTCGCGACGGTTTATTTTAATAAAATGTCGAGTTGGAAGGATAAAAATGTGTTGTAAGTAGATTTTGTAAAATGATATTAGTCGGTAAAGTATAGGGGAAAAACTTATCGAAGATATACGGGATAAATTACAATATTAGAGTACTTAATATATTTAAAGTATAATATGTTCGACTATATTTGTTATATTACGCGAAAATTTGATAAAGCTTTAGAAAGAATCTACGAAAAAGGAGGAAGAGTCGTATAAATTATCCTTTACTTAGGTTCAAAACTTACCCGTCTTAGTAAATATTTTGAAAAAAAGATAACAAATCAGGCGACCCGACGAAAATAGGATTCGGTGTCTAGGGAAACGTTTATTCTCAAACCAGAAAACATACCTTTTTCGACCAACCTAAAAACGTTTTAAAAAAGAGAAACTGTTGGTAGGACTTTAGACGTTTCAACGTTGTCGATTCGATTGGTCAAAGTAATAGTAGTATTGTATGGTTAAGTGGTGTATGTATTGTTTTAGGTTTGGTAGACCGCTCGCCGGTCTGCGTGGTAATTTTTATGGTCAATTGCTTCGCCCATGACCTAGTATGAATGTTATAACCCAAGAACCAACTGCAGGCCATGGAATAGGCCAGCGGTCCGCTGCGGTATCAGAAGCCTGATGTCCAACACATCAAGCCCAGGGATCTCTCTTATGTAAGCACCCAGGGTTAGGGTTTGGACCGACAGGACCGCTCGTGGTCCAGTCGACAACATTGGGACCGAAGGAAGCGACATCGACTTCAGCGGTCCAGTACTGAAGACTGTATGAAGGAACGGATATATAAGGACACGGTCATCACCACATAGATAGTATTTCCTTCATAGCTCTTCAGTTGTCAATCTACGTATTCAGTCTACACACCTGAATAGCCTAACGGCTAGTGATCATTCTACAGCACGAACAAACATCTTCTTGATATTGCACCTTTGTTACCTCTACTACCTTACTGCTAACATAAACCCCCTAACACCTTCTATTTACTCA
Source organism: Anisogramma anomala (assembly GCA_038502455.1). Taxonomy (NCBI): domain Eukaryota; kingdom Fungi; phylum Ascomycota; class Sordariomycetes; order Diaporthales; family Gnomoniaceae; genus Anisogramma; species Anisogramma anomala. The sequence continues at coordinate 6,363,094 of JASMMZ010000002.1, read as the reverse complement.
CGGGTATTTAGTGTGATCATTACAATAAAGTGGGGCTATACTATACTTGACTTGCAGTCAAATACAGTAGGCTCACACAAAACAATACACTCAAGTTACAGTCATTATAGTCAACTTTACTATAAGTAAAGTTGACCTACTGCACTGCAATTAATACTATTCCAACACTGGCGGCTTTTTAATTTGTGCGCGTACGTTAGTGTGGTTAACAAATCTTTTACGGTAAGCGCTTAACCGTGACTTCGTTAACTATCCAGACCCCTGTTAATTTTAATTGACCTCAATATCAAATTACGCCCAGTTGCATTCAAATTAACCCTAATTGTTGTTACTTACTCCACGGCTCCGAGGTCTGACTTTATCAACTCCTATAAAATTCTTCCATTACAAACTAATATAAGCCTCCGCTTTATTCGTATCAATTAAACAAATCGCTATCATTAGTCTCTAATAGTATTTTAATTTATTGGTAAATCTTTGACAGCCGCTATTGCGTAATTTGACCTTACTGGATGGTTTATTAATATAGCTCTCGATATATATAGTTAGCCTATTATTATCTACAAACCTATTAAGGGAATTATTCGATAAAGCCTATGTAATAATATTAACAAGATTATATTTGTTATTCATTTGGTGGAACTAATTAATTTACCTTCTTTTATAGGCTTCCCGAAGTCGCATTACGTTGATTATAATACGTTTTTTTGCCAGTGGTTCCGAACTTCGAAAGGTATTCGAATAAATTTCTCGAATTGGTATAAATTACCATCGGAATTAGAAAAATCTTTAACTATCTGGTAATAACATTAAGGGTTTCCTATAATATCATGCCTATATCAAAGTCCGTTATTATACTATAAATCTCTTAAGCTAATACATTTCATACAATTTTCTTTGTATTTGACAAATGTTTAGTAAGTTAGGTTACCGATAATACTAACCTGGTTCAGTTGCTCATTCTTATTAACAAAGGTTATAAAAAAGCCGATTTTTAAGGACAGATCAGTATTATTAATAAAAAACGTATCCGTAAATATTATTAATTTAGCCCTCGTTATATCGATTAGAATTATATTGATTCCTCAGTCTAGGTTTAGTATTTATTATTTAAACCTTTTTTTTAGCTGCTTAAAATCGTTGTCTTTTAAGTATTATACTTATACCTATATAAATAGGTTATAAATAGCTACCTATTGGCATAAATTAGTAATATAGCTACCATAGGTACGTTATTCTAGGTACTACTGGGCCTTAGCAACGTTAGTCTTATCGACTCTAACCAAATCAGTATCTTGACGCTTTTAACGAAAATTAAGGCCGGTATTAATACAAAGTATACGGGTTAACTATTTATCAAAATTAAGTTAACTACCTTTCGCTAATATCGTAATCGGGTTGTAATTTTAAAATTTCAAGCCTTTAATAACCTGCTATTCCGATATCATAAAGTTAGCCGTTTCAACGAAAAAGGTATCTTTAGCTTGTATTCATATTAGGCCGAAGTTTTTCTTTTACGTTACCAGTAGATACGGGTCGTATTTTAAAAACCTTATATTTGGTTGTAATTTAAAGTATAATCAGTAGTTTAGGAACTAGTAAACACCTGTTTTAGCCAATCCATATAATAGCTTAACACATCATATTAATGTCCCTGAAAGGTAAATGATATGTAGTCTTTATGGCAACTTTAGTAAAATAATACTTCATAGGTTGGTTGCTAACTACGTGTATACTTACGTTATATTCTAGTTATTAAGTATAAACTTGCCTTGAGTCTTTACCAGAAAACTTGTTATTTAAGCAACTAATAAGCATTAGTTAATTTTTTAAATCGTTGGTAATTGCGTAAGGATTCAGTCTTCAACTTTATTACCGTATCCTTAAATAATTAAACGTAATTTTTCGTACGCCCGCCCCATAGTTTTACCTTTAACTTCGCATATAATCCTCGATTTAAAAATCGTAACATTTGGATATTAAAGGTTAAAGTAGGTTTTCGATGCGGATTATATAACTTCTTAGGTTAATAAGCTATTAATCTCAACTTTATCGCTATCTTTAAATGGTTTACCAGAAGTCTTAATTATATTTTATATTCGCAGCTTTAGTATCAAGTCTTCGTTATTCTTTTCTTTCTTGCTTACCTTAATAGTATTGTATATACGACCTAGTGTATATTTCTTCTTCTTAAAGTTCCTTTTCTTCAGAGGTTATTTATATCGGTGGTATTTTATAGGCTTATTGATAACGTGTAAAAGAAGTTTTTATTAGCTCGCTCACTTAACTTAAGGGTTTTTATCATTAGTAACCCTAATATAAGGCTTAACCTAAGTGATACGAAATAATGTAAAACCATTAGGAGTTTTAATAGTTACTTTAAAGTTAGCTATACTTAAGATTTTATATAGAATCTTCTATTTTCCCAGATTCCGCTATACAAGGACTTCACTTTTTAACGGTAAGGCAAGTAAGTCGATTATTATAGGGCCTTTTTTGGTGTTAAGGGCATCGTTAACCTGACGATGTGCCGATTCCTTCCGCAATTCCTTTAGTACTTTTCTGTAGGCTACAACTCGCTTTTAGGTACTTGATAATAGCGGATATTTACTCGTTAGGCGTAAGTATACTTTAAAGACTAACAGCGTTAGCACTAAGCCGTTAGGGCTTATAGTATTGTTCAGGCCCTTTAACGATATTAAAAAGCGTACCTTCGAACTCATAAAGCTTTTAATTTACATAGTAAAGATTTTATACGTTCGGCGAAGTAGGATATATGCCCCTTTAACTTTACAAATACTCTAATAGTCCTTTGCAGGCACCTATTTTTACTGGATACCTATTATCTTAGTATTTTCCTAGAACTCTGTCAATGTAAATTAGGTGTTAGCCTTGTGGTAGACGACGTTAAGTGAGCTTAGGTACGTGTAAATTTACATTATTCTTAGCGTTTTCCACGTTTTTTTTATTGAAAGAGATTTCAAAAACATGGCCCTATAAAAAAAGTTTTAAAATTATTAACGTAGAGAAAAATCTTATTATCTAAATAAAATACATTAACGAAAACCTTATAGTTAAAGTTCTTGTCGTCTTTTAATATACATTGAAATCTTTGAAGAGCTTGAGTACATGTTTGGCAATGATGGCAGAGCTTTTACATAGATTTTAGAGCAAAGTATTCTACATCTTTATGCCTTACGAACTTTAACAGTTTATATAGCCTATTAACGACTGAGTGGTTAAATCGTCAGTGGAACTAACGTATTTCCTGCTTCGTTAAGCTTAACACCACTAATTTAAAACCTTGAAGATAAAACTATAGGTGTCTCTACTTAAAATCTAGGAGAAACCTCTAGCCATTTTTAACCAGCTCGTCGGCGTTAACGTTAACGTTGACGTCGAGAGTCTTTATATCCTCCAAGTAAAGAAAGAAAGAGGTAGGGGACTTGAAGATATGGAACGCAATCGACTTAATAACCGTTTAAATTATTGTTATCCCTAATAACGATAGTTTCTCACCTGGTCTAAAGCTAACTTTGGCCTTACTAGTATCGTAACGATTAATTCTAGTAACCGTAGTACTTTCCTTTTGTAATATCACATATTGCGAATAGCCTCCTGTTCAATATCTTATTCCTTTTGTGTCTAGCATAATACCTTGAAACGTATAATCCGCGTAACGATTATGGAATTTAAAGGTACCATGTAACTTTAATTAAAATCGACATAATTAACTACCATTAGGTCTTTTCTATCTATGTTAAGGAAGTTGTTGGTTTAGCGGTACATACCAAAGGAGTTTAGTATACGCGCTATTACAGTTGTAAGCAAGGAGCGTAACTAGCTAAAAAAAAGTCTTCGCAGATAGTATTTAGGCATTATGAAGCGTATTCGAACTAGCTAACGCCCGTAATTGCTACATGTACCTAGCAGCGAAGTGTAGTTTCGCTAACATAAGCTTTTTCTATTACTTATTCATATAATATTGGCTTGTTAAACATTTGATTTAGCATATTTATTAGTATTTCCTCCTCTTTTCCTATTATTATTATCGTGGTCCACGTTATGATAGCCCAGTTTGTATGGTATTGGGCAAGGTGGACGTTGTATTGGAAGTGGCTTTTCATATTATTGTAGACTTCATGAAAGGTGGTTATTAGAGTTAAAAAGGTTACATAATAATCATTAGCGTGACTTATAAGAATTCCGGGGAATAATAAGTAAAACTCAAAGGGAAGAATCTCAATTTACTTGTAAATGTTGAAAAAAGGTATTATTTTCGTGTTGAAAAAATTGTATGTTTTTTTGTTAGACTTTTCTACGTCGTTTTAAATCTTAATGAAGTTCGTGAAAAGTTTATAATTAATATTAATCATTTCGATAGGTTTTAAGCGTAGGTCGCAATAATTATCAAAATCTTTATTAGTGTTATTTCCTGACAGTTTAAGCGTTAAAGACTCCGAAGCACAGTGTTGAAAGTAATTGCTGGTCGCCTGGCCTAGGAGGTAAAATCTTATGGTAAAATCTATAGTAGGCTTTTACGTATAGGTAAACCCTCTATATAAAGGCTTTTGGAAGACCTGGCAATTAAAGTGCTAGGTGTTAATAAAGGCTTAAAGGTGGTAAGAGACTTGATAGTCTTGTTTAATTAACTGGTGTAAAGATCCGACGTTAATTTCATGGGCGGCATTAGCGGCCGCTGCTTTACATGCTCTTCTTCCACTAAAGGCGTATTCCTCGTTATCACGTAGAGGGGCTAAATTTCCGAGTAGGTTAACGGGTTTCTTTTCTTTAGCGTGTGAAAAAGCTTAATTTAACTAAGGGTAAAGGGAAGGTCCCTCAAAATGCGTATAAGAGCGTTAAAGATTTTTAACGCCCTGTCTTTTACCTCGAAGATCTTAAAGATTAGGATTTTAAAGGGAATCTTTCCATAACACAGTTTAAAAAAGATTGAGGCAATTTTAATAGGGGTTTTCCAGGAATATAAATATCATAACGGGTAACTTATTTTATTAACTTAGCCTTAACTGTATATTAGATTATCTTTTACATATCAAAAGTTTAATAATTAAAAAACTTACTGAAATCTTAAAAAGCGTAGGCGCCGCGACTGTAGTTGTTAGCGAGGTTTGTATCGATGATTTATTTATTAATTTAGTTACTTAGATGAGTATTAGTCGAGTTTTCGTTAATATCTGTAATTTGAAGCTATTTGTTATAATAGTTTACGAAAACGGTTTCAAAAGCTTCAACCTTTTTTATATATGATTAACTTGAAGCTATCTCAATATTTTAGTTTGTGTAAAACGTATAAGGCGTGTAAGTTGAGGGGCATCAAGACTTGATATTTCTGGCGTGACGTCATGAAAGAACTTAGCGAGTTAGTATAAGGTCACTCGTCGTAGCTTTCTAAGCACAGATTGGCGATTTTTGGTGTTTTAGCTTGATATAACGAACTTAACAATGAAATTAACGTAAAAGAAGTGAAGAAAGTAAAATAGGGATAAAGGTTTGATGTAAAGCGTAAGGTCAATGATTGTTTATTATTATTAAAGTACAAATGTTATTGGTTATTTTGGCCATAAGAACTAGTCGTTTTTTGCGAAAGTAGCACTCGTAGCAATATTAACTTAGAAGTTTGCTAACTTGCCGAACTTTTAGATTTCCAACAGTTAATTTTAACGTCTTAAAAAAATGTAAAAATTTCTTAGTATTTTCGATAATGATACCGTCGCTATCCTTAATTTACAGTAAAACCCTACGCAGCCTAAAAATCTTCTTTTCCTACTACCATAAAAACCGATGCAAAAGTAAAGGCCCTTTGTAAGAATCTTCCCTCTACCTTGATCTTTTATAAAGAGTAACCGGAAAGTAGCTTCTTCTTCTACTTGGCTTATCTATACTTAAACTAATAAGCACTTATCAATGTTTGTAAGGCTTTAAATATTATAACGTTGTCTATTCGATTAGTCGAAGTAATAGTAGTATTACGTGGTAAAGTGGTAGATGTATTGTTCTAGGTTTGGAAGACTGCTAGCTGGTCTACATAGTAATTTGTATGGCCAATTGCTTAGCTCGTGCCCTAGTGTGAAGTGGGGCTATACTATACTTAACTTGTAGTCAAATACAGTAGGCCTACACAAAACAATAAACTCAACTTGCAGTCAGTATAGTCAACTTTACTGTAAGTAAATTTGACCTACTACATTGAAATTACTACTATTCCAATATAAACTATATTTTCAAAGGAAATATAAAAGGCCATAAAATGTTATTCAAGCTGTATAGACTGATATTTAGGGATCATAACCCATATCGCGACCTTTATCCTTATCGATTCCTCATTTATTAACAAAAACTACTTTTCAAAACTTATAAACATCGCTAAATTATGGAGTAAAAATAAGAATTATAGTGGCGAGTAATATAATATCCATGATAATAAGATTCGTACGACATAAAATATCCATAAATGACTGGATATAGAATCTTTGTATTTTCGTATTATTTTAGCCGATATTTCAATTAAACAGGTTCAAAATTTGTGCATATAACATTTTATATAATTGCATACAATCATGAAGAATTATAATTATTTAAATTATATTTCGATATGGAGATTGATTAAGTGTTCTATAATACGTTTTAAATAGGAATTAAAAAAGAATTCATTAGAAATTATCATAATAGCACAAATTAATTATTATGAAAGGTTTAAATCATCCTATCAACGAATTTTAACGAGTGTAAAGTAAATTTAGAAACAAAATATGAAAGCAATAAACTTTTCATTCAAAAAGTTATAGATGTTCATCATGGAAATACGGATTTTAACTTGATGTTATTTTAATCGAAAAGTGATTTGAAGACTTTTTATACAATTTTTTGAATTTCTTTTAAAAAAAATCTAGATATATCTACAAACTAATTTTAGATTAATATTTGTAGTTGAAAAGACTAAGGATTAAATTCCGCACGTTTAAAAGGATAATTTTACTAAAATAATTTACCATATTTTGAATCAACGATTTAAAGTCTATCCCAAAACTAAGGATTTCAATTCAAACCTTTGATTCGGATATTAAGATGACGGATATTAAGGGAAAAGCTCTCGAAACTGTGCGCAAAGTGAATAATAATACGGGAGCCCTTAGAACCAAAAATAACTCTTCCTATATTGATTGGGCTAATTATAACTTAGTAAAAATACACAAAAAATATAAAAAGACTGAGGCCGGAGTTATCGCTCAAGGTGGTCGGATTCTGTCTATAAACCTCGATGAAGGAAAGAGGATAAACCCCTGTAAGCGATCTGTTACGGAGCTACAAAGAGGAATGAGGGTGACCTGCTTACATAATGTATAATAGCGTGCTTTTATGCGGCTTCCGAGTAGCTTGAAAGCGCTATAAAAACATGACAACTACCAGTACCAGATCCCTGGTAACCACTAGCCCAAACATTATCCTATGAAAAAAAAAAGACTATAAATTCCTAAACAAGGTGCTTCATATATAATAAAGTCGGCAACTCGTTAACAAATGATGCGGTATAAAACCAAACGCGTATTAAACGATAATTTTAGATTAATTTCCTATTTGAATACTAAACCGAAGGAATCTTTTCGATAAAGATAACCAATTATAATGATAATAAGTAAATATTTAGCGTTTCTATACAAATATACTTCCGGGGAAGAATATTCGAAGGAAAACAAGATTTATACAACGGTTCAAAACAAGAGAATAGATTAATGTATATTTCCAGGTATATAAAATATTTTTTTTCTATGTAATATTGGTTTATATTGGAATGAAGAAGTATTAAACACTTATATGACGTTTTAATTCATATTTATAATAGGTTTAAAGTTCAATTTTAAAGTATTATTCCAAATCCTGGTATAGCAGAAATCTCGACCATATAGAAACAGTAATTCGACGGTTTTCCAATAAAATTCCCAAAATTCCAATTCAACTTAATGAAGGAGTATCGTTATATTTAATTCAGTAAGAATAGGACGTTATTACTCAGGAGAATAATAGTAAATATACGATTTGGACTGGTTGAATTTCATATTATAGATTTGAGAACAAGTTTTTTATTTTCGTTAACCAATATAAATAAGCCAGAAGTCGAAATAAGAACTATTTTCAATGAACTTAGTATGCATTTAGTATAACATATCTATCCCGTTAAAATTAAAAATTCAATACCTTTTGTTTTTCCCTGAATCACGAATAATGGAGGTTACTTACCTAATATCACCAAAATTATTTATACTATATCGACGGTTCGAGTATTTAGCTATAAAACGCCTTTTACGGATACTTCGTGCGGCGTGACACATTAATGTAAGAAAAAGAAACTTCAAAAGTTATAAATAAATTACTCCAAGAATACTAGTTGTATTTGTAAGAGTCGGTAAGGTATCTGCTTATTTCACGTAAAGTAAATAGAGTAGAAAAGTAATCATAAAATTGGTATTATTGTATTAGAAGATGGATAAGTTTAAGAAGGGGTATTTCAGAGAGTACACGCTACGAATAGGGGGTTATAAACCTCTTATCCGGGCAGTAACCCTTTTTCGTGCGCTCTGGAATATCTATTTCAGACCGCTTCACGTATGATGCACTTGGTGCATTGCAAAAGTGCAGCCTACAACGTGACACGTTATTGTACACCTTAAAGAAGTGCACCTTGCAACATAGTATACTGCCACTTGGCCCATATATACTAGCTATAAGGATATATAGTAATATCCACATCGACAATCTTTTTTTTATATACATATTACCTAATAGTGATGGTGTAGTTATACCATGTCCGTATACGTAGTCTTGTAATGATAGTATGGTTGTAGTATAAATTGTAAAGGTCCAAATTAATAGTTTTTGTAGTAATGGTGTGGTTGCGGTATTAATTATAAAGGTTCGAATTAGTAATTTTTAGCCGTGGTGATAATTATAATAAGGGCTTGGTTAGTGTAGTTAATTGGTAATAATATGGTTATTAATATCATCTTTTATTAATTCCGACCGGGGTGTTATTACCTAAGGGTGATTACGCCGTTACGTGTATCGGGTTAGTATAAAAAGATGTATCACTATCAGTTTGAATAAACTTTTTTTTACCTTTTTAAAAGCGCGTAGTTTAAGCTAATACAAATTTTCATTTTAATCTTACTTTTGCTTTAATTAATTAACCAAACTGGCTTAAGAAATAGGTTAATTAACTCATACTCATATACCAACCCTTTTTTTAAATAAATTCTGCGTAAAAATAGGACTGTTAGATGTCGTTTGGCGCGAAAGCACCGCTACGCCACCGCGGCCGCCGCTGTAGCCACCGCTGCCACTATTGCTAGTATCCTGCCCTTATCGGATATAATCTTATTTATCTATGTTACCCCATCCATCACCATTAAGCCCCATCGCTACCGCCTCGGCCTCGCCTTCCTTAGCCTCCGCCATCAACCCCCCTTTCCCCCATCCCCCTTTCTTTTCCCTAGATTTTAAGGAGAGTATCGGTGGACTTCTAAAGTTATTAACCTTATCTTTTCCCCGCAGGTAAAAATCCTTTCACCTGTAAAGGCTTTTTTACGCTATAAACGCAACTTAGCGCAATTGCACCAAGGTTTGTATACCCTAAATCCACTTATTTAATGCATTTAATATCTTTTTAAATAAGTAGCACGAGGCGAAGCGGCTTCGCCGCCTCGAGCTTCATATCGCTAAGGTATGTCGCAAGACTTTTTTAACGCATAAAGCGTTAAAGCGGCGCACCTGAGTCCGTAGTCTCGGGCCGCTAATGGACATGCCTTACGTTCCATGCATCGTGTCCGCAGTCGCAGACAAGTCTGTTGGCGATTATTACAAAATCGGGGGTCGTTCGGCCTGTTATCACCGTTAATAACGGATTGGTAACAGATACACCCCTGTTTCATTGATTTTAGGACCGTGGGTAAAGGCCTTGTTACACTCCCGCCGGTTTTATAATAAGTTTTAACCGATTTTCAAAAATTTCTTTTACTTTAAAAGCAATGTCCGGTACGCTTCAAAAAACAATCGCGGTAGTATATAATTAAAATAAGCTGATGATAATTACTAATAAATGCTAACCGGCTGACTAAAGAGTCGACGGCTGCTATTACCACCTGGAAACGAAGCCTACGTATATATTATGTAGGTGAAGTTAACGACGTTATTGCACGTCGCCGTAAAAAGGGTCAAACCCCCCTTATGCCCTTACCCAAGGGTATCCAACCCAAGGCGTAAAGCCATATTTTTGCTAACGTTAATAGCGTCGATGGCGGTAATAGCGGTAGCATTAGCATAAAGGAGAAGGACGATGGGGAGAATAGTGAGGATACGATGGCATTGTTCTTTTCCTTTCCTTCTAGTAGTAATTAGTTACCCCTTACGGTCGTGTCAACACGCCCAACTACATCAATGTCATTGCTTTTTTAAAAAATGATTTTTATAAATAATAAATGTGACTTATTGTATATAAAAAGAAGAAGAAAATAATATACAAAAATCGGTTCAATATCATAGATTATAATAGAGAAGGACAAGTAGTAAAATACCTAGTAGGTACGAAGTAAATAAAACAAAAGGTAAAAGTATGTTAAAGGCGATGCAAAATCGTGTATTGAAACCGAGGAGAGCGAATAGAGGGAAAAAATTAGGCCCAAAGGTGTAAATCTAAATGTATCGATATTCTAGAAGCGACGCAAAATAGTGAGTTAAATAGAGGCAAATTAACAAGATCGGTATAAATGGTAGTCGTACGCCGTATCTTACATCGGAGAACGCTATGAATAGCGAATTTCGAACCGTAAGAAACGTAAAACAAAAAAAAACTTAAGGTATTATATACCAGCCTTATTAAGGCTGTAAACCCTTTCCAATAATACTAATGAACAACGGCTTGTAGATATAAATGTTTCCAATGTTCCATTCAGTATAATTTTAGTTATTACATTTGCCGGGTTGGCTTTTCCATCGATTTATCTTATGTCCTCGATTTTCCGGCGTTTATATTCCTCACCTCAATCCATAATATTATTTATTAAACGAGTTTTTGTTCATAATACCCGATTTAACCAGACACTTATAAAGTGAAAAGAAGTTGGTATATATAACGAGGGGGATAAAGCGTAAATAAAAATTGGAAATAATTATCCCGATCGTTATTAATATGGTAATACACAAATCGAAGCCTTTAACTATATTATAAATTTCCGGGGACAAAACTCTTTTCGTAAGCCGCTTAAACTTAGTGAAGCTTTAATAGATAATGTTTTTACGAAGCGTAAAGCCTTTACGAGCCGGTATTTCATTACCGAAAACGAAGATGAAATCTATTTGTAAACTATAATCGTTGTTATTAGAGAAGAAGCCGTCAATGAAAAAAAAAATAGCTTTATAATATATATATCTAACGATACAAATTAAAAACCGCGTTTTGGATTATAAATTTTCCATTAAAAGTGTTTATTAATCGTTTTATATATATTATGCAATGGAGCGGTTTAATATTATATTACTACTGAAAGGTTAAATACCGCTTTTAATTGGGTTGCTATGGCAATTTAAGCGCCTTATATACGTTAATATCTATATTTTTCGGCCCGTTTTACATTATTTAAAACGATAAAGGTAATTCTGTCCAATCATCCTTTTTACTTAAGGCTTAAAACGCTGTTCCAGAAAGTAATATTATCATTATTAAAGTAAATCATATGTTTTTCCGTTAGGTACGTTTTAGTTTTTGCTTTTAGATTGGTATTTCAAAATTTCTCTTTTTAAATGCGGAAAACTACGGGTTATATAACGTTAAAGTGTCGTCTGTTTGTATACTTATTAGTATAAAGCACTTAAAACTAGTTATTGATATTAATATGTATGGGTCGAAAGTCGAGCTATTATCTCGAGCTTCTCTTTATAATACCTTTGGTAGGTATTATACCAGTAAATACCGGCTTTAATTAAGCCGTAAAATGGTTTTATAATACATAAAATCGTTTTAGATGAGTAGTGTTTTTGAAGATCCTTTGGTATTTAGGCGTAAATACGTTGTTTAAGCCGCTTGTTAAACTGTGTATATGTAAACGTTATGTTACGTAGTTCGACATATATGTTATACGGCGTATTGACGAAAGCTACGAACGTAAGAACTAGGCGGTAACTAGCTCGTTGTAAGGTAGTCGACTGGGTTATAATATCCTTTTTATCATTATTATTATAACTTTTAATAATTAAGCGGTTTTTTTACCAAGCTTTCCGGTTTTGATTTTAATTTCATAGACAAGGCGCATTGGAAAAATCCTATAGGTACCATAAATTGCTAGGTCGAACCGTTTTAAAAAAACTATGCATTAGTCGATTAAGGTAGAAATCTCTGTTTGGGTGGATTATTCGAATAGAGTACCAGTGGTAGTAATAATGACGTTATAATTGAACTCTAGGCTAAGTTCACGGTTTGCCATCTCCTTTCAAGTAATAAAGAAGTTTATAGTAAAGTTACTAAGGCGTTTTTTAGTTTTTGAACCGAGGGGACGGCCTCGGCGGCGAAGTGTTAATGGGGTAAGTATAAACGGGACGTTTTTGTCTAGTAAAAGCGGGCTGAAAGTGTAATTCGAGGGGTGATTTGGAATTTAGAGCGGTTTGGATTCGTCGTTTTAGGGGGTATTTTTTCAGTGGTTTTAGGCCGACTATAGTTTTAGGCCGCTCCTATTTATTTCTCCTTTATACTCCCATAATATTATCTATCGAAACGAATTTTTATCGGTTATTAACTTAACAAATATAATATGGCCCTTTAACCCGTTAATTATCTAAAAGCTAATTTATCTGGTTTTGGTTTTCCAAATTAAAAACTTAAATTGTAATGATAGATCCAAAACTCCAGTGTTATGTACGACATTTTTTATAGTTAATACTTTAGACAAACCGTTTTTAGCCCGTAAGAAACGTAATATTGTTATGGCTTTCGTTACAGTATTCGCCTTTTACACCGTAATTGGTAATGATATAAAGTCTGTGTAGATCCCCGAGTAAATACTAAAAATAAGGAGTGTAAGGATAAGCCCATTTGGGCTAAAAGTGTTATTAACAGCGTTAATTACTATCTAAGGAATATATTCCTTAAAACTGGTTACCTTCAGTTCTTTTGGAGAACATTATATACGCTTTTTCAAGAGGTTAGTAATACCGATTACATATTCCAATTCATTATAAGGCTTTTACTGAAATTTAATTATACTCGTTACCGGTTATCCGAGCCTCAATACGTTATTCGGTAAAGTCTAAGTCCGTACCAACATCATGCGTAATTTAGTTTGGGGGCCCTAGGTAGACATTATACTAGTAGTTAAGTAAATCATTCTAATAGTTTATAGCGAAATCGCTTCGTAAAAACTTGACGACTTTGAACAATATTACTATGTCGATGGCATAAAGAACTGGTTAGCCATTTAAATATATAATATCAATAATTACCTCGTTATTAAAGTTTATATAATCCTAAATGCAGAACTTGAACTGTTGTAGGGCCTGTAAATATAGTAAGCATTTATGGCAAAACTTTTTAATAGTTTTAAATACGTTCTTTCCTATATCTGTATAACTTACGACATAAAACAATCGTAAAAAGCGTTTTATAACCGGGTATCCAAATCGTCAGTATAATATCCGCAATTCCAGTTACGTTAAATAAATAGCCTTGATTGTATGTGCTTCTAAAAAAAACTATAAGTAGCCGAACTTAAGCCGGAACGATACGAATACGTTATCCGAGGCGCGGAAAAGCTGGTTAGTCGTATTCTGGACCTTGATTTCGAACTTGTTTATGTTAGCTAATAAAAGTAGAAATAGTGTTTTGAAATCCATTACGTAAAACTTGACTGGTTCGAATCGCGTGTTTATAACGACCATTCCGAACGATAAAGTTTTATCTTTATCAAATAGAACCTTTTGGTATTCTCCCATTGAGTTTAACTAAAACTTCGAAAACCTTGTTACGAACGCATTGAATTGTCGTTTTCTGGCTGTCAAGATTTAGGCTATACTAATATTTGATATAATATCTTAAAACCAATTGCTATATCTGTTTGAAAACGTGAACTGTAATGCTATATAAGTATTAAGCGCCCTGTTCACGCATTCCAGGCCTATAATGTGTAAAAAAGAGGCGTTTTATAAGATTATAAGAATACTTAGGCGGTTTCGTCGTTTTAGGCTATCAGGTAAGTATCATTACCATCAAATTTTTTTTTCAGAATGTAAATTCGTAAGGGTAGACATCAAGATTATCATTTACGCTTTAACACTTAGTTACGTATACTGTAAAGTTTGTCTTTATCTGGTCCTTAAATAAAGAAATCAGCTTAAAACTATAGTTTAATTCGAATTTACTTGTAAACGGGGTGTTTGGTAAACTAGCAGCCGATTTTGCCATATATTATGTACTGTTTTCGTAAATCTGCGGGTCTGTGTATACCTTTTCACAAGTATTTATATAGCCGTGATAAGTTTATCCTATTTCCGAACGATCGTATCTATTCCTTATTGCTAGGGTTCTCTCTCTAGTACTTATACTTTAGGCGTTTATTTCATTTTGTGTATACTTCAAATCTTCGATCTAAAACATTGTAAATGGTTTTGGCGAGGTTTAATTTAGTGATTTAGCCCTCGTTTTTAGTATTTTCGGCTATAAATGCTAATTTTATGCTCGCTTATCATCGTATAAAGGTTTTAAGCGATATCCTCAAACTTATAAAAAAGGCCTTTAAATCATTTTTAAGTTTGAAAAGTGTAAAGTCGAAATCCAGATTTCTGCGGTATATTTTTGTTACTACCTTAATAAATAGCTTGCCGCCTTTATATTCTGGTTTCAAGGCTACTTGGCACTCTGGAAACTTAGCCAATAGAGCGTTAAAAACGTCCTATAGGTTTTTATTGGCGTTTTTCTATTGGTTTTTCACGGATTCGTATATTATATCAGTCTGATTCCTATTATACAGTTCGTAATTAATCTTTGTATCGAAGTGAGATTTTAAGCAGTTATAATAGTTCACAACAGTACCAACCTACGTAAAGTGGTATATATATCATTTTTTAACTTACCCGGATGGTATACCGGATTAAATGATATAAAACGTGAATAGTTTGATATTCAGTTCTTTACTTATATTAAATATAATACGTATTTTGTTATAGAGTTCATCGTATAGTTTACCGTTATCGTTTTCGTTTTCATCCTAAAGCTTAGCGAAGCTAATAGACTTCATAAAATCGCTCTTATTATTGGGAAAGCGGTACGGTGGAAGGTTACAGGAAGGGTCATAATTGACGAGTATTGATACGTAAAGTATATATTAGCGTTTTACGCCGCTTATCGTTTCTTAGAGCGGGTTGTTCTCGGTATTTCAGCCGCTGCCGTTATAGATAAACGGGATATTTAGCCATGTTTAGAGAGTGGTTTGGTATTTGATTTTGCTTTTCAGTATGTTCTGGTGTAGGAGTATATTATATGTGTATAGTGGATAAGGATTGTAGCCGTTCTTTATTTTTCCTCGAGGTTTGTATTCCTGATTTAGGGTATGGGTATAGTATTAGGTCGTCCTACACCTTATATTCTTCGTTTAGTCCGCATATTCTTTAACACTTATTTCTTATATTCTGTTAGGTAATATTATTTTACAAATTCCATTCGGTACATATCTTTATCTTTTTTGTTTAGTAAGTCGATAAGTCATGTTATTTCGAATAGATCCTTTGTAAAACAGCAATTCCTACCTCTTAGGATATCGATGCCTCCACTTCGTAATTGTATTCGTAAGGTTTTGAAAATAAAAGAGTTTACTATTTGACATATGCTTGATATCAAGTTCGAAAATCTTTTATAAAAATCATCCATTATATTAGGGACTAAGGTTTTCTCCTCCTAATAGCAGAGAATTACGGTTAAAATGTACGTGTTTACCATATATAGGTTGAATTCCTTAATTGATATATAGATGGTGTTGTCTGTAAGGCTCAGGTCTATTTCATATATTATAGCTTCCCTTATTCCTGTATACTCGACTAAAAGATCGAAATAAGCCTTAACTTCCTCCGGTATTGTTAATACTAGGTCCATGACTTTAAGTATCTTGAGGCGGTTGGAAATAGTTGTTTCTATGTATACTTGGAATGTTGAAACAATGTAAATTAGTAGTTTCGTATCGTAGTTGAATTTAGCTGCGCTTAGATTTAAAAGTTGGGAGTAGTTCGTTTTATAAACTGCAAATATTAAGTAAAAAAAATAAACTAAGTAATCAAAGTTAATATACTAGCGTTTACCAATACAAATAAATTTAAACCGATATGTAAATAAAATGTAACCACCAACTAGTTAGACATTATACATTAGTTTTGTTAACGTGTAGTAGTATTACATTTACCAAGTGGTTCACAAAACATAAACTTTATAAGTAATAAACTTAAAATATATAAGACGGACATAAGGAAGCTAATAGGGAAAAGGAAGTATGGGTATGAGAAAGTGTATTATAGGTCCGATACGTAGGTTTTGGTTCGTGTTTGGTAAATGGTTCGGATTATCGTATCATAGCCGCTTTTGCTAAAACAAGCGGTTTGGTTATTCCGCTTATCACCGCTTTTGGATTTCGTAAACGGTTTAAATGCTACTTTTTTAACCTATCCTGTGTTTTGTAAGCGGTATAGATGTCGAGTTTAAATCTGACGGGCCTTAACGAAGGGTTTCGAAACTTGGTGTTTTTAGCTTACGTAGCCTAGTACGTAATAAGACGTTCTTTAAAAAGTATCCAGGTATATCAAAGCGCCAAATAAGGGTTAATGTTAGTGTAACGAGATTTTTAGTAAATAGAGCATCAAGTAAAGATTAATAATATTGTATCAAAGTTTCCTTTCTAAAGTTAATTATCTTTTATAGTTTTTTATATATTCCGTGTATTTTTTGTAAAAACGTCGTGTCAGTATACAAATAGTTGGGACCGTTATAATATCCCGTTAAAGGTATTCAATTTGTATTTGTTCTTTCTGTTTTAGGATTTTTGTAGTCGACCGAGTCGGCAATTAATTAGTATCGGTAGGGTCTTTGCCTATTTTACGTAAAGTAAAAAGAGTGAAAGAGTAATTATAAGATTAATATTGTTATAATAAAAGATGAATAAGTTTTAAAAGGAGTATTACAGAGAGTGTACGCCACGGATGAGAGGTTATAAACCTCTTATCCAAGCAGTGACCCTTTTACCATGCGCTCTAGAATACCCATTATAGACCTCTCCACGTATGATACACTTTGTGTTTTTCAAGAGTGCAGTCTGCAGCGTGACACGTTATAGTGCACCCTGTAGGGGTGCACCTTGCAATACAATGCACTGTCACTTGGCTTATGTATACTAGCTATGAAGGTATATAGTAATATCTACAGTAAGCCTTTTAACAATTTTAATATTGTTTACGAAATGGTATTAACTTCAATTGAAAGGTTGTTATAAGTGTTGTATACTTTAATAAATAACTCTTCCTTTATTTTATTTACTATATAACTTCTTTTAAAACCATTAATTTTATATAGAACTTTTTGATAGCATATTATTGAAATATTATAGTTTATTTTTAAACGAATGTCTATTATGAATTAGCAGATTAGATTGTCTATAATATATAAACGGTTTTCGATTTGATCAAATAGATGATTAGGGCCAAAACGACCGATATTTAATGTAAATGAATATTGATAAAGATATTTTCGTGAATCAGAAACTGTAAATAGTGTTATAAATTATTTCACAGTGTTTATAGGGTATTTTGAAAGGAATTCAAGGGGATATATTTGAAGGATTTCATGTTATAGATCGCTGTGAACATTAAATTTATCCTTATCTTTTTATATTGGGTATCTACTTTAATGTTTATAGAGATTTGACAAAATTGCAGATTACGATTTGGAAAGTGAATGTCATTACGAAGGTTATCACAGTCTTGCGGTTTTAAAGTTCAAAAGTTATATCCGAAAGGTCTTATCAATAAGAAATGATCTTCGGGAGACAAGCGTTTTAAAGTTATCGTTATCATTTGAAGTTCTCGTTTTTGGGATAAATGAAGGATTAACTAGCGTAGAAAAAATTAGCATTATCAAATAACACGACGGTTTTGTGGATTTGTCGAACGGTACGAATTTTTTTCGTCAAACGATGGTACAGAAGTATAAATAGGAAAAGGTGGATAAGGAAGTCCTTAAAATACCATATGTTAGGTAACGGCAGCAATATTATATTTACGATAACTCAAATATCCTTCTGATAAATTCTATATACCCTTTCATGTTATAACTAAACGAATATCCCAAGCTAACAAAATGATGCCGATATAGCTATTTACTTGAATCGAGAAATAAAAAAAGTCTTAAGGCTTTAATTTCTTATTCTTTTATTAATTGGAAGCAAGTGGCGGATCATAAGTTAGGTATAAAACTTTGCTATAAAGATATTATTATCGCTTTGGATAAGCTTTTTAAGAAGTTGACTGAAACGATGTTTTTTAATTGAATAAAGTGTTTTTTGATTTAAAATATTCTACCACTGGAAAGAGACCAAGTCCGGAGCTTTCGCTCAAAGTGGTAAGATTCTGTCTATAAACCTCGATGGAGAAGAGAGGAGGAACCCCTGCTAGGGAGCTTCTACAGATCTATAGAAAAAGGAGTGACCCGGTCACATGAAGTGTAAGGGCGTGCTTCTATGTAGCTTGCGATCAGCTCTAGAGTGCTGTAAGAATATAACAACTACCAGGGCTAGATCACCAGTAACCACTAGCCCAAGCACTAGCCTATGACAACTAGACTGTCACAGGATGGTGCCTAGGCTAGTAGTTATCACTGATCTAGCACTGGAGGTTGCCATGCTCCTATGATGATCTGAAGTCATTCTGTTACATAACTGGGTTACCTCTTTTCTGTAGCCTATAGAAACTCTTTAGCAGAGATTTCTTCTTCCCTTTTTTAATCGAGAATAACATATAGTATTCGATAGTTTTAAGCGATAGCTTTAGCTTTATTTGTTTCTATATTATCCTCTAATCTTTTCCTAACAATGTTGTAAATACTTATAAGTTATTATAACGTAAGGTTATATCTTCCGATTTTTTAAACCTGAACCTTTAAGTTTTGAAAAATTCCCTTGACGTGTGTATTAGGGATTAGCTTTGAAGCGCTCTAGTAAAGTAATACAACTAATTGGCTATTTAATACGAACGATTTACCAAGACTTTACGTATGGAACTCGCTGAGTAGAACTACGTCGTTTGTAAGTACGTTTTACGTATGGAATAACAAAATGCACATGTATTAATTACGTCAACAAATATGATCTGGTAGCTTAAAGTTGCTATCAGTATGCCTACGATTTTAAAGCAAATCCCTTTTTAAGAGGATTCCGCTTTTATGTTACCTACAAATGAAATGATTACCGCATCGCCTTTTATTAGAGGTTGCAACGATGATGAAGATGACCTGAATTCCTCCGACTTCAATTAAAATATTAACGGTTTATCAAATTATATTGTTAGTTAACAAATTCAACGTAAATCCTTCAACTAATTAATCAAAATTTCTGGTATTAAATCGCATTTTTTATCTTAAAAGGTTACTATATTACGTCAATTACATAAATATCGAGGGTTTATCAACATAAAAAAATACTTTTATGTTGTTCTCTAAAAATTAAAGGGTTTTACAAATATTATTATGAAAGATTATTACGTGTATAATAGCAACGACGGTAATAACAACCCAACGTTTTTATAGGAATATTTCGCGTATATTATTACAATAAGACTACGGTCAATTTCGTTATCATCCAGTTTATAAGTTCAAAATAAGAGATTTGCGAATGGGTTTACGTTTTTTATGTTTTGGAAACCTTATTTACGGAAGCTAGTGGTATAGCTTGAAAATCCGCCGTTAAACTCATTTTTTGGGAAATTTTTATTAACGATATATTTGTTCATACGTCATTCCCCTTCGAACCCCCCAGGATTATAACAAAAAGATTATTGGTATTCAATTTATTCATAAACAACTTTATAACTTCTATACTCGACACAATAATATTAGTTATGGTAGTAATTCTCGTACTGGCAATATAATTTATGATGGAAATGATAAAGATGATGTACCCGTTCGCGTTAGTCAGGAAAATATCATTATAATCAACGTAAATACCTTTCGAACCAGAATTAAACAGCGTGTTACCTGGGTTAACTATTCAGATTTTTCTCGCTATAAGAACGTTGGTTAATATTTACGATATGATGCGAATAATTATTGTATTCGTATCTACCCACTGAATTCCACATAACACCCAAGTAAATTTGACACTAAATATAATATAGTTATTGATTTTATATTTATGGATGATTTTATCGACCTTTAGGAGGGAAAAGCGTAACTTTTGTATATAATCGCATATATGAGTTAAAGATACTATAATTCGATCCGGTAATTAACCCCCAACTTTTAAATAGATTTCTATTTATAGCAAATTTGTTTTATGAACTTATTTATTAATTTAGCGTTTTAGTAAATATAGGTAATGAATATCATATTGTTAATAATAAATCGTTTATACGCTGATGAAAATTACCGCATGTTTTTATTCCACTTCGACAACTCAATGAACTTACTCGTTATATATTTAGAAGCGGCCTATTACTTATTTTTGTTATGTTTTGTTTAGTGTTCAACTTCAAGAAATACCAATATCACATTTGGGCTTATGGTGTTTTTTATTTATATATAACTTTATATTCGATGAATTTTAAATAGCATACGAATAAGTGATTCACCATATTTCAAAGTATATATTGCTTTCAGAATGAGCAGATAACTACTATCTATAAAAACAGGATTTTGAGTTAGTGTAAAATAAATCTAAAGATATTGGTGCCGTTGCTTTTTATACTATATTTTGTAAGGCCCGGCGGGATTAAATTGCTATTATATAATTGCCGTTGTTTCCATCGATAATATTAATAAAGCGTTAGCCTTAAAGTTAGATATTTCCGTTAACCATAAGCTTTCTAGTATCTTTAGAGAGTTCGCGTTACTATTCGATAATGTCTTATGAAATAAGTTACTTTTTAACCGTTTCGAAGCTAATTACAAGATCTTTATTCAAAATAATAATTAGGGTTAACCTTTGAAAGTGTTTTAGAAGCCGTTGTACGGTATATTACGGGAGGAGATTTAAGTGTTAGAAAAGAAATAAACCGAATTATTGGATTGAAGCTATATTCGCGCGGGTAGTTTCTTAGTGAGTGTCCTTATACTCTTTGTTAAACAACTTGGATACGATTTATGTTTTTATATTGATTACCGTAGATTCAATATTATCACAAAGGTTGATCGTTATTTCCTTCCTTTCATTAAAGAAACACTCGCCAATATTTTTCGAGTTACATGATTTATTAAATTCCACGTTAGACTAGAGCTTAACACCTTACCATATACTCTACTAACGTGCTCTCTAGGGCTTAATACTCTACCTTACACTTCGCAAACGCGATCCCCTATGTTTGCTAAATATAGTGATATCAAGTAATATCCATAATTATAACGCGATGCCTGCAGATATTTAACAATTATCTATGTTATTAATCTAAGCTTTGTATAGTTAACTTGATTAAATCACCAATTAATGTTGGTTGAGTTCAAAACATCCACTTAAAGAAAAAACAATAAAAATAAATTGTAATTAAAGTAGATGTGAAAGATATAAAAAGGAAAAATAAATTGAGCATAATACGTGTTTCAACACAAAACATAAATAATCAACTTCGAACCATATACTTTTATTAGGGCTTTGCAGCATAAAATCAATATAATATACCTATTTCTCATGCATATTACTTATGATGTTATGTACAGGTTTGTTTAATACGTTTTCAAAAGTATACATACGCTTTTTAACCCTCGGATTGTAATAGGCCTTTTCATTGATCTTTTTCTATTATAAAACGGAATTTACTTGAATCTATTGTTGTATAAATGAGCTTGTGAACTTGAGTAAATATGTTATACAAATTATCTCATTATTATAAAAAGAATTTATCATTCTACAGGTAATGGGTAAATTTGTCTTTATATTCCCATGTCAAGTAAACGACTCGGATCAGATTAATTGTCTATTACTGTTTTTGATTACTTTTAGTTGGGTTTTTTTTAATAGAGACTATAAGTTTGACACGATTTAATGCGTTAGTGTTAAAGTAAATATGTTTTCAAATATATAAATGTTGGGTTTTTTAATGTAATTGAAAAATTCAAGTCGGTTATTTCTTGCTAACCCTAAAGATTACTAGATTTCCATTGGTGAAAGTAGATATATTAATAATTTTTAATAATATGAATGACGATTAAGCATTGAGTTTTTTAAGATGAATAGAGAAATGGATATAGGCTTAGTGAGTAGTAATAGTTCATTTGGGCTCATAATTATTGTAAAAACCTAGAAAGGATTGGATTGCTAAAAATAAAATAGATTAACGATCTGTGCCTAATTATAATATGCTGTGCGAAGTTTCTGATGTGTGTTATGTAACCTGAAGCAAGTTTCCTATACAAATCCTACCTATATCGGATCTCATAGCAAGCTTCCGATATCTCGGATCCGATATCCCGGATTCGACAGGTAAACTTCCGACGTAAACTGTAAATATCCAGGGGTATGCCACACTCTATTGCAACAGATGCTCTTCCTCGAGCTCCTCGTCCTCCTCGTCCTCCGCGGGCTCCTCCTTGGGGGGGGGAGGGGGCAGGGGCCCGGGGCAGTCCTTCTCGCACGCGGCCTTGCACTCGGGCCACGTGAGCCCCTTCTGCGGGCACCGCCGGTCCAGGCACCAGAACACCGACTGCCCGGGGCAGGGCCCGCAGAAGTTGTGGCAGTGCTTGAAGCAGCCCTGGTGCTGGTCGGGCGGGAAGTGCCCGCGGCAGTAGTCCTTGCAGATGCCGAGGTTGGTGGTGGGGTCGGGCCCGTCGCCGCACGTCATGAGGATGCCCATGTGGTCCTCCAAGCCGGCAAGGTCGGCAGAGTCTGGGGTGAAGCCCGGAGCACCGGGGGCGTCTCGAGGCATAGCTGTGGCAAAGCAGATCAGGCCGGTGAATGCCACGATGGAAAGCATGGTGATGTGAGGATAGGTAGGATGTTGGTCAATGTCAACTTGGTCGCTGGATTTTGTGGGTGGATAAGGAAATGAAAGGGAAGAGAGGACTGCTTGCTGTGGAAGGGAGTTGTAGAGACTTCAGCCTTCCTTTATCAAACAAAGCCCTCGCCTTGGACCGCAATCTTCAAGAACAGAGCCTTTCGATTGGTATGGGTCTTCCTGTCCTGAGTGCCTGGGCATCATCACTCCGTGACGAAAGCTGAACTTCGGGTCCCAGGTTGCAGATCGTCCGTTGGAAGACCGATGGGTGATGGAAACATCGTCACAGTCATAGTTGAGGGAGCTTGCTGTCGCTAAGGCTGTAGACCAGCCGGGGAGAGGAAGAAGATCAACAACAGATAGGTATCATATCGTTGAGCTTCCCTCGCTAGCGTATCTAGGAACGGATCAGCCTTTCCTTTTCAGCACAGTCCAGAGTGGCCCTCATGTTCTTCATCTCAAGCCTTCATTTCCTTGGTGAGCTTTCTTCCAGCTGAGCGACGGTCGATGCCCTGATCCATGGTCCAACAATTTGTCCTCGACCCCCGCCTCGACATCGGCAGCGCCCATTGCATTGGTTTGTTTTTCCTCAACGCTGGTTCTGGTTATGCCATGAGGATTTGTTGAGTGGCTACTGCCACGCCATTGCCATGCCAGGAGGATGCTTCCCTTTGGCGAATGAAATGGTAAGCCACCAAAAGCTGACCAATTGCTCGGAGGGCTTCTTTGTGTGGAGACTGGGCTGATTTCCAATGCGGTCCACCGACGCGCAACTTGCGTGTTCTTCGCATGGTACAACCACACCTCGGACCTCACGGCCCGCACAGCAGCTGACTGATCTTTTTTGTGCTGCGCTGAACGGACGATGAGCAATCCAACAAGCCTCTTCGCATCAATTTCTACCGCAGAAGAGGATGCCCGTTCAACACCGGGTAACAGACTTACAAACCACAGGTATGTTACGCTGGCCACTCCAGTATAAATCAGATCCAAGCTTGCCACAGGGCCAAAGATCCTGCCTGTCCAGATACCACGCCAACTCATCCACGGAAGCCCCCGATCACCACGACTTACCCCACCATGGCCGTCTTTCACGAAACCAGTAGCAGCGAAGAGGTCGTCGAAGCCTTGGCGCCACAGATCAGTACGTGTACGCCCGCCAGCACCTCCAGCGCGCCTTGAGCGCGCTTTCATCACATCCTAACCCCCCCGAGCCTGACCAGAGGGCCGCACATTCGTCATTACCGGCGCCGGCATCCAAAGCCTCGGCGGCCAGATCGCCGTCTCGCTGGCTCGCGGCGCGCCCGCCCACATCATCCTCGTGTCGCGCACCGCGCAGAACGTCGCGCCCGTGCTGGCCGCCATCGCGGCCGAGCACGCCGCCGCCGCGGCGCCCGTCCAGGCGTCGTTCGTCCAGTGCGACCTGTCGGACCACGGCTCGGTCCAGCGCGCGGCGGCCGAGATCCGCGCCGCCGCGCCGCAGATCCACGCGCTGATCAACAACGCCGGCGTCAGTACGTATTGAACC
>JASMMZ010000002.1:6030529-6338212 GCA_038502455.1 Anisogramma anomala | reverse complement strand
TGTGCTTTCTCCCTCTCTCTCTCGGGCATCCATCCGAGACTGCATCGATGGGAAACACTGGCGTCTAATTCGTTCTTTGGTGCGCGGCGGTAGTGGCCATCGAGGCGTACACGCAGGACAAGCAGGGCACCGAAATGCAGCTCTCAGCCAACCATGTCGGCCACTTCCTGCTGACCAACCTGCTGATGCCGGCGCTGATTGCGGCCGGCGGCGGCCGCGTCGTCAACATCAGCAGCCAGGGCTACCGGGCCAGTCCCTTCCGCTTCGACGACTGGAACTTCTCCGGCGGCAAGACGTACGGTGAGCAGCCCCCGGAGGCGGTACCATATCGCAGATGAAGCCGCTGCCAAAATGGACGTGCGCATGGCAGCTGACGGGATCTGGCGACGGGGTTAGAAATGTGGACGGGCTACGGCCAGTCCAAGACGGCCAACATACTCTTCGCCATCGGATTGACAAAGCGAGTCAAGCATCTAGGAGTGACGTCGACGGCTGTTCATCCCGGCATGATTATGGGCACTGGAATATCAGCCCACCTGGACCCAAGCGCCTTCGGGAGTATCGGGGAAACCACCAAAAAGAACACAGGCCGTGATTGGTGCGTATTCAAATACGTTTCTCGTCCCTGTCTCCTCTCTGAAGACCCTGCTACTGAGAGGCTTTGTTCCAAATGCCTGTACTGAACAGTAATTTGACAGGTACTGGGACATGCCACAGACCAAAACACTCGACCAAGGAGCAGCTACGCCGCTCTACGCCGCATTGGACCCGGAGGTACCTGGCAAGTCGCCAGCATACTTGACCAACTGTCAGGTCGAGGAGCCATATGAGTACGCAAGCGACCCCGAGAAGGCCGAGGCATTGTGGAAGTTGAGCGAGGAGCTGGTGGGGCAGAAATTCGAGTATTGAATGCTCCGAGTTTGTGGACAGGAGCCACGGACCGAACCGTGTTAAGCCTACTTGGTTCGACGAGTGCTTGTAATCCTAACAGTAACAACAACATTATTTCGTAACTTTTCTTGTCAAAGTTTCCCAACTTTTGTGGATATTCGTAATAGCGTATACATTACCGAAAACCGCTATTGATTAATTGATTGATTGATTGATGGATTCTATTTCTGTTGAAGTTACTATGCAACAAGATATTCTTTTGGCTTGTAGATTCTGGAATACCTAAAAATCCACCTGGAGACTTTTTTGATATATAATCAAGAGAATCCTCCTAGATCTCGATCATCACGATCGAAACCTTGCACTAGTGAATACCAGTTGCTCTAACAGCTGAAACTAATTGTAGTCCTCATCTCGATACCCCTATAGTTAAAGAACACTGTCCAAATTCTCCGGTGGAAA
The DNA here is from genome assembly GCA_038502455.1 of Anisogramma anomala. Lineage (NCBI taxonomy): Eukaryota > Fungi > Ascomycota > Sordariomycetes > Diaporthales > Gnomoniaceae > Anisogramma > Anisogramma anomala. The sequence goes on along the minus strand of JASMMZ010000002.1, from coordinate 6,336,859 downwards.
TCCTCATCTCCGGAGTATTCTTAATATCCTTGGTATTGAATCTGGATGTACGACGATTCACGACGTGTACGAAGGTTATTGATGGGAGGTTCGTATTGAGTCTATGTAAGGGCTATCATTCACCCGACGGTCGCCCAGGCCGTCAGATAGGACAACATTGTCCCTGATCGCTACTTCCCGCAAACAAAGACAGTACTTGCCATCAAATCCTATAGACAGACCATATACAGACTGTATCTGTTGAATTTTCAATACAACCACTAAAAGATGCTATCTGTACAATGTGAATGAAGAAAATAAAAACAATAAAACTGTCGGTAAGGTCTCTATACGTTAACGAAGTAGAAGAGCAATCGTAAAGATTGGTATTGAATTGTAGTAGTAAGTTAAGTTGAAGGGAGAAGAGGCATCCGGAGAGTGCACGCCACAGGTAAGAGGTTATAACCTCTTACCCAGGTAGTGACACTCTACTATACACTTTGCTAATCTCCCATCTGGGCAGTGGCACGCTATTATACACTCTGTAAATACCACTTCCAGGTAGTGGCACGTTATCATGCATTTTGTAGGAATGCACCTTACAGAGTGGCACGTCACCGTGCACTTTTGCAAAGGTGCAATTTGTAGCGTGGCCGCTTACTAATTATAGAGATATATGGTAATATTTATATAGGTAATCTTTTTTTCCCCCGCGGCCCGTATACGTAATTTAGTAATAATAGTATAGTTTGTAATGTAGTTTATATTCGTGGTTTCGTAATAATAATTTGGTTATAGTATTGTGTTATATTTATAGTTTCATTATAATAGTTCATTTATCGTATAAATTATAAAGGTTTGAATTAATAAATTTTACTGTGGTAGTAATTGTAATAAGGCCTTAATTAGCTTAAATAATTAGTGGTTATATGGTTGTCTATCCTTATAAGGATGTAAGTACAAAAGTATTGTGGAGTGTGATTACGTAGGTATTGTAGGGGTATAATTATATAAGTGTAATTATGGTATTATATATTTTAGAGGTAACATAGAACGATATATCGTTGTTAATCCTGGTAAACCCTCTTTTCTTTCTCTTTTAACGACGCATACCCCTTGTTAACGTACGTCCTAATTGATTTATCAATGTATATAAACATAATTTACTATCCTAACTATTCATTTTAAACTACTTTTATAAATCGATTACTTAACCAACCTTATATATTAATTTTACGGCTAAATAGATACTGCGTAAAAATAGGTTTTTAGGCGCTGTTTGGTGTAAGAGTGCAAATACGAGTAGACTACTGCCGCCCTTGTGCATTACACCGCTGCCACCCCCACACTTAGCTTTACCTTATCGGGCAGTATATTATTAATTCTGGCCTTTCTCTTCGTCGCGTTTCCCACCGCTATCGCCGACTACGCTGCTACCTCATTTTTACTCTTTTCCCCTTCCCCTCCTCTCCCTAACCCTTAGAAGGAGGAATAGAGGGTTTTTAAGGTTATAAACTTTACCTTTTCCTTATAGATAAAGACTTTATTACCCGTAAAGATTACTCATTACCACTGTTGTAAGCATAGCTTAACGAAGTTATAACGCGGTTTGTATTATTAACACTTCTTGTACCTTATATCGTATTAATGTTTTATAAACGAGGTAGTAAAAGCGAGCCTAATATATCTCCTCGAGTTACGGCTTTTTAGGGTACGTTGCGAGATTTCTTTAATACGTAAAACGTTCAAGCAACATATTCGGGTTCGTAGCTCCGTGCCACTAATAAATATACTTGACATGCCGTATGTCACGTCTGTGGCCGCGGGTAAATTTATTTATAATTGTTATTCAAGCAGGGGTCTTTTGGCCTGTTTCCTCCGCTTTAAGTAGATTATTAATTGATGCGACCTTATTACGGTAATTATAAGGCTGTAAGCCGAAACCATATTACGCGTTCAATATTTTTACGATTAATTTACTTTAAACTCATAATTTTAACCGCGAATACAAATTTCTTACTCGTTTAAATATACTGTCTGTAGCGTTTTTGAAAATGACTATTCTTGTAAATAATTCAAATAAGCCGATACTAATTGGTAATAAACGTTAACCGGCGAATCAAGGAAATAGTAACCGTTATTTACGCTTAAAAACGGGGTCTACGTATGTATTATATAGGCGAATTCAACGATATTATCACGCGTCGCTATAAGGAGGGTAAAGACCCCCTCGCGCTTTTGTCTAAGAGTATACGGCCCAAAACGCGAGGCTACCCCTCCGGCGATGTTAATAACAGCATCGATAACGGTGATAGTGGTGGCGTTAGTAGCGAGAGAGGGGGTGGTGAAGAGGATAGTAAGGACGCGACGCCGTCCTTTTCCTCCTTATTCGGTAGCAATTAGCTGTTTATTTCTGTTCAGGCCGGCACGCCTGGCTATAGTATAGTTTGTTATATAGAAATATAATTGCTTTTTTTGAAAGGAAAAAAAAAAAAGGCTCGTAATGTAAATGACGAAAGAGTAGTAAAAAATGTATTTAGTAGTATTATAAATTGTAAAACAAAGGCAATAATATGAAGAAAGCGGTGCGGATAGTAGGTTTAAATAGATAATTTTTTTGTAAGAGCGTTGTAAATAGAAGATTCAAATAGTAATAAAATTCGAAAAACAGTATAAATGGTAGGTTTAAACCGTGATAAAACGAGGAAAACAGTATATATAGCGAATTCGAATTGCGACAAAATGATAAAAGCGGTGTAAATGTGTAAAGAAAAGGAAAAAACCCAATATAGGGCATAAAATATTTTAACTTGAGTCAAGCTACAATTTTTTTCTTAGCAATATTAAAGAAGTAAATATTCGTTAATATAAACGCCTTTAATGCCATGTTCGAGGCGCTTTTAGTTATTATATGCGTAAGGTTTAATTTCCGTCGATTCATTTTATTTTCTTAATTTCACGGCGTTTATACGATTCGCGTAAGGCTATAATATCGATTTTGAAGAGTTTTTTGTTTATGATACTGAATTCGATAAGGTATTATTGAAGAGAGAAAAATCGGTTAAACTATTAAAGAGAAGGGTTTTAAGCTAAGTTTTAAAACGATTTTTCGGACTGTTATCTCTATAATAATTCCGAAGTCGAAACCTTTAATCATACCGTAAATTTCCAAGGCTAAAACATTTCGTATAACCCGTTTCTATTTCGTTGAGCTTCAATAAATAATATTACCATGAAAGGTAAATCCGTTTCGGGACGGTATCTCGTTGCTAAAAAACGAATCCAATTTACAAGCTATAGTTAGTATTATTAATGAAAAAGCTATTAATAAAAATTAAAAGCTTAGTAATGCTGTTGATATTACTATATACCCTCATAGATAATAGATATAAGCTAAGTAGCATTGCACTGTATTATAAAGTACCTTCCTAAAGAGTGCCTAATAATGTGTTACGTTGTAGGTTATACTCTTGTAAAACGCAAAGTGCATTATGCATGAAGTAGTTTGGAATGGTTATTTAAAACAATATAGTAATGCATGGAGCGGTTTGGAATGGTTATTCTAGACCATAAGGTAATTCATAGAATGGTTTGGATTGAATATTCCAAAGCATACGGTAAAAACACCATTTCCCGAATAGAAGGTTTATAAACTTCCATTCGTGGCGTGCACTCTCTGGAATAATACTTTTTGATATTATCATTTATTATTATAATACCAATTTAACAATTAGTTTTTTACTTACCTATTTCACATAAATAGGATTTAAACCTCTTCGATACTGATTAGTAGCTGATCCGGTCGACTATAGATAACTTAAGAACGAAAAGACAAACATAATTTAAATATATATAATGGAATGTTATAACGTTTCCAATTATTTGTATTTTAATACTATGTTTTCACAAAGATTACACGGAATATATTTAAAGATTGTAAAAATCAAGTAACTTTCAAAAGAACAACTTTAATACAATATCATTAACCTTCATTTAACGCTTTATTTACTAAAAGGCTCTTTATGCTATTATTAACCATTATTTGACGTTTTAACGTACCCGCGTACTTTTTGGAAAGAGTTCTATTACGTATAAAGCCACGTAGGCTAAAATCATTAAATTTCGAAATCCTTAGTTAAGACCCATCCGATTAAAAATCGACAATCTATATCATTCGCAAATTATAGCAGCGGTTACGAATATAGAATCCAAACTGCTTACTTAACTTAAAAGGGTTTACGAATATACTATTTGAACCGTTTATTTCACTAAAAAAGGCTATAATATACTAATACGAACCGTTTACAAAACCCGAATAAAATATACACTATACCTTTTAACACTTATACTTCCTTTTCCCTGTTCGCTTTCCTTCGCTCGCTCTTTGTATTTTGAATTTTCCCACTTTCGTCTGTATATTTTAAGCTTAGTACTTACAAAGTTTAAGTTTTTCCTCTTCGTTTGACCAACGTAATTATATCAAAAGTTAATAAAATTAACTTGAAACGCCTAATTAGTTTGTAGTTAGGTTTTAATTACATATCGTTTAAAATTCATTTTTATTAGCAAGCGTTTATAACCTTACTCTAACCGTTTTAATTATCTTATTTACTTTGTATTTGCTTAACTACCCTAAACTTTGAAATATAAACACACCTAAATCCAACTACGGCGCGAAATCATCAATTTGCGCCACTCCAACATACTAGGTGTACGTAGGAATAACCACCCTCAGCAGCCCTAAAACACTTACAGCTATAGTATCAATACCAACAATATTAGATGAAGTTAACGTCTACTTCGACTTTTTGGTCGACTATATAGGAATCAGAAAGGTTATAATATACGAAATTAATCTGGGCTTTGGAAAGAATACTATCAAAACACCAATTAAGGAATTCAAACCCTATATGGAAAATACATACATTTTGACCATTATGTTTCGTTATTGGAAGAAGAAAGCCTAAAGACCTAATTTTTTATATAATTTTCATAAAAGTTTTTCGAATTAAACGTTAGAAATGTAGTAAATAGTAAACCCTTTTATTACTAAAGCCTTACGAATTCAGCTACGAACCAAAAGCATTAATACTCTAGTGAGTATGAATAGCCACTTTGTAAAAGCCTTTTTTCGAAATAGTGAAACTAACCGACTTACCAGATTAAAAGGATAAAAATTTGTAATAAACGGAATTTATAAAAAGATATTACCTAACGGATTATAAAACATAGTTAATAAAACGACGGAGACGAGTTATAGGACGATTTAGTTTTATACCTGTACCTTAAATTGAAAATTAAGGCTCTGAAGAAAAAGAAAAACGACAATAATATTTATCTACTATACGAATTTAATATACTCTTATACCAGTATATAGTGTAAAATAAAACTAAATACTAAACCAGTTTTCAAATACCGGGAATGGCCCGCCCGGCTATAACGGGAGTGGCCGAAACACCAAAGAAAGCCGTTCTACTATAGCGAAAGCGGTCGAAACATAAATAATAGCCTTTTTTAGGAAACGACGAATGGCGCAAAACTCCAATACATTCCCTACTGACCAATACCCACTAACCACGACCCTTACCGCAATTTCCTATCGCACCGCTTTCCCATTAATAAAAGCGATCTTATAAAGCTTATAAACTTCGTTAAGCTATAAGATAGGGAAGAAAATTACAACGGTAAACCATACGATATATTTAACAATAAAATACGGGTTATATTTAACACATATAAAGGATTAAATATTCAACCATTTTACATTTATATTATTTCACCCGATATATCATTCGGGCAGGTTAAGAAGTGGTATATATACTACCTTACGTAGGTGAATATATTTATAAAGTGTTACAACCGTTTTAAATTCCATTTTGATATAAAGATTCATGACAAACTTAACAATAAGAATTGGACCAGTATTACTTGGAAATCTGTTCAAAATTGATAAAAAAACATCAATAAAAGCTTATATAAAATCCTTACCGCTTTATTAGCTAAGTTCTGGAAATGCCAGGTAGCTCTTTAACCGAAATAAAAGGATGATAAACTATTTATCTAATTAGTAACAAAAGTATGTTGCAGAAACCCGGATTTTAACCTTACACTTTTCAAACCGGAAAAGAACTTAAAAGCTTTTTATATAAGCCTTAGAATATTGTTTAAAACTTTTATACGCCGTTAGGAGAGCCTCTGATTAGCTTTTATTATCGAAAAGACTAAAGGCGAAGGCTGTAGATATTAATACATACCCTTATGGATAGTATAAATAGGGCAGTGCACTGTATTATAGGGTGCACTCCGGCAGAGTACACGGTAAAGTATTACGCTGCAGGCTGCACTCTTGCAAGACGCAAAGTGCATCATGCATGGATCGGTCTGGAATAGCTATTCCAGACTGACGGTAATGCGTGGAGTGGTCTAGAAGAAGTATTCTAGAGTAATACGCTCTGGGTGGAGGGTTTATAAGCCCTCACCTGTGGCGTGCACTTCTGAATACTTCTTCTAATTATAATCATATTTTATACTACAATACCAATCATTCTGATTACTCTTCAAAGACCTTAATTCACGTAAATACCAAAGCTTAAGACTTTACCGATACTAATTAGGAGTCGACTCGGTTGACTATAAACAGCTTAGGAAAAAAAAGATATATATAAGTTAAATACCTATAGCGGGATGCTATAGCAGTTCCAATTACCTATGTTTTAACATTACGTCTTATACTAACCATAAAGAAGTATGATATTATGCTGGAGCGACGAGAAACCCATAACGTTATAAAACTATGAGATTCGAAGTAACTTTGAAAAAAACAATACCGTTTCGTCAACCATCAACTTACATTGGCGCTCTCAACGTACCCGGGTACTATTTAAAGGGCATTCTATCACGTATTAGGCCACGTAAGCCAAACTAACAAGTTTCGAAACCCTTCGTTGGGACCCATTCAAATTTTCGACAATTTACACTGATCGCCTTATCAAGATTAGCTATATATAAACAACTAGACCAATTGCCTTAACAACTTTAGCCACGAACCAAATAACAAATCCGATCCCTTTACTAAATTCGGTTATAACACGCCAATCCGAATAAATTACCAAATACCGGATTATAAAATCATATTCTCTTTACCCTAACTACTTTTCCACGTTCATCTTATATATTCTAAGTTTAATATCTATAAAGTTTTTCATTTTCCTAGCCAATTGGATAATATAACATTTCCAAAAGTCAACGAAACCAATTTGAAACGCCTAATTAGTTTATAGTTACTCTTTACACATCGTTTAAAATTCATTCATACTAAAAAACACCAATAAACTTTATTCCGACCGTTTTAAATACTTTATTTACTTTAAATTCACGAAATTACCTTATCCAAACATATAATGGGTTTACTAATAACGGATTTGGTAAAGGCCAACGAATAAATAGAATTTTTTTTACATATATGTCGTTTCAGAGTAATATCCTAAAATATTTGAACCTTAACCTATAGGATAACAAAATCGAGATACCAATGGAGGATTTGGACTATTATATGGAAAATAACTATGTTATCAATATGATTTTTAACTATTATAATGGCTAAATTAAAGGATTCGACTATTTCGAAAACTAAAAAAGGGATTTTACGGACTAAACGCCGGATATATAGCGAATAGTTGATAATATAATTGTAAAAATTACACGTAAACATTTACGAAGCTAAGGTATTGATATACCTGGTAAAAGTAATAGTCATATTATAAAAGCCCTATTAATAACGGCATAGTTTACGTAAATGCCAAAATAAACGAACAATAAAGTAAAAAAAGAAAAGGTTATAAAAAGACACTACCTTAAAAAGAGTTAGGAGTGTTTATTTAAGATTATAGGCCGAGGTTACGAAATGTTACAATAGGTTGAGATACGGAGCTTAATAAGGCTGGCCGCTCGCCGAAGGACGGAAAGAAAACTGGAGGAATCGATGGAAAAGAAGGAGATACCGTAACGATCGTCTACAAAGAGTGTCGAATACAAACCTTCCTAAAAACATATCTTTAAACCGAAATGAAGATAAAAATACACCCCAAACGTTAAAAACAGACCAATCGGCTATAACGGAATCGACCGAAACATAAAAGAAAAGCCCGTTTTAGGAAACGACATTCGGCCAGAATATATAAAACAATCCGATACAGGAAATAATAAACAGTGCAAAACGTTAATATGTACCTTACAGACGGATATCTATTAACCATGACCCTTACCGCGATTTTTCATCACATCGTTTCCCTACGGATAGAAACGACCCTACAAAGTTAACCAACTTTACTAGGCAATAAAATAAGGGTAAAAACTATAATAACGAACCGTACGACATACTTAATAACAAGATACACTTTATACTTAATACGTGTAAAAAATAGATATTCAGTCAATAAAATTTTATATTATTGTACCCGGAATACTTTCTGGGTAAGCTAAGGAATGATATATATGCCAGCTTATATAAGTAGATATATTTACGGAGTATTATAACCTTTTTAAATTACATTTCGATACGAAGATAAACTACGAGTTTTATGATAGGGATTAAATTAAAATAACATAGGAATCCATAAAAAACCAGTAGAAAAACGTCGATAAAAACCTATAGGAAATCCATACCGCCTTATTGACTAAGTTCCGTAAATACTAAATAACCCTCAAACCGGAATATAAAGGCAACAAACCATTTATTAACGTGGTGATAAAAGCTTACCATAGGAACCCGGATTTCGACCTAATACTTTTTAAACTAGAAAAGAACTAAAAGGCTTTTTATACAAGCCTTAAAATATCGTGTGGTACCATTATAAGCCGACGGATGAGACTCGAATGAGCATTAATAATTAATAAGATTAAGGGTAAAAACTAATTTACTAAATTAGACTTTATCGAAATCATTGATTTTATTTTAAATTGATAATTAAAAGTTTATTTGAATCAAAACGAACGTCTAAAATATAAGTATTAAGGGAAAAACTTCGGCAACAAGAAACAGTGACAATCTTCCGAAAATAAAAGAAACGTATTGCAATTACGGTGATACTGACAAAAATATATACGAAATCTCATAGGTTTTCCAAAACGGTATATTATATATGGAAAAATCGGCTATTAATCTATAAACCATCCCTCATCTAAGTAAATTCGAATTGAACAACAATTTTAGGCCAAATATATGTTTAAGGATCGAATAAAAGCTAACTTTATAACATATATAACCGAGTACGAAGGTATAAATAACGGATTTAGCACTTACCCCTACAACGACATATCCGAAAAAGATGTCATTAAGGGTAATAATACCTATTTATTAATTTAGCATGAAGATACCGTCTAATGTATTTTAACTGGACTATAAAATGCTTTCTTTTAATATATTACAGGCTTGGTTTACGTAAACAAAGTATTCGACGCCTATATAGGGTTACAATTTGCGCCATTTAACAGATAAAGATATAGGTTTTAAGGCATTATGCCTAATATTAGGATAGCCGAAATCTAAACGGTCGGGAAACGGTAATTTTAAGCGTTTATGACGAAGTTATTGAAGTTTCGGCTGAATCAAATAAAGGAATAAGGAAAGGTCCTATTTAGTAAAGATAAAGCGTTGTCATTCAAAACGGTTGTTGTAAATACGCGTTTCGAATCGATTAAGTTTTATGTAATAAACTTTGAAACACTATTTCTGCTTTTATTAGCTAATATAAATAAGTTCGGAATTAAGGTCCAGAATACGACTAACCAATTTGTCCGCACCTTAAATAACGTATCCATACCGCTCCAGCTTAAGTTCGGTTACTTATGGTTTTCCCCTGAAATACGTATAATCAAGGTTATTTATTTGATTTAACCGGAATTACAAACTTTATACCGACGATTCGGATACCCGGCTATAAAACGCTTGTTACACCTGCTCCACGTCATAGGCTATACGTATGTATGAAAAAACGTACTTAAAGTTATCGAAAAGTTTTACTAAAAGTGCCAGTTACACTTACAGGCCTTACGACGGTTTAAATTCCGCCTTTAAATTAATGTGGATTTTAATTACGAAGTAATTATTTTTATTATGTATTTGGACATCCAATTGATTCTCTATGCTGTCGACGTCACAACATTATTTTAAGCCGCCAAATTTACACGGAATATCTTCGTTACATATTGTTAAAACTTTTGAGTTAATTATTAGTTTAACATTTACTTGAAGCCCCTAAATCAGATTATATAAAACGCTAATATTACCTTCTACTTAACCTAATGGTGTATTAAGGATCGGATAGTCGATAACGAATATAGGTAAATCCTAGTAAAAGCCTTATAAGGTATTGGAAATTATAAGAGATACTACGGACCGTTTAAAAAAGCGTATGTAGTATTATTGAAGAAACTAAAGAGCATTAGTCTTAAGGAGTCTATCTTTTAAATAACTGTTAACGCTGTTAATAACACTTTTGGCCTAAATAGAATTATCCATACGCTTCTCGTTTTTGGTGCCTATCCGAGGATCCATATAAACTTTGACTTATTACCTTCTACAATGCAGAAATCTAATGCTATGGCGAAATTCATAGCGACACTACTCTCTTTACGAAAAGAACGATATGTCTAAAACTTTAGCTACAAGAAATAGCCCATGTAAAACTGGCGTTTTAGATTTACTTTACAATTTGAAGTTTCAATTTGGAAAACGAAGGATAAATAAATTGTACTTTAGAGGATTAACGGATTGAAAGGTTATAGTGTATTTATTAACTTACCAAACGGGATGAATTCGTTTCGTTGGATAATAATACGCGAATATAAAAAAAAGGTAAGAAGGGACGAACAGAAATCATAAGACGAATAAAACTGCCCACAAAACATTACCTAAAACAGCGAATTTAACTCGAATCTAGCTTTAACCTTACTACCGCAACTCGAATCCAACTCGACTACGTTAAATAAAAACGGCATATTTATATCAACCTTACCAAAACCTCGCCGCTGAGGGTGCCCTCTCGGTTTGAAAACCAAAAAACTCCCTATTAACTTTACTACAAACTCTTTTATCGGGTAAAAGGAAATGGTAAACCGCGAGCTTAAGCTAAAGCTTCGCCGCAAAGGTATTATTAATACCACAGGTGCTTTATTCGCAAAATTTACCCAAACGAAGATCTTAGTTTTAATCGACTAGAGCGTATTTCGTTTTCAAAGTTTCGACCTAATCGTTTAAGCCACTTATAAAATCTTTTTCACCCGCCTTGTTTATGAAGTTGAAGATAAAATCGAAAAACCTTACGAAAGAAACCCACATAATCGTTAAAGAATATAACAACAAAGGCAAAAAGAATATTATAACCTAATTACTCACGTTACAACAGGTTAGTCATAGCCTAATTCTTATACTCGCAACCTTTCTCAGCGTACCATATAGCCTGTATATCGAGTTTCGAAATACAACGTAAGTATATATCCAATTTAAGGAACGGCTTAAAAGACGAATTTACACCGATATACCCAAAGAGTTTAAGTAACACTACCCGTCTAAAACTATTTTACGTATTTTCAAACTACTTTACGGCTTAGTTAAAGCCAGTATTTACCGGTACAAAACCTACCAAAAGTACTATAAGAAACGGCTCGAAATAACTAACTTTACGTATAACACATGCCTATTAGTATCTATAATCCGTTTGGAGGGTTTTGTATTAACGGGTAGACAAATGAACGACACTCTGATATTGTATAACACCTCATTTTCCGCATATAAAAGAAGGAAAATTTAAAAGGCTAACTAAAAAACAAAGCCTAAAACATACCTTATAGAGGATAATATAATCGACTTTAATAGAGTTACTATTACCCTACGGAACAGCGTTTTAGGCTTTACATAAAAAGGGTAGTTAAATAAAGTTGCCCTTATCGTTTTGAATAACGTAAAACGGGTCGCGAATAAAGATTCCAACGCGTACATAATGCTTAGGTAGCTTTTATAATACAACCAAAATCTGTATTTAAACTTTTTGTCGCTGTATAATGCTAAGCCAACTCGACGGGCAATGTATATAAGGCGTTTAACCAACGTCTTTTGTAATGATTACATAATTAAAGACATAATTTACAATGTATATTATTGAATATACGTATTACACATTGACTCATTTTTACCAACGACTTTTTACCTAATAAAAGCAATTATAATTTACAAATAAACTTCGTTTTAATCTTAGGTAACAAAATACCGGCCTGAAACGGCTTTACATTCCGATAAAAAATTCTATGAAAACTTTACCAAGTGTAAAAGGGTTATAAGGAACGTCCTAACATCCGACATTTATAATATAATTAAAAGCTTCGATTTAGGTATTACTATAATAATAACGGTCCGAATGATTATTTTTAACCTTGGTTTACGCTCTATTCCTTATATCATTCATATTAACTTTTTTTCGCTTTATAAATACCTAGTAAAATTAGGTATTAAAAATAAACAGCGATTAATAATAGACATTATAACATTACGCGAATAATACGAACGCCGGAAAATCGAGGAAATAATATAAATTAATAACAAATTGAATCCGGTAAACGTAATAACAAAAGCTATATCGAACAGGACCTTGAAAGTACTTATATCGACAAATACACTATTTTTTCAAGTTACTAAAAAGGTTTTACGACCCTAATAAGTTATCATACCATTTTTTCCAAACTTAAATTGGCCTATCGACACCATTCGCGCCGATTTTCAATTTTACTTTTGTTTCACCTAGCTATTTACGCTAATCTTCGATTTTACTTCTGTGGAACCTGGCTATTCGCGCTGATCTCCGATTTTACTTCTATTTAACCCTATTATTTTGTACTACACCTAATATTTTATCATTTCTCTGAAGTTTCGACCTTATTTTAACCCGATGAATGATCGGATTTTCTCTCTTTTTATTTGATTTTACGATACCTCACCGATCATAACATAATGCCTCCTTTGTTTTTTAAAATTTAAGTCACGTATATCATTTTTCAAAGGATTATTTTGGTAAAAAGTTATAAAAATACTATGTAACGTACTAAAATATAGCCGGGTACAATGATTCAGCCCAAGGGGCATTTATCTACTATTAAAAGGAAAGGTGACGTCGTCGCGTTCTTACCGTTCTCCCCATCATTTCCCCCCTTTATATTAGTGCCACCTCCATTACCATTATCGACATTATTAATATTATCGAGGATATAGCCTTACACCTTATTGGTTATACCCTTAGAGAAGGGTATAAGAGACAGATTACCCTCTTTACAGCAACGTAGGATAACGTGGTTAAATTCGCTTATGTAATATATACGTAAGCCCTGTTTTTAAACGGTAACGGCAGCTACCATCTCCCCAATCCGCTAGTTAACGCATATTACTAATTAGCATCGGTTTGTTTTGATTATTTACGATCACGATTATTTTCGAATCGCCTTGAAAGCTATATTTTTACTGGAGGAAATTTCTATAGGTTCGGTTTAAACTTACCAAAAATCCGGCGAAAGCATAACACAGCTTCGGCTTATAGCCTCAAACCACCAGAACGGGGGCGCATGAGCTGTTGGTTTGCTCGTAACTGTGGAAACAAGCCAAATGATCTCTGCTTTCATAACAGTCGCCAATAGACTTATCTGGGGCCTCGGACATTACATATAATACATAAGACATATCTATTGACGGCCCGAAACTACAGACTCGGGTACGCCACTTTAACGCTTAATACGTCAAATAGGCTTTATAGCATATCCTAGTAATATGGAACTCAAAACGGCGGAGGAAATCTACCTTATACTTTCTTATTTAAAGAGAAGAAGGCTAAAGTCTTACAAAAAGAGGGATTAAGATATACATACCTTAGTATAATTACGCCAGGTTACGTTTATAACATAAGGATACCCTTACAGGTAATAGGGTCTTTACCCGTAGGGAAAGGGTAAGGTTTATAACCTTAGAGGCCCCCTACTCCTCTCCTTAAGAGATGGAGAAGGGGGAGGAAAAGGGAGGAGAGAGAGGGGTGGCGGCGGCGGCGGAAAAGAGAGTAGCGGTGGCGGCAGAGACAGATAGGGCCGATAGGGAGAAGGAGGCGGCGGCGGCGGGTAACAGCGTGGCGGCAGGCGACGGGGTGTTGGCGATAGAGGATATCGTACCAGATGATAATGGGCTAGTGGCGACGGCGTCGGCTGCAACGCTGGCGGCGCGCCGACGCTCTCGCGCTAAACGACGCCTTTCCATCCTATTTTTGCGAGACATTTATTTAAGGGATAGGTTAGTATATAAGTGTTAGCCAAAAGCCTACCTATTAGAATGGTTTGTTTTATTATGTGAAACAGGGGTTTAATTAAAATAAGAACTTGTATCGGCTTTAATTATACGTTTTTAAAAGAAAAAGAAAAGAAGTTTTATCTCAATTAATAGCGACATATCTTTTTATATTTACCCAATACGTAAATACGTCATTACCCCTACGTAATTACCCCTACGTAATTACCCCTATTAGTAACTATGAAAGACGCTATCACTAACTATATTGCCTCCATTTAGCTATACAAACCAGACCCGAACTACAATTATCACCTCGGTTAGACGTTACTAATCTTGGCCGAACTTGCTAATTTGGACCTTTTATAACTGATACGGTAAAAATACTATCATTATAAAACCTATGAATTTGGACCTTCGCAACCATAACCACACTTTCGCTACTAGACTATAGGTACGAAGTGGAGAAGGAAAAAACAAAATATTGCCTATATGTATATTACTATATACTATTTTAAATAGTATACATAGGGCAGTATACTATATTGCAGGGTATACTCCAGCAAAATGTACGGTAACGTGTCACATTGCAGACTGCACTCTTACAAGACGCAAAGTGAATTATACATAGATCGGTCTAGAATACCTATTCCAGACCGATGATAATGCATGGAGTAGTCTATAAAAAGTATTCCAAAGTGATACGCTCTAAGTGGAGGGCTTATAAGCCCTCACCTGTGGCGTGCACCTTCTGGATGCTTCTTCTGATTATGATCATCTTTTATACTACAATACTTATCATTATAATTACTTTTTAAAGACCTTGATTCACGTGAATACCAAGGCTTGAGACCTTATCAACGAAGGCTAAATCGCTAAAGTAAACCACGCTAAGACTATTTACTACGTTTTGGATCGAAAATTTAAAGTTTTCCCAAAATAAAACGAACGCCTAAGGTATAAGTATTAAGGAGGAAACCCTAGAAATAAGGGATAGGGACGATCGCTCGGAAATAGGCGAAACGTAACGTAGCTATAGTAATACTTACGAAAAGGCATACGAAGTTTCGCGGATTTGTAAAAAAGGTTTATTATATATAGTAAGATCGGCTGTTAGTTTATTAATCATACCTTTTACAAGTAAATTCGGATTCAATCATAATTTTAAGCCGAGTGTAGATTTGAAGACCCGATAGATGCTCATCTTGTAGTATAGGTAGCTGAGTATAAAGGTATAAATAATTGATTTGATGCCTAATTCTACGAATATACCTCTGGAAATAAAGATTTCAAGGGTAACAATGTTCAATTAATAACCTACGAAGATAAAATCGCCTAACGTATTTTCGTAAGGCTATAAAACGCCTTTTTCCTTTATGTTATATGCCTAGATTACGTAAACAGAGTATTCGACACCTATATGGCATCGTAGTTTACACCTTTTAACAGATAAGGCAACCGGTTTCAGGGTATTATACCTAATATTAGTATAGCCTAAACTTTAACAACGAAAAAGCGATAATTCGAAACGCTTGTAATAAGGGTTTCGAAGTTTTAGTTAAACCGAATAGGAAAGTATCGAAAGGTTTCATTTACTAAAAGCAAAACATTATCGATCGGAACGGTTGTTATAAATACGCGATTCGAACCAGTTAAGTTTTACATAATAAACTTTGAAATAATATTTTCCCTTTTATTAACTAATATAAATAAACTCGGAATTAAGTTTCGAAAAACAACTAATTAGATTGTTCGCGCCTTGGATAGCGTATCTGTATTGCGTTAATTTAAGTTCGACTATTTGTTGTTTTCCTCCAAATTACGTATAATTAAGGCTATTTACTTAACGTAACCGGAATTACGGATTTTTTACTACCGATTTAGATACTCGGCTTTAAAGCGTTTTTTACATCTATTTTACGTCATAGGCTATACGAATATAGGAAAGGACGTACTTAAGGTTATTGAATTTTTTGCCATAAGTATTAGTTATATTTACTAACTTTACATTTGTTCAAGTTTCGCTTTTAAGAAGATATGAATTTCAATTACCAAGTGATTATTAATATTATGTATTTAGATAGTTAGCTGGTCTTTTACGCCATCAATATGGTATATTATTTTAGTTCGCCAAATTTATTCGAAGCACTTTAGTTACAGATTACTGGGACGTTTTAGTTAATTCTTGGTTTAACGTTTACCTAGTGCCCCCAAACAAGATTATATAAGACGTTGGTATAACTTGAGATTTTACCAAATGGTGTATTTAGGCTCGGATAGCTGGTAGTAAGTATAAATAGATTTTAGTAAAAGTTTTATAGGGTATTAGAAAATGTAAACGGTATTACAAACCGTTTTAAAAATCGTATATTGTCCTATCCAAAGAATTAAAAGGCAACAGTTTCAAGGAATCCATCTTTTAGATAGCGGTTGGCGCCGTTCATAATACATTTTACTTAGGTGGTCTTATTCTTACGCTTTTTGTTTCTAGTGCTTACCTTAGGATTTATATAGACTTTATGCCATTACCAACTATGGTGTAAAGGGCGAATGCTGAAGCGAAGGTTATGTTAGTATTGCGTTTTTTTCCAGTTGAAAACGATGTATTCAAAGCGTAAACTATAAGGAATGGCCTACGCGAAGTTAGTGTTTTGGATTTACCGTTGTAATTTGAGGTTTTAGGTTGGAAAATTAAGGACAAATAAATTGGCTTTTGAAAGATTAACGGGTTTAAAGGCTATGATATTCTTGTAAACTTGTTAAACGGTATAAGTTTGTTTCGTTAAATAATGGTACAAAGATATATAAAAAACGAAAAGAAGCGTCCCGAAACCGTAATTCGAATATAACCGTTAACTAGATATTTTCTAGAACGACGCATTTAAAACGTTTCTAGTTTTAGCTTACCCCTCGAATTACCTATCCGGCCCGCTTTTATTAGATAGAAGCGGCCTACCTGTGTAAACCCCGCCCATACTTTACCATTAAGGCTACCTTCTTAGTTCCAAAATTAAAAAACGTCCTGTTAACTTTTCCGTAGAATTTTGTGTTACTTAAAAAGAGATAGCTAATCGCGAATTTAGCTTGAAGTTTTGTTGCAACGGCATTATTATTACCTTAAATGCCTTATTCGAATAGTCTATATAAATAGAAACTTCTATATTTATCAACTAGAGCGTATTTAGCGTGAAATAATTAGATCCGATGATTTAAAGCGTTTATAGAATTTTTACTACTCATCTTATTTACGAAATGAAAAATAAACCGGCAAACATTAAAAAAATACTTGTTTAATTATTAAAGGTTATAACAACGATAGTAAAAAGGTTATTATAACCCAGTCGCCTACCTTATAACGAGTTAGCCATCGTTTGATTTTTGTATTTATAGCCTCCCTTAGAATATAGTATAGCCTATATATCGAACTATGTAATATAAAGTATGTATATATTTAGTTTAAGCAGTGGTTTAAACAATGTATTTACGTCAATATACCAAAGAATTTCAAAAAATACCACTTGGTTAAAACGATTTTATATATAATTAAACTACTTTACAACTTAATTAAAGTTAGTATATACTAGTATAATACCTATTAAAAACATTATAAAGAACGTCTCGGAATAATTAATTTAACTTTCGGACCGTGTTTATTGATGTTAATAAATCGTTCGGAGGTTTTTGTATTGAAAGATATGTAAACAGATGACATATTGACATTGTATAACTCTTCGTTTTACGTATTTGAAGAGAGGAAACTTTTGGAAGCCAGTTCAAAAACGAAAACTAAAACTTATTTGACAGCAGATTATATAATAGACTTTGATAGTATTATTATCACTTTTTGGAACGGAGTTTTAGGCCTTGTATAAAAAGGGTAGTTGGATAAAGTTTCCTTTATAGTTTTGAATAATGTAAAACGGGCCAACAAGTATAGTTATTAACGCGTACGTGCCATTTAAGTTGCTTTTGTCATATAACTAGAAGCGGTATTTAATCTTTCGGTCGCCGCGTAATGCTAAACCGCCTTGTTAAACGATGTATGTAAAGCTGTCAGTAGGGTCTAAATACTTATTCACGTAAAAAGGTAAGTAGAAGAGTAATCTTTAGATTGGTATAGTTGTAGTATAAAGTAAGATTATGTTCGAAGAATAAGCATCCAGAGGTGCACGCCACAGGTGAGGGCTTATAAGCCCTCGCTCAAAGCGTACCACTTCGAAATACCTCTTCTAGACTGCTTCACGCATTATTGTTTGGTTTGGAATAGCTATTTCAGACCATTCCATGCATGATATACTTTGCGTCTTGCAAGAGTGCAGCCTTTGGCGTGACACGTTACCGTGCACTCTACAGGAGTGCATCTTGCAATACAATGCACTTCTATTTAGCCTATATATACTATCTATAAGGGTATATAATAATATTTACATAAGCAATCTTTTTTCTTTCTTCATGCGTTTCGTATTTAGTAGTAACAGTATAGTTTTAATTCGTATTCGTAATCCAGTAGTACCAATGTGATTATAAATACGAAGGTCTAAATCAGTAGGTTTTATAATGACAGTATGGTTGTATTTATAAAGGTCTAAATTAATAGGTTTTGTAATAACAGTATTATTTCCGTATTAATTGCAAAAGATTTAAATTAGTAAGTTTCAACCGCAGTAATAATTATAGCTCGGTTGTAATGAATAAGGTTTAGCTGCGGTAGTGATTATAGTTTGGTTTTGGTTAATATAGCCAAATGGGAGCGATATTGTTGGTAATAGCGCCTTTCGTGATTTTTAACAGGGGTAATTGCGAATGTGTTGTAGGGGGGTATTAACGTCGAGGTAATTACGTAAGGGTTATTTTCGTAATCATGTATTGAGTTAGTATAAAAAGATATATCGCTATTGATTCAAGTAAAACTTCCTTTTTCTTTTCCAAAAGCGCGCAGTTTATATTACTACAAGTCTCTATTTCAATTTAATCCTCTGTTCCAATCAATTGAACCAAACTGATTCTATAGGTAGGTTACTTAACCAATACCTATATACTAACTTTTTTTTTTAAAAAAAAAATAGATGCTGCGTAAAAACAAAACGGCCAGGCGCCGTTTGATGCGAGAGTGCCGACATGCTGCCGCCGCAGCAGCAGCCACCTACAGCCCTACTACCACCACCAAAAATAGTAACAGCTCGCTCTTATTGAGAATAATCTCTTTTATCGCCGCCATACCGCCCGCCGCCATTATCCCTCCAGCCCCGCTAAGCCCCACCGCCGCCATCCCTTTTTCGGCTTCACCTTTTATCGTCGCCACCCTTTCGTTCCCCCCTTTCCCCTCCCCCTTTCCCTAGCTTTTATTGTTGGAGCGGCGCAAGTTAGTAATTTCGCGTTGTAGTTAAATTGTTTGAGTAGCGCAAGTTAGTAATTTCGCGCCATGGTTGGATTTGAGTACATTAAGATTTCAAAGTTTCGTGTAACTTAAAGTTTAGGATAATAAGTTCGGGGTAATTTCAATTTTAGAGTAGTTTAGTAAATACAAAGTAAATAAAATTATTCAAGTGGTTGGAATAAGGCTTACTAGCGTTTACTAATTGCAATTCAATTTCAAATGAAGTGTAAATAAGACGTGATAACAGACTAATCGGATGTATCAAATTTGTTTTGTTGGCGCTTAGTAACGCTACGATAGCCAAGTAACTAAGAAAACCTCAAATGTTGCAAATACTAAACTTAGAATATATAGAGCGAATATGAGTCAACTTAGAATACACAGGCGAACATGGAAAATTGGGTAGGGAAAAGGAAATATGGGTAGGGTAAAAGAAGTATGTTTGTAGGGAGACGTAGTGTTTGATCCGGTGTTTGGTGATTGGTTCGGATTGGCGTGTCGTGGCCGCTTTTGGTGGAGTGAGCGGTTTGATTGGTTTGTGCGTAACCGCTCTTGATGGAGCGATCGGTTTGATTAGCGTGTTTGTAACCGCTTTTAGATTGAATAAGCAGTTTGGATACTTTGTTCATGACCGTTTCTGTGTTTTTCAAGCGGTGTGGATTGTCAAAAATTGGACGGATCCGAATGAAAGGTGTCGAAACTTGGTGTTTCTGGTTCACGTAGCCTAATATCGAGTGGGTTCCAATAAAAGGTTCTGAAACTTAATGATTTTTTGGCTTACGTGGTTTGGTGTATGATAGAACGCTTTTTAAAAAGTGCCCAGATACGTTAAAACGCCAAACAAGGGTTGGTAGTAGCGTAACAGAGCTTTTAATAGATAAAGCGCTAAATAAAGATTAATGGTATCGTATTAAAATTGTTCTTTTCAAAGTTACTTAGTTTTTATAGTTTTTGTATACATCGACGTGTAATCCTTGTAAAAACAAAGGATTAGAGTACAAACAGTTTAAACTATTACAATATACCGTTATAAGTATTTAACTTGTATCTGTCTTTTGTCCCCTAAGTTATTTGTAGTTGACCGGGTTGGCTACTAATTAGTATTGATACGGTCTAAATACCTATTTATGTGAAAAAGTAGGTAAAAGACTAATTGTTAGATTGATATAGTTTTAGTATAAAGTAAGATAATGTTCTAAGAAAAAGCATTTAGAGGTATACACCAAAGATAACGACTTATAAGCTCTCGATCAAATCGTACCACTCTGGAATGCCTCTTTTAGACCGCTCCATACATTGCCGTTCGGTTTGAAATACTTATTCCAAACCGCTCCATGCATGATATACTTTGCAACCTGCAAGAGTACAGCCTGTAGCATGACACGTTACCGTACACCCTGCAGGAGTATACCTTACAATACAGTGCACTGCCACTTGACCTATATATACTATCTATGAGGGTATATAATAATATATACAAAAGCGCTTAACAAACGCTTTTTATAGAAAATGTATAATTTAAAACGCGGTGTGTAATTTGTACTATTGGATATACGTATTGTAAAGTTGTTTGTTTTTACCAACGGTTTTTTCTCTAATAACTCCGATTATAATTCGTTAATAAGCTTCGTCTTAGTATTCAGTAACGAAATACCGGCCCGGAATAGCTTTACGTTTCGTGGAAACATTATTCATTGGAGTTTTATTAATTGTAAGAGAGTTGTTAGAAACTTTTTAGATTTCGGGATTTATAGTATAGTTAAAGGTGTCGATTCGAATATTACTATAGCGATAACGGCCCGGATTTTTAACCTTAACTTACAACCCATCCCTCTAGTTATGTATACCGATTCCTTTTCCCTTTATATATATCTGGTTAAATTAGGTATTAAGAACGAAAAACGTTTGATAATTGATGTTATAGCTTTTCACAAGATATATTAACGTCGGGAAATCAGAGAAAAAAATTAAATCGAGAGTAAATCGAACTCAGCAGACGTAATATTGAAAATTATATCGAATAGAGTGTTGAAAAAGTTTATAACGATAAGTACGTTATTTTTTAGTATAATTAGAAAGGTTTTACAACCTTTCTAGGTTATTATATCATTTACGTTAATTTAGAGTGATTCGAAATCTGTCGTTTGCGTCGTTCTCTGATTTTCGCCTTTATTTGATCTTATTATTAGGCGTCGCTTCTGGCATTTTGTTACTTTTTGTTTTATATATATCGACACTGCTAAATACCTTATTTTTCATTTTATCTGTTTGGATTTACCATTCTACACCATTTTTGGAATATAGTTATATTTTGATTGATACCCCTCAGCCCGATTTTCTTTGTCGGTTCGAATGTACGACTTCGAACTATTTTTAATCTACTTTTACCTTTTATTTTTAATATTTTAACCATATTGAATATTTTATCATTTGCTTTTCTTCATTTCAATTTGCGATATTATACCGTTTTCAATACATGTTTTATTTTGTTCTATATATTTAAAGTTACATTTATCATTTATGTACGATTATTTTAAGGAAAAAGTAATAATATCAATGTGACTGGGCGCGTTGGCACGGTTAAAAAAGGCAGTTAGTTATGGATTAAAGGAAAGGGAGAGGGCGACATTGTCGCGTCCCTATTATTTTACCCGTCACCCTCCTTCTTTGTACTGACGTTACCTTTATTACATCCATCGACATCACTGGCATTAACGAATATATAGCCTTACGCTTGAGGTCGTATACTTTTAGGCTAAAGAGTAGGGTTTTTTTTACCTTCTTTACGGCGACGCGTGATAACGTTATTAAATTCTCATACGTAATATATGTATAAACCATGTTTTTAGGTAACGATGGCTGTTACCGATTCCCAGATTCTCCGGTTAGCGTTTAGTATCAATTATTATCGGTTTCATTTGATTATTTACGACCGCAGCTGTTTTTCGATACGTACCAGATATTATTTTTGATAGGGGAAATTTTTAAGAATTGGTAAACTTATTATAAAGCTGGCGGACACGTAATAGGGTTTTGGGTTACGCCTTTAGAATTGACGAAATGGAGTCGTATTCGCTGTTAATCCATTCGTAGTGGTGGTAGAGGGCTGAATATCCCCTGTATTTGTGGTAATCGTTAACGGATTTGCTTGCAGCTGTAGACACGATACACAGTACGTAGGACGTGTCTATTAGCGGCCTAGGGTTGAGGACTCAGGTGCGCTGTTTTAATACTTTACGCGTTAAAGAGGCTTCGTGGCATACTTTAGCGATGTGGAGCTTTAGGTGGCGGAGTATGTCCGCTTTTTGCTTTTCATTTACAAGGAATTGAAGGTTAATATATGGGTGGATTGAGGTAATACAAATCTCGAAAATGGTTTGAAAAATTATATTTACGGCGTTGGAGAGGGGGGGGGGGGGGCTTTACGGCTAAAGGAGTTTTTACCTGTAGGTAAAAGGTAAGGTTTTTAACCTCAGGAGACCACCTTTTCTCTTTTTAGAAGCTTAAGGGGAAATGGAAGGGTGAGGAGGGAGAGGGAGAGGTAGCGGCAGCAGGGAAGGCTAGCGAGGCTGGTAGAAAAGTGGTGGCGGAGGCGGAGGTTAGTAAGGCCGGTAAAGCGGTGGCGGTGGCGGCGGCGGTTAATAAGGCCGGAAAGGGGGTGGAGGCTGTGGTGGCGGAGGAGGACGGGGTCGAAACGGTGGCGGCGGGGCTTTAAGGGGTCGAGGGGGTGGCGGCGGCGGGCGGGGAGGCGGCGATTAAGGATATAGTATTCAAGAAGCGCGGATTGTTGTTAGTGGTGTTAGTAGTGTTGTAGGCAGCTGTTTTAACGGCGGCGGCAGCGGCGGTAAGGCAGCGAACGCGCGTTAAACGGCGTCCAGCAGATCTAGACTTACGCGACATTTATTTAAAAGCAAGGTTAATTTATAGGTATTAATTCAATAACCTTACCTATTAAAGCGGTTTAAATTAGTTGGTTGTAATAAAGGTTAAGTTAATTTGAGATAAACACTTATATTAAATGATGGTACGCGTTTTAAAAAGAAGAAAGAAAAGAATTTTAGTTTGGACCGATAGCAATATATCTTTTTATATTAACCTAAAAATACGTAACGGCGTAATTAAGCCTACGTAAATACTTTTATAGAGCTTACGTAATTACAACCCTATTAAAATTAATAAAAGACGTTATTAATAATTCTATCACCTCTATTTAGCTATATTAACCAGGCACGAGTTATAATTATTACCGCAACTAAGACTTACTATTTAGGACCTTTACAACCATACTTTTATTACAAGACCTACTAATTTAAAACTTTATAACCACAACCATACCATTACAATAAAACCTATTAATTTGGACCTTTGTAATTACAACCACACTATTACTACTAAGCTATAGGTACGGAATATGAATAGAAGGAAGAAAAAAGATTACTTGTGTGTATATTATTATATTCCCTTATAGATAGTATATATAGGTCAAGTGATATTATATTGTATTGTAAGGTGACTTCCTGTAAAGTGTACGATAACGTGTTACGCTATAAGCTGTACTTTTGCAAAACGCATAGTGCATTATATATGGAGCGGTTTGAAATGGTTATTTCAAACCTTATAGCAATATATGGAGCGGTTTGGAATGGTTATTCTAGACTGTAAGATAATGTATAGAATGGTCTGGATTAGGTATTCCAAAACGCACGGCAAAAGGGCCACTACCCATATAGGAGGTTTATAACCTCCCATACGTTGCGTACACTCTCTGGAATACTCCCTACTGATATCATCTTTTATTACTACAATACCAATATAACTATTACTCTTCTACTTAACTATTTCACATAAATAGATTTTGGATCTTATCGACAAATATACAAATCTAACGGTATAAATTGTAAACCGCGTTTTGGATTATACATTTTCTATGAAAGTAGCTTATTAAGTTCTTTATATATATTATCTCAAGGGTTGATTTAACACTATTTAATTATTCAAAGGTTAAATTCCGCCTCCGGATATGCTATTAAGGCGACCTAAGCACTATGTATACGTTAATACTTGTATTAGTTTACTTGTTTTACGCTATCCAAGTAAACAAAAGCGACTTCGTCTAATTACTCCTTTTACGTAAGGTTTGGAATACCGTTCCGAAAAGTGATTATTGCGTCGTTAAAGTCCATTATACGATCCTCCGTTAGGTACGTTTTGGGTTTATCCTTTAAACCGGCTTTTAAAATCTTTCCGATTTTAGTTACAGAAGCCAAAACATTACATAAAATTAACGTGTTATCCGTTTGTATATCTATAAGTGTAAAGACTTTGAAACGTATTATGAAAACAAGTAGGTATATGTTGAAAGTCGAACTAGTTGTTTCGAGCCGTTCTCTATAATACCTTCAATGAGTGTTATATCAATATATACTAACCTTAGCAAATCCATAAAGCGGTTTTATAATACGTAAAATAGTTTTGGGTAAAGAAAATTTCAGGAGTTTAGTAAGTATATAGGCGTAAATACGGTGTTTAAGCCATTTTTACTGTTATATATAAGCCTATATAACGTGTATAGAAAGGCGTCGAACGCTAAAATCAAGCCATAGCTTATTCTTTATAAAGTAAGTCATTAGGTTATAATATTTTTTCCGGCGTTATTTCACCCTTCAATTTCAAGGAGGTTTTTTCCATAAGGCCTTCCGGTCTTATACTTTGCCCCGTAGACTAATCGTATGTGAAAAATTCTTTAGGTACTGTAAATCTTGAATTTAAACATTTCGAAGCAAAAAACTCTTTACTCGATTAAAACAAAAATTTATTTTTGGGTAAAATGTTTAAATGAAGCATCTAAAGTGGTAATAATAACGTTCATGCGAAGTTTTAAGGTTAATTTACGGTTCTTTATTTCTTTTTACGCAATAAAGAAGTTCGTTACGAAGGCATTGTAGCGTTTTTCATTTTTAAAGCTAAATGTAAGCTTTGCGCGGCGTGGTATTGGTTTTGTTGGTGTAAGCGGGCCGGTTTCGTATAGTCGTAAAGGTTTGGACGTAATATTCGGAGGGTATAAGTGATCTGGGGGCGGCTTGGATTCGTTATCCTAAAAGTAGTTTCTTTGGTGTTATTAGTAGTATTACGGCTTCATACCGATTTCGTTTACTCTTTCCCTTTTATGTTAACGTATTATTATTCTGCGAAATAAACTCGTATGATTTAACAGATTTATAAATATATTGTAGCTTTTAAATTCGTTAATCCTTCGAGATCTAGTCTTTCTGTCCTTCGTTTTTCATATGAAGACTTCAAATTTTAGTGGTAGGTCCAAAACGCCAGTTTTACACGAGACGTTCTTCATAGTCAATACTGTCGAAATATTATTTCTAGACTATAGGCAAAGTAATACAGCCATAGCTTTTTCCATAGAATTTACTTATTATATTGTAGCTAACGACGGTATTAAATTTATATAGACTTTTGGGTAAACACCAAAAATAAAGAATGTTAAAACAAGCCCATTCGGGTTGGATATATTGTTTATAACGTTAAACGATTTTTATAGGATTAATATCTTGAAACTGGTACCTTTCATCCTTCTAGATAATAATATACATACTTTTTTTTAACAGTCTATAGTACCGTTCACATTTTTTACTACCTTATAGTGCTCTTACTGGTATTTGTTTACATTTACTACCGGTGATTTTAGACTTAATACACTATTTAGTCGAGTCGAAGGCCGTACCCGCGTCGTAGGTAATATTATTCGAGGTCCTAAGTAAACTTTTAACTAATAATCCACCCAAAGATTCTAAGAGTCCGTAGCAGAAACGCTTGGCGTTAATTTCGTGACTTGGAATAATATTATTACGTCAAGGGTCTATAGTATTAGCTATTCGTAAGAGTATATAATATTTACAATTACTTTGCTGTTAAAGTTTATATCGTTAAAAAGGCAGAATTTAAATCGTCATAGGGTTTATAAGTATAGCTAACACTCATTGTAAAACTTTTTAATAGATTTAAACGTTCCTTTTTCTATGTTAACATGCCTTATCATATAAAGCAACCGTTAAAGGCTTTTTGTAATTAGGTATCCTAAACGATGGTGTAATATCCTTGATTTTGTATGTGTTAGGCAAACAGCTTGAATTGTACGTATTTCGCGGGAAAACGATAGGTATTTAAATTTAAGCCGAAACAGTATGGATACATTATTAGAACTATGGACAATTTAGTTATTTATATTTCGGACCTCCATTTCGAGCTTATTTATATCAGCTAACGATATTATGAATAGTATTTTAAAGTTCATTACGTAAAACTCAACCGGTTTCAATCGTGTATTTATAACGACCATACCAAATAACGACGTTTTGCCTTTACCGAATGGAACTTTTCGGTATTTTTTTATTTAGTTAAGTTGAAAATTCTTGCATTTCGTCGCGAGAGTGTTGAATTATCGGTTTTCTGCAGTCTATATTTCAGCTACGCCGGCGTTTAATATAATACCTTAAAACCTGTTACCGTATTTATTAAAAAGTATAAATTACAAGGTTATATATATGTTTTATACGTTGTTTTTGTAATTTAGGCCTGTGTTATACGGAAAAGAAGCGTCCTATAAGCCTGTAAAAATTCATTGGACGGCTTAATTATCTTAATCCATTAGATAGGTATTATATTCCTCAAATTCGTCCTCTCAAAAGGTATATTCGTAGAAGTAGGCGTTAAACGTATCTTCTACACCTTCGCATTTTGTTGAATATTATATAAAATTTGCCCTCGTTTGGTTTTTATGTAGGTAATCAGCCCAAAACTAACATTTAATCCGAATTAATTCATATACTACGTGATGAAGAAACTAATAGCTAACCTTACCATATATAATATAGCCCTTTTGAAAAACTGTAAAATTTCGTATACTTGTCTGTAGGTATTGTTATGAATGAGTTAATTTAGCCTTTGGTTATAGGTATTTTCAAGATAGTAACCATTTCATTTTCGGTTTTCGGGGCTTTTCCCCTGATATTTTCCTTTTAGTATCTGTATTTAACACGTTAATTTTATCTTAGGAACACTTTGAACCTTCGATTTAAAACGTAGTAAATGGTTTTGGAGAGGTTTATTTTGGTAATATAACCTTTACCTTTGATTTATTCGGCTACAAATACCGATTTGAAACTCGTTAGTTGGCTTATAAAGGTTTTGAACAATATTTTAAGGCTGGTATAAAAAGAATCTAAGTTTTTTTTTGGCTTAAATAACGTGAGGTCGAAGTTTGGGTTTCCCTGGTATACTTTTATAACTACTTGGATTAACAGCTTATTACCCTTATATTATGGTTTAAGGGCAGCCCAACACTTTAAGAACTTCGTTAATGAAGCGGTTAGTATTTTTTGTAGGCTTTTATTAACGTTTTTACGTTAATTTCTTATGGATTACCATAAAATATTAATTTAGTTATCATCATAAAACTTGTAGTTAATCTCTATATCGAAATACGATTTTAGGCGGTTCTAACATTCCGTAAATATATTTACCTACGTAAAGTAGTATATATACCACTTTTCAACATACCTGAATATTATAAGGGGTAAAATAATATGAAAGTGTAACAGTTTAATATCCAGTCTTTTACACGCATTTAGTTTTAATCGTATCTTATTATCGAGTACGTTATATGGTTCTACATTATAGGTTTTTTTATATATTATAATCTAATTAAGTTGGTAAGTTTTATCGAATGATTTTCATTTGTTGGAAAGCGGTGCGATAGGAAGTTACGTTTAGGGTTGTAGTTAGTAAACATTGGTTCGTGAGTTTCGTATTGTTGCTTTTCACCACTTATCATATCTCCGGGCGGACCGTTTTCCTTATTTAGGCCGCTTTTATTTCGGTGAAGAAGGTTATTTATTATATCTGGAGCATATGTTTATATCTGTTTTTGTTTCAAAACACGTTTTAGTAGTGTTCTATATTTAATTCAAGTCGTTAATAATATCTATAGCGTTTACTTCTCTTTTATTGATTTCTTTAACTCCGTTTATATCTTAAGGCGTATATTTAACCTTGCTAAGAGCCTTAATACCTATATTTGCGAAACATTTTCTCGTTTCCTATCCGTCATTTTAAAAAGCCGGTTCTGGCGTTATTCCTACCAATACTCCTTAACGAATTTCAAATTTATCATCTGATCCTCGGTTTTTTCTTTGCATTTAAATATATCGGACCATTACTGATAATACTTTTACAATAAGGCTATTATGAACTCTAGTAATATTAATACATTCATTTCATAATCATCTGAATAGTATTCCTATGATTAGATCATCTACTATACGCCACATTCATAACGTCTAATCTGTAAAGTCCTTCATACAATCATCAAACAAATCGATTCCTTAAATGTCTACGTTATAATAGTTTGAAATTATATTTATAACATATATATTTGCCGCAAATAGGTTCAAATTTGCCATTACAGATTCGATATTACTATAGTACTAGTTGAAGTACATGTACTTAAGAATGATTTTATAAAACGATATATTGTAAAACCAATAATCCATGTTTTTACTGGTTTAATTTAGAGTTATTAGTATTGAAACTATAATTGAAAATGTGCGAAGTGTACTAATGCGGTTAAAAAACTAATTTGTATGTATACCATAAGTATTAAAGAGATATAAAGATTAGTTTTGCATAGTAGATAGGATTTAAATCCGCTTGAAATTCAGTATTCAAAGAGCTTCAGTTTAAATAAAGGTGTATAATATCTGAAATAGAAATAAATAAAATATGAAAAAACGTATAAAGTTAAGCATTTTAAAGTATACTAACTCCAATAGAGTTTAAATATAATATAAATAAAACGTAATTAAACGTTGGTTAATCGTCTTGAATTAGCCTTTTAACGCTTTATAAATGTTATATTAAACAAGAGGATAGTAAAATTAAACGTCATAAGTAATAAACTTGAATAAGCGGTGTACTTTGAGGCAGATAAGGGAAAGCGAACGGGTAAAATAGGGATAGTATTATAATAGTAGTATTTTCAGTACAGTAGGTCAACTTTACTTACAGTGAAGTTGATTATACTAGCTGCAAGTTGAGTATATTGTTTTGTGCGGACATACTATAACTAACTACAAGTTAAGTACAGTATGGACCCATTTTATACTAGGGCACAGACTAAGCAATTCGCTATAAAAATTACTTTGCAGACCGGCTAGCAGTCGGCCATACCTAGAATAATACATCTACCACTTGATTACGTAATTCTTCTGTTCATTTGACTAATCGAATCGATAAAGTTGTAATGTCTAAAGCTCTACCAATACTAATCAGTGTATATTAGGTTAAGTACAGATAAACTCAGTTGAAGAAGAAGCTATTTGCTGGTTATGCTTTACGTTAAACGACAGTTAGAGTAGAAGAAAGATTCTTGCGAAGGGCTTCTATTGCTGCATCGGTTTTCACAGTGGTAAGTAGAAAAGACTTTTAAATTTCGTCGATTCTTATGGAAGTCTAGAGGTTACGACGGTATCGCCATCGAAAATATTTAGATATCTTTACAGATCTTTTTTCAAGATGTTGAGAATGACTATGAGACATCTTAAAGTTTTTAAAGTTGGCAAACGGCTAAGTTAGTACTACTTCGAGTGTTATTACTGTAAAGAAAACGATTCATTCCTTCGGCCAAAATAACAAATAATCCTCGCTTTTTACTAACAATAATAAATGACTTTTGATCTTACCCCTTATACTAAACCTTTGTATTTACTGTTTTTTTTACTTCCCCTCCGCCAAATTAATCGTTAAATTCGCTGCTTTGTATGAAAACACCACGAATCGTTAAGTCGTGCTAAGAAAGCCATGCTATGCGACCCAACACTAAGTTGCTATGTTTCCACACGACTTTACGCCAAAACACTAAGTCTCTATACCTAAAATCATTAAGTCTCTTGCCCTATACTCTACGTTACCAAGTTGTATATGAGTCAAAACATCAAAATGGCTAATATTAGCATTATTTGAAAGTTATTATCGACCCCGTTAGCAAAGAAGTAATTAAGGCCTTTGGAAATCTTTTTGCTAAGCACTACAACCATAACCTGTAAGGATAAGACGGTAATAAAGACTTCAATGAGGAGTATTTAATTAACTTCGTTGGCTGTTATATCTTCGAATATGACGGCGGCGATGATTCTAACCATGATTTTTGTAAGTATTATGAGTTTTTCGACCACTAGATAATTAATATGTGTAAGGTAACCTAAAGGACCATCAAATCTAAATTAAAGGTTGAATTCGAGTACCGAGAGATTTACGTGCCAAAAGAAAGCGCGACCAGGTTGGCAAAAACCCTCTTCGAATTGGCCTAACTTAAAAATTCCTTTAAAACTAACAGCCTAAAGATAAAGATATTAAGGAACCTTAACATCCTTATACGTAATCATGGTGAATTTCCCTTTATTTTTAGTTAAGTTAAGCTTTTTTAGGCGTTAACGATAAGGAGCCTATTAATTTGTTCTACAGTGTAGCACCCTAACGCAGTAATATGGAGTATGCCCTTAACGATGGTAGGCCATGTAAAATAACAGCCGCTAACACCGTTAGAGGAATTGATGTCAGCGTTCTACACCAATTAATTAAGTAAGATTGTTAAGTCCCTTAAAACTTTTAAGTTACTATCCCTCCCTAGTACTTAAATCGTTAAGCACCTTGAGAACCTTTTTATGATAGGCCTACTTATACGTGAAAACCTATTATAGTTCTATTCCAGGATTTAACCCTCGGGTTAAGAGACTGGTAATTACGCTTAATACCGTATTTCGGAGGCTTTAAAACTTGAATTTCTAGTAAACACTACTAATAAAGATTGGTATAATTATTGCAACCTGTCGTCAAAACTTATTAAGATGGTTAACATTAATGACAAACTTTTTACGGTCTTCGATAAAACATGAAAAAATATAAAAAAGTATGACGGGAAGTTTTATAACCTTTTCAATACGTAAATAATACTCTTTTTAAATATTTGCAAGTAAATAGAGGTTTCTCCTTCTAGGTTTTCCTTATTAGTTCCCGGAATCTTTATAAAACACATCAGGCATTACTACCTAACCTTCCTAACCCAAATAACCACGTTTCATAAAGTTTATAATAATATGAAAACTATATTGAGTACAATGTCCACCTTTCATAATACCATATTAATTAAGTAATTATATAGTAAACCACGATAATGGAAAAGAAGAAAAAGGAGTAAATACCAATAAATTTGCTTAACCAGATACTTGATAAGTTGATATTGTGATAGTAAGTAATAGAGATAGCTTCCATTGGCGAATCTATACTTCGCGAGCACGTATGAGTAGAAGTTAAGGGCGTTGATGAATTCGAATACGCTCTACAGTGCCTAGATGCTATTTGAGAAAGATTTTTAAGCCAGTTACGTTTTTCGTTTGTAATTGTGATAACATTTATACTAAACACATTTGATATATCCCTCAAAACCGGCAACTTCACTAATGTAAATGAAAAAAACCTTACGGTTGTTAATTATGTTGATCACAAGTACGGTTACGGGAGTCTTTGATGTCTAAGGTCTAGCTTATCGATTATGAACTCAGAATAGCACTTACTTTGGCGTTAATAGTGCTAAGATGTAAGCAGGCCTGTTAATCATAAGCATTATCGTCGTAATAATGGTAAAAAAGTTAAATCTGTAACAAATCTAACTGTTAGTTAAATTAACACCTCTTAGCCAAGAAAAACAATAAAAAGATAATATATTACATTAAGTACCCTATTACTTTTAAACAGGATTATTTTAATCAAACCGCAGATTTCGAAGGCGACGAGACGATTAACGGTAACAATGCCTTCAAGTAAATTAAATAGTATAAGTATTGGAATAGTATTATATGAAGTAAAGTAGATCAACTTTACTTACAGTAAAGTTGACTATACTGAAATGCAATTTGAGTGTATTGCTTTGTGAAGACTTACCGCATTGGGTGTAAGTTGAGTGTAGTATGCTGTACTTAACTCTAGGGTACGGGACAAGCAATTAGCCATACAAATTACAGTACAAACCGGCTAGCGGTCTGCTAAACCTAGAACAATACATCCACTATCTGACTAATATAATACTACTATTACTTCGACCACGATTCGAATCGACAACGTTGAAACGTCTAAACCCTTACCATTAATAAGAATAATATTCTTAAAACGGCTTAATAACTAGCTGACCACCCGTTTTTATACAGTTTGGGTGGTAAAAACCCTTAACTTTTCCTTAATTAAACCCCTATCCCATTGAATACCTTTAAACTCTATAATCATTACACGGACAATACGTTTTAAAATATTATGTCGGACATAGAGGTAGTAAGGTACTTGATAAAAGACTATTCGAAATACATAGCACTGTAGAAGAAAAACATTATAGCTACTAAGATCAATCATTATAATATTGGCAAAATGAAATTCAGCTTCGGATTAAACGAATAACTATCGTTATTAGAGTGAATGATAATTTAAATTATTATAGTGTCGATTATTTTTCATATTTTTAAGTCCCTTACCTATTTTCCTCTCTACTTAGAGAATAAAAAGACCATTAGCGTTAACGTTAACGTTAACGTTAACTTCAACGAACTGGTTAAAAACGGCTAAAAGTTTCCCTCCGCTTTTAGGTAGAGGAACCTACAGTTTTATATTTAAGGCCCTAAAACAGTGGTGTTCAACCTAACGAAGTTGGAAATATATTAATTACACCGGCATTTTCATGACCTAGCTGTTAACAGACTATATTAAGTCTTAAAGTCTATAGGATATGGAAAGGTAAAATACTGTGCCTTAAAAGTTATCAAAAAGCTTTACCTTTAATGTTAAACTAAATTTAAGTCCCCCGAATATTAAACCTTATATTAAAAGACAATAAATACTTTAAGTATAAGGTTTTTGTCTATGTATTTTATTTAAATAATAAGCCTGTTTTTTACGTCGTTAACTTCGTAAACTCGTTTTACGGAGTCAAGTTTTTAAAGTTCTTTTCGGCAAAAAATACGTGAAAACTACTAAAATTTCTATAGATTAATACGTATATCAGCCCACTTAACGTTGTTGTCTACGATAATGGCACGAATTTTACGGCGGCAGAGTTCTAAAAAGATACCAAAATAATAAGTATCTAGTATTAATAGATACTTGTAGAGGCCTACTAAAACATTAAGAAGGTTTAAAAAAATACGCCCTATTTCGCCGAGCGTATAATATCATTACACCAAAGATTGGAAGCTTTAAGAATCCGGAGGTACGTTTTTAAATAACGGTGAAAGACTTGAATAACATTGTGAACCCTAACGACTTAGTGCTAACGTTGCTGGTCTTCAAGGCGTATCCACGTTTGACTTGAAAATCTTCACTATTAGTAAGTACCCAAAAGCTAGTTATAGCTCAAGGTAAAGTTTTAAAGGAATTAAGGAAGGAATCGGTACGCTGTTAGGGTTAACGACGTTCTTAACACCAGGGACGGCCTTATAATAATCGATATACTTGTTTTGTTTTTTTAAAGAGAAGTCTTTATATTCCGGAAGCTGGGTAAATGAGAAGGCTTATATGAAATCTCAAATATCGTTTACTTTCAAAAAATTGTTAAAATTGCTAACGGTTTTGTATCTTGTCGAATTACCTAGATTAAGCCTTACATTAGGGTTATTAACAATAAAGACCCTTTAGTTAAATTCGATCAAGATAATACGAAACTCCTTTACTCTTTATCAATAAGTAAATAAAAGGTCGCTGGCACGGACGAGCCCCGAAAAAAACAAACGTTATAAAGGAGGAATATATACCGGGTCATATCTATAATATTATTTGGGAAGAATAAAATAAAAGGATAACTAAGACTTAATATTAAAGCTTCAAGTATAAGGCATTATTAAGACTTTTGGAAAATCTTTTAAGGAAAACAATAAAGTCGAGATTAACGGCGCATTAATTCGAGGAGTCATATAATTTGTTTCGAAAGCCGATTTTCAATTTTAACACTCAAACGTTACGATTTCAAAGTCGAGGATCATTTACGAGGTGAAAGGTAAGACTACGGAGAGGTCGTAGGAAAAATCATGTTTCATCGTTTAAAGATACAACGATAAAGTTAAAGACTAAATTTTCACGTAACTACTAATGATTTCAAAGATTAACTAACGTTTAGTAGTTGTTTTGGTCATGTGTTTGCTAGTTAAAATCAAAGGTAAGTTTACGTTTCATAGCTGAAATATAACTTAAGCCTATACGAAATTAGTAAACGGATTTATAACGCATTGTATTACTAGAATTTATATAAAAATTGCAGCTTATCTAACCTTTAGTCACGGTAATACGATGTATCAAACCTTTATACTAATTGGTTAAAGTAAGTGTTTATTAGTTTTCGACCTACTAGTCGGATTTTAAATTACGATTACGTATAAAGTTTTTAATATACAACTCGTATTTACTGGTAACTGAAGAAGAAGACTTCGGTTGAATAGGTATATAAATTAATCATGCTTTTTTCGTTGGAACGGTTAAATTCTTAGTATCTGAATAACAGGTAATTAAGGATTTTAAGTTTTGGAATTATACGCCAGTAACAACGTTGGCGAAAAATAATCAACTCAATTTGAACAGAATGTTAATCCATATTCTTGGTGTCAATATTAGCCTTATTTTTCGCCAAAAGAGTTAAGGCACTAATTTATCTACAATCGATAGGACTAACGTAGCTAAGGCCTAACGGTATCTAAAATAAAGTGCCTGTGGTAGCTTTATTATTGTTTTTTGTTAACCGGAGGCTTTTTATGACCTCTTTATAGCGACGTAAGTATAAGATTTTATAAGTAATGACATTAACTGGTTTTATAAGAGGATTAAGTAACAGATACGAAATATAGAACGAGAGATTAATATGGTTATAATCGACCTATCGAGGGTTAAGTAAATTATTTTTACAGATGTGTTTTTTTTACAAATAACATCGACTTATGCTAATAAATTAGCTTTTCAATAAATTTTGTTAATAAAAATAGGCAGGAAAACTAGTTTATTATTATTGATGACCTAATTTATCAGACGATTATTAAATATAAAAAGATCATACGAAGCTTATTGGTTTTAAATATTTACGGAATAATAACAGGTTTCAATTTAGGTATAGTATTATGGAAAACCCTTAACTTTATTACCAGATAATTAAAAATTCTTTGAATCTCGGTGGTAATTTATGCCAATTCGAGTAGCCTCTTTAAATACCTTTCGAAACTCGGAACTACTAGCGAAGAACGCCTGATAACCGACGTAATAACACTTCAAAAAACCTAGAAAGGATGTAAAATTGAAAAGTTTCGGCAAACTTACGGTAAAAATAATTTTACTTATATTTTAACGATAGTATCACCAAATAAGGCCTATAAAAGATTTTTAAATAGAAATAGGTTAATGATACGTATCGTGGGCTACCTTAATAAGCCTCTCAGTAAGCCTAAGTTAGGTTTCAGTGGTTAGGGATGTGTTGGAAAATTGGAAAACTATCAGAGAATTAACGATGTCAACTTATTTAATTTAGCACAGCTAAAGTAAAGTATTACATGGGGCTGTAACGGAAAAACTTTTTGTAGGAGCCGATAAAGGTAGACCTCTAAGTCGTGGGGTAATTGGCAGTAACTGGGGTTAATTTGCATATAATTGGGTGTATTTTAATATGAAGGTTGATTGAAATTGACAGGAGTCTAGCTAATTGACGAGTCGCAGTTTAATATTTACCGGAAAATATTGGTTTACCATACTGGCATACGCGTATAAAATAAAAAGCCGCTAGTGTTGGAATAGTAGCATTTGCAGTATATTAGGTCAACTTTATTTACAATGAAGTTGACTATACCAACTGCAAATTAAGTGCATTATTTTGTGCTAATCTAGTGTAATTGACTGCAAGCCAAGTATAGTATAGACCTACTTTACAATAGGATACAGGCCAAGCAATTGGCTATAAAAATTACTGTATAAACCTGCTAGCGGTCTGCAGAACCTAAAACAATACATCTACCACTTGATCATGCAATACTACTGTTACTTCGACCAATCGAATCAACAACATTGCAACATCTACAGCTCTACCAATACTGATTAGTGATTC
This sequence comes from Anisogramma anomala, assembly GCA_038502455.1. Taxonomy (NCBI): domain Eukaryota; kingdom Fungi; phylum Ascomycota; class Sordariomycetes; order Diaporthales; family Gnomoniaceae; genus Anisogramma; species Anisogramma anomala. Next base: position 6,300,003 of record JASMMZ010000002.1, on the reverse strand, counting down.
TTAAGTCAATTACGGATAAGCTAAGTAAAAGAAAAGGTTACTTTCTGGTTATTCTTTACGCTAAAAATAGCGGTTAGGGTAAAGGAAACATTTTTACGAAGGGCTTTTACTACTATATCAGTTTTAACGGAAATACTTTAAGAAAACATTTGGATTACGCTAGTTTTTACAGCAGTTTGAAGGTAACGACGGTTTCGCTATTGAAAATACTAAGAAATATTTACGGATTCTTGTTTAAAAAGCGTTAAGATTAACAGCTAAAGGTCTCAAATCGATAATTTATCAAACATCCAAGTTAATATTACTTTAGGTGTTACTATTATAAAAACGACTAAGTCTCATAGCCTACAACTTTCAAACTTCTCTCATTATAAACAACAACGAATGATTTTCAACTTTATCCCTGAAATTAAACTTTTACCATTACTTTACTTTTTGTACTTTCATTACGTCAATCTAATCGTTAAGCTCAATACTCCAAACTAAAATACCAAGATTCGCCAAGTTACGCTAAAAAAGCCGTGCCGGGCGACCTAATACCAAGTTGCTCAGTTTCCCACGCAACTTTAAGCTAAAACACTAATTCTCTTACGCAAAAAGTCCTACGACATCTAGAATCTGAAGATAATACTTTCGCAAAACCTTTAAAAGGGGATTTAAGCCCTTGGATCCCTATTTTTAAAGCAGTATAATAAAGACATTTAAGGGCCAAATGTCGAAAAAGACTTAACCGAACGACGCCTAGTTAACTTAGTCGGCTACTGTATTGTTAAGTAAGATAGCAACGAAAAACGTGACCTCAGCGAATGAGTTTCCTGCAAATAATGTAAGTTTTTCAACGACTAGACTATTAATATGTAGAAGAAGATTCAGAAAAGTGTTAAATCCAAATTGAAGGTAGAATTCGAATAGCGAGGAATTTATGTGCCAGAAAAAGGCTTTAATTAGTTGAAAAAAACCTTCTTAGACCTGGTTTAACTTAAAAATACTACCAAAATCCACGCCCTAATTGAAAGGGTATTAAAGAACCTTAACGCCCTTATAAACGTTTTCAAAAACATCCTCTTAACTCTTAGCTAAATTAAGCCTTATTACGCGCTGAATATAAGGAATCTATTAACCTCCTCGGCAACTCAACAACTTCACACGGATATGCGGAGTATAGTTTTAATGATAGCAGAGTATGTAAAGCAGCGGCCGCCTACACGTCTAAAGAAATCAACATCAGAAAGTTACACCAGTTAATTAAACAAAATCGTCAAGTCCTTCAAAACAGTTAATCCCCTATTACTACCTAGCCTTTTAATCGCTAAGTTTTTTTAAGAGTCTTTCTATGGCAGGTTTACTTACACGCGTGAGCCTATTATAAATCCTACTATAGGATTTTACCCCTTTGGTCAAGCGACTGGAAATTACTTTTAACACCGTATCCTGGCGGCTCTAAACCTTAAACTGTCAGGAAACACTACTAATAAAGATCAGGATAACTATCGCGACCTTCTTTTAAAACCTATTAAAATAGTTAACATTAACTATGAACTTTTTACAGAATTCGTTAAGATTTAAAACGACGTAAAGAAGTATAACAGAAAGTTTTATAACATCTTCGATAAGATAATACTCTTTTTAAATATTTGCAAATAAATGGAGGTTACTCCTTCTAGTTTTTACTAACTATTTTCTGGAATTATGATAAGGAACGTTAGGGATTACTACCTAATTTTCCTAACCCGAACAACTACTTTTCACGAAGTTTATGATAACATAAAGAGTTACTTTGAATACGACGTCCACCTTGCCTAAGACTATACAAACTGGGCTACTATACAGTAGATTACCATAATAGTAAGGATAGAAGAGGAAAAAATACCAATAAATATGTTTCATCAAATTCTTAATAAGTTAATATTGTGCCAGTATATAATAATGAAAGCTTACGTTAGCGAAGCCACACTTCGAAAACAGGTTTTGGTAGCAGTTCAGGGCGTTAACAGGTTCGAATACACCATACAAAGCTTAAATGCCACTTGTAAAAGAGTTTTTTAACTCGTTACGTTTCTTGTAAATAACTGTAATAATATGTATACCAAATTTACTTAATATATACCCCTTATCCGGAAAATTCCCTAATGTAAATAAAAAATACATTATAATAGTTAATTACATAGACCGTAGATACAGCTATAAAAGCCTTTAACGCTTATAGTTTAGCTTACCGACCATAAATTCAAGAAAATATTTACGTTGGCGCTAATAAGGCCAAGATTTAAGTGGGCCTATTAACCGTAAGTATTTCTATTTTTATAATGGAAAAAATGATTAGATCTGTAATAAATATGGTTCTTAGCTAATTCGATACCTTTAAATCAAGCGTTAATCAAGCGAAATAAAAAAAAGATAATGTATTACATCTAATACTCTATCACTTAAAAACAGGATTACTTAAATGAAATTATAAATTTGGAAGACGACAAGTTTATGAACGGCGATAATACCCCTAAAAAATCAAATGACATAAAAATATTACTTCCGAAGCGGTTTAATAACCAGCCAACTACGACTTCCTATACTGTTTAGGTAGTAAAACCCCTTATTTTGACTCTAATTAAGCTTTTAACTCATTATACACTTTTAAACTCTATAATCGTTACGCGAACTATACGTTTTAAAGCATAATGCCGGATATAAGGGTAATAAGGTACTTAATAAGAGGTAATTCATAGTACGTGGTATTACGGAAGGAAAGTATTACTACTACTTAAACCAATCGTAATGATATTGATAAAGCTAAAGTTGGCTTCGGACTAAACAAACAATTATCATCATTAAATATAAAGGTAGTTTAAACTATTATAAAGTCGATTAAATTCTATATTCTTAAGTCTTTTATTTCTTTTTTTCTTTAATTGAAGGATATAAATACCTTTCGCGTTAACGTCAACGTTAATACTAACAAGATAATTAAAAACGATTAAAGGTTTTCCCTCGCCTTTAATTAAAGGAATTTATAATTTTACCTTTAATTATTTCATATAGTGATGTTAAAATTAACAGAGCCGAAGATATGCTAATCATATCAACGTTTTGATAAACCAACTGTTAACAGACTATAGAAAGTCCTAAAGTTTGTAGGGTATAGATATATAGAATATTTTGCAATAAAATCTATTAAAAATTGTTACCACTATTAAACATATGTCTAAGCCCTCCGAAGATATTATTTTACACTAAAAACGATGAGGACTTCAATTGTAGGGGTTTTATTAATATATTTTATTTAGATATTAAGCCTATTTTTGTCGTTATTTGTTTCATCACCTCTTTTCACGGAGTCAAATTTCTAAGATTCTTTTCGGCAAGATATACGTGGGAAAAGTTTACAATATTATAGATTAACCTGTATTTGAGCCCATCTAACATTGTTATCTACAATGTTGATACCAACTTTACAGCGGCGAAGGTTCAAGAAAATACTAAGATAATATATATAAAGTGTAAATAGGTGCTTATAAAGGCTTGTTGGAGTATGAAAAAGGTTGAGAGGTTATATAAACTACTTCGCCGAGAGTATAATATCTTTATATTAAAAATCAAAAGTTTGACGGATCTGGAGGCACACTTTTAAATAGCGGTAGTAGGCCTGAACGATACTGTTGGCTTAAATGGATTAGTGCTAAAGTTAATGGCTTTTAAAGTGTACCTATGCCTAACAAATAGATATCCGTTATTAAGAAGTACCTAAAAGCGGGTTATGGCTTATAGTAAAATACTAAGAGAACTACGAAAGGAATCGGTACGCCATAAAGTTAATGATGCCCTTAACACCAGGAACAGCCTTATAATAATCGTCGTACTTGCTTTTCCATTATAAAATAAAGTCTTCATATAGTGGGAGCCAGGTTAATAGGAGGGATTATATAAAACCTTAAGTATCGTTAACTCTAAAGTAGTTGTTGAAATTACTAACGGTTTTGTATCTTTTCCAACCACCTAGGTTAAATATTACACTATGACTACTAAAAATAAAGACCCTTAATCCAAAAGACTGATTTAATACGAACTTCCTTTACTTTTTATCGATAAGCTGATAAAACGTCGCCGGCGCGGACAATCCCCGAAAAAAAAAATGTTAAAGAGGAGGAATATACACTGGGGTGTATCTATAGTACTAATTAGATAAACAGGGGGGGGAATATAATGAAAACTTGATACTAAAGTTTCAAATATAAGGTATTATTAAACTTCCGGAAGGCTTTTTAAGGAAAGCGATAAGGTCGAAATTAACGGTCTATTAACTCGAGAAATTGTATAATCCGTATCAAAGGCCGATTTTAATCTTTAAGACCCGAATAGTACGATTTTAGAGTAAAGGATTATCCATGAAGTTAAAGGCAAAACCACAACGCAGCTATACGAAAAGTTACACCTAATCGCTTAAGGATACAGTAATAAAGATAAAGACTGGATTTTTACGTAATAACCAACGAATAAAAATATTAGACAGCGTTTGATAGTCACTTTGGTAGTAATTTTATTAGTCAGTATTAAAGGCAAATTTACGTTTCATAGCTGAAATATAACGTAAGCCTATATGTATTAGAAAAAGATTTACAAGAGATTGTATTGCTAAAATTACTATAGAAATTAAGACCTATCTACCATTTAAAAACAGTAATACTATATAACAAGAGTTTGTATGGATTAGCTAAAGTAGGCGGTTACTAGTTCGTAACTTATCAGTCGTAATTTAAATTACGATTAGGTATGAAATCCTTCATATACGTCCCGTTTTTACTAGTAACGTAAGAAAGAAACTTTTGCCTAGTAGGTATGTGAACTAACGATACTATTTTCCTTAAAACGATTGGCTTTGTATTATCAAAATAATAAGTAATTGAAGACTTTAAAATTGTAAGCTAGTAACAACATTAATAGAGGGTAATTAACTTGAATTGAACGAATCGTCAATCAGAATACTTGGTGTTATTATTAGCTTTAGTTTTAGTTAAAAAGGCTAGAATACTGATTAAGCCATAATCGACAAGAAGGAAGTGGCTAAAGCCTAGTAGTACCTAAAATAACGTACCCGTAACAGCTATATTACCAATTTATACCAACCGAAGACCTTTTACAACCTTTTTCTCGCGGCGTAAATACAAAATTCAATAGGTAACGACTTTAAACAGTTAAATGAAAAGATTGAGTATTAAATACGGAATTAAACCCGAAAAAATAATATGGGTTTAATCGACCTATCGAAGGGTAAAATGATGATCTTTACGGATGTGTCTTTTAAAAATAACACCGATTTATCTTTACAATTCAGCTTCCTAATAACCTTCGTAAATGAAAAAGGCTGAAAAACCAATTTAACATTATCGGTAGCCTAATTTACTAAGTCTTTATTAAATACAAAAGGATTACACAAAATGTATTGGGTTTAAAAGTTTATAGTATAATGATAAGCTTTGATATAGGTATGTTATTGTAGGAAACTATTAACTTCATTATCAGGTAATTAAATATTCCTTAAATCCTAGTGATAATTTGTACCGATTCGAGGAGTTTATTCGAATGTCTTTTAAAACTCGGAACTACCAGCGAAAAACGCCTAATAATCGACGTGATAACACTTTTCGAAGTCTATAAAGGGAAGGAGATTAAGGAGTTTCGAGAGATTAAAGTTAATAACAATACTATCAATATTATAACCAAGGTATAGCCAAACAATACCTTGAAAAGGGTTGTAAATAGTAATAGGTAAACTATACATATCGAGGACTATATTAATAAGCCGCTCGGCAAGTTCAAATTACGTAACAGCAGTTAGGAATGTATTAGTAAATTAAAATATTGTTAAGATATTAACGATTTTACCTTGTTTAATTAGCATGGTGTAAGTAAACGATTATATGTGTTTATAGCGGAAGAATTTTTGTAAGAGTTAAAAAAATTGGACCTCGTAACGACGAAGTAACTAACGGCATTTGGAGTTAATTTGCATACAAATATGTGAATTTTAATGCGCAGATTAATTTAAAATAACAAGGGTATGGCCAGTTAACGAGGCTACAGTTCAGCGTTTATCGGAAATATTGGTTAACTATACCAACGTATGAATGCAAACTAAAAAGTTGCCAGTGTTAGAATAGTAGTATTTGTAATGTAATATGTTAATTTTATTTATGATGAAGTTGACTATACTGACTGCAAGTATAGTGTATTATTTTGTGCGGGCCTACTGTATTGGCTATAAAGTAAATACAGTATACGCCCACTTCACACTGGGGCATAACTTAAGCAATTGGCCATACAAATTACTGTGAAGACTTGCTATTAGTCTACCTAACCTAGAACAATACATCGACCATCTGACTACTAAAATACTACTGTTACTTCGATCAATCGAATCGACAACGTTGCAATGTTTAAAGCTCTGCCAACAACTACTTTTTTATTTCGATTCAATGATACGAAAATATATAATCAAGGTAAAAATAATTAAGGTTAAAAAAAGAAAAAAGGTTCACTACTTACCGTAAACCTCCGATTTTCGATTTACTACCCTATATTTCTCAAAAATAAAACCTAAAACCGTTACGATTTTCGCTGAAACCGTAGAAAATTTCGTAAGAGATATAACAAACAATATTCGCTACCTTTATAACACTTTTTACTATTTGAAAAATCGAAAGTATAATTAGCCTCATAAATATTACTAATATATAAAAGGAGATTAGTATAGTAACAATCGATAATGTCGCTAGAACTATCTTTGTAAACGAAACTAAAATCGAGATTATCGTCGGCAAAACCGAGACGATTATCTACGAAAGCGAGACCATGAAGACCATCAACGAGACCGTAATGCCCCTTTACAGAACTGCAGTCGTTAACGTAACTGCAGTTGTAAACGTGACTGTAGTTGTCAGCGTAATTGTAACTATAACGTCAATTCTGAAATTGATAATAAAAATATTTCACAGTTTTTGCAAACCCTTTTACGAAGCTTGTTCACATACCTAGTGAAAGTCTCGTTGATAAGAGCTAAATGACTTGTAAAGAACCCGATTATTTTATCTCATTCAAATTTGAGTAGAAAAATTTATAGTTATTACCTTGATTTATTCGATTTACAAAACTAGTTATTTGGTTATTTTAATACTAACTTGATTTATTACTTAATATTTTCGCCAAAAAAAATTCCCTCTGTTGTAATACAAGTCAAATACGGTAAAGTTGAGTCAATTAAACTATCAGTTTAGTTGAATGTACCTGCTACAAATTGGCTGCAGTTTATAGTAATGTACTACAAGTGTAGTGCAGTATGTGCCCACTTTAAAGTGAGGCATAGACCAAAGAATTTGGCCATAAAATTTAGCGTGCAGACTAGCTAGCAGTCTGCCTAACTTAGAACTTACAACTCAACCAAACCCAATTTCAATGCAGCACTAGTTACTTTGCTCACATTAAGTCTAATAGATTACATTGCAATGATAAAGGCCTGCCAACATTGATCAGTGCTTATTAGGTTAATTACAGATTAGCTAAGTAGAAAAAGAAGAATATTTCCTATTGTTACAATTTGTTTTGGTAAGGTAAAAAAAAGATTTTTGCAAATAGCCCTTATAAGCTATGTAGTTGTTTGCGGAAGAAAGTAAGGAAGATTAATGGGCTGTATAGTTATTCGCAGCAGTCTACAAAGTAAGCGACGATATAGCTACTAAAAACACTAAGAAATTTTTATCAATACTTATTAAATAGCGTTGAAATCAACTACTAAAAGCTTTAATGATTATTAAGGTAGTAGGTTGGTAAACGGTTAAGTTAATGCTATTGTGGGTACTGTTACTGAAAATTCAAATCGTAAGAACAACTAAGGTTTATGACATTTAAAATATATTAACTTTGACGGGAAATTCATCGTCTATTACTCTACACCTATTTTTTTACCTCTATGCTTTTCAATATTCGTTACGATAGCATTAAGTAATGTTAAGATTGATATCGTTACCGAACCTGTCCCAAAAAAGGAAATTATAAACCTCGGTTTACGTTTGTTAAGTATTTCGATAACGACGTTTGATAAACGGATCCTGATAAATAATTTACCTCCGAGCACTTAGCGAACTATATTCGTTATTATATACTTGATTTAGATTTTACTTGATGTAATACAAGATCTGTTGCCCTCGACGATTTTTACGAATGTTTTAACGAATAGAATTTAGGTATGAGAAAGACGATAGATAGGTAAGTTAAAACTAGGCTGAAGATTGAACTAATTAGCACAGGGTCGACTTGCCTATAAGGAAAGAGAAAAAGAGCAATTTTGCTAACCTGTTATACAAATGCGTAATAAATAAAGACCCGTAATGGACTGGAGAGAAGGGTAAAGGTATTGCTGGCGACAGCATCCCTTAACGCTTTTACACGCGTTCATAATGCCTTGTCCAAGCTTAAATGGTTTTTTTTTAAACCTTTTTGCGTAAAACCAGTAGTTTAATACCACTATCCGTACGTAATTGATTAACTTATACACTGTAAGCCTTTAAGTCTACCAGTTTATTAAGTGAAAACTTCGACATATCTCTTAACACTAAGAAGAGTACTATCAAGTTCCTTGCCGCGGCAACCCTTAAGCCCCTTTCTCCTAAGTTCCTTAACACGTCCAATTTTAGTAGTCAAATCAAAGAAGAATTAGCTTTATGCGCGAGCCTACTATAGGCGAAACTACTGGATTTTCCCCTCCAAACTCAGCTAAAAATAACTATCCTGCATACTAACATTAGGCCTAGTACTAGTCGAGGGATTAAAAGGGTCTATACGGCTAGTACATTGCTTTCCCCCCTCGACACATCTTTATAGTGGATACGGATTGCGCGGTAATCCTCACGTTTGTCCAGATCTGGGAAGGAAGGGAAAAATATGACAGGAAGGAATTCAAAGAGGAGAAAAACAAGCCCAAGGCCATCGGCTGGCAAGAAGGTAATGGTACCTGCCCAAAAGCAACGAAATAACTTGCTGAACACGTATTTCTATACCTCCTGACAGGTAAAGACCCCTACCGCCGACATAACGATAAAGACTTGACTTTATGTACCTTTTTACCATTTAAGATCGCTACGTGAAACAGGAATTTTAAGATATTATACTAGACATTAAGGTAATAAGATACTTAATAAAAGGCTATTCTTAATACGTTGTATTACGAAAGAATACGAATACGGCTACGGAACTTAACCACACGGATACTAGCAAAGCGAAAGTTAGCTTTAGCCTCGAGAAGAAGCTCTTTTCACTAATATCAACAATTATTACTACTGTTGTTAGTCCTATTATTTTCCACATTTTAAAATTCTCTACCTTCTTCTTCTTTTTACTTAAAAATACAAAAAACCTTGGCGTTAACGTTAACGTTAAGACTAACGAACTAGTTCAAGTTAAAGGTAATAAGAGGTTTTTATTTAGCCTTAAATAGGGGCATCTTTAATGTTACATTCAAAGGTTAGAGGAAATAGAGTTAAACTTGGCGGAGTCGGAACTTCGTTAATTACATAGTAGGTTTAACTATAAAGCGACTAACATACTTCATAAAGTTTTGAAAGTGGTTGGTTACGAAGATATAGATTTACTAGTGTCAAAGGCAATTAAAAAGATTTTCTATTACTGCTAAATACATTCCCAAATACATCTAAAGTTGAAGTTTACGCTGGAAAAAAAATTAAAACTTTTACTTTATGGTTTTTGTAAACGTGTTTTACTAGGACAATAAGTTAGTATTTTAAGTTATAAAATTCGTTACGGATTTTCATGGCATTAAGCTCTTTAAGATTATTATAGCAAAGGAAACGTAAAAGATACTACATACTTTGTAAATTGATACGTATCTTATGCCATCAAACGTATTAGTTTACGATACTTATATTAACTTTATTATAATAAAGTTTCAAGTTAATGCCAAGTTGAAGGGGATATTATATTACTAGGTTTCTATTAAGATTTACTGTAGTATTAGTAATATCAAAAGGGTCTATGTTTTTTACAAAGAGCTTACTATATCTCTATTATGGAAATCGAAAGCTTTATAAGTCAAAACGTATTATTTTAAATGAACCTAAAAGGCTTTAACTATACTACTAGCCCTAACGGATTTATTTTAACTTTATTAGTATTTTGGGGCTATCTATGCATAACGATTAAGTTACTACTATTGTTAAATACTCAAAGGTGTGTTACGGTATATGGTGAAGCCTTGGAGAAATTAAGAAAGGAATTGGCACCCCGCTAGATTAACGATACCTTTAACACTAGGAACGGACCAACTATAAAAAACGTATTGTATTTACTCTTTTAAAGTAAATTCCTTACGTAGCGAAACTTATGTAAATAGGATGTGCCAAATAAAAATTTAAGTATTATTAACTTCAATGTAGTAGTTAATAATTTGAATTCCCCTGTCACTTTTCTAATTATATATGTTAAGCTGTATAAAAGACCTTTTAAGAATAATGAAGATTTTACCATTGATAAACTTTGAGTCGAACGAATCAGTTAATATAATCTTTTCGATCCGATCATTAATAAGTTAATAAAACGTTAAGAGTGTAAAAGACTACCTAAAAAAATGATATACACCAAAAAAGAGGACGGTAATAATGATTATAAGCTTGGAAGGGTATATATAACGGCGTATATATTTCAAAAGGAGAACTAAAACGTAAAACTTGCCCTTAATTTACATGTTAAAGATATTATTCATATATAGGTTAAGCCTTTTAATAAAGCGATTAGGTGAAAATTAACGGTTTTTTTACACGAGAGATTATTTAACTAATATCTTTAATTAAATTGAAGGGATAAAACGTTACTATATTTAAATTAATGATATTTTTCGAAATTGAAGGTGAAATCACGGACCAACTGTATAAAAAGTTATAGTGAATTACTTAAAGATACAATGATAAATGTAGGAATAAAATCTTCACTTAATAGCTTACAATCCAAAAGATTATATAACATTTAATCGTTGTAATTATTGCCAATTTATATACTAGAGTAAGAGTTTAGTTTAAAATTGATAGTTTGAATATAACGTAAACTTATACGTAATCTAAAACTAATATTTAGCGGATTTTACTATTAAAACTGCCGAAAAAACTAAAAAAACAAAATTTTCGACCGGTATGCTAATACGTTATAGTAAACCTTTATACGGATTAGGTAAAGCAAGCGTCTATTAGTTTTTCACATAGAGAACACGTTTTAAAAATAGGCTAAATATAAAGATTTTAACGTTTAAACCGTACATATCAATTACAAAAAGTAAAGTTTTCGACATCATAGGTATAAAAATTAACAATACCCTTTTCCTCTCAGATACTAGGTTTATAACAGCGAAATAACAAGCTATAGAAAAGTTAATATTTTAAAACTCTAAGTAAATCGAAACTTTAGTTAAAATTATATAACTTAAATTTAATCAATAGTCAATCTGCATTTATAATATTATTATTGAAAGCGATACTTATATTGATTTACACTAAAAAACGCAGGCTACGAACCTAACATCTATTAATAAAGACAACAAAGTAAGATTATAGAAATATTTAAAATAAAGGGCTCATACAGCTTTTATTACTACATTAAACTAACCGGAGGCGTCGTACAACCCATCTATTACGGCGTAAATACAAGATACATAGGATGAGGACCTTAATAGCTTAAACAAAAGAATTTAGTATCAATTAAAACATTCAAAAACATAGTTTCAGTAAATTTTATGAAAATAAAGATAATAATCTTTGCGAATGAGTTATTTTCAAATAATACTAACACTATATCGTAAATCGGGTTCCTTATAATACTCGTTCACGAAATACAGTCGAAAGTGCAATTTATAATCACTAGAAACCTCTCATATTAAACATTCGTTAAGTATAAGCGGGTAATACGAAACCTGTTAACTTGAAAAGTTTAAAATATAATAACAAGCTTCAATATAGGAATAATTGCTAACTACATGTAAAGGATTATCATTAAATAACTGTAAATACCTACAATACCTATAATAATATATACAAACTCCCGAAACCTTTACAAATACCTATTGAAGCTGGGTACAACTAATGAAAAAAGTCTAATAATAAACGTTATGACTTTAAGCGAAGCATACAAAACCCAGATTATCAATAAGTTCCCGTAAATTAACGGTAAAAATAACTCTGATAACGCTATAACCAAAACCACACCTAATGGCGTCCTAGAAAGGTTTATGGATAGCAATACACTAACCGTACGAATCGAGAGTTACGTAGACTGCTCAGCACGTAACGTGAAGTAATAAGGATTCCCTAGCAAACTTGAAGACTACTAAGGTAACGATGGTGATAGCAATACCAAGAAGTTAAACTACTAGAAAAAGTTACGCAAGTAGTAGAATATTTAATGCGCATAGGTTTGTGGCGAAATGTTATGGAGTCAAGCTTGTGGCTATTGAGTCTATAGGTTATGTGACTGTACACGTAACGAGATACGCAGTACTCAGCCGGAGCTCGGTCTAGGCGCGGTCTGTATGCGGCATATGCGAGGGCACGTGACGGGCCGGACACTGATCATGGCTATAAGCTCTGCACGAAGGGCTACTATAGCCTCTTATAGTCCTCCACCTGTACTTCAATAGTAAACTTCATTTGGCATCTACTTGGTTTACCATCGTAGATTGGACTATAATACGAAAAACTTGTACACGGGAGTTGAGGAATGAAAATCTCGGAAATGAGAAGCAAAAGACCGTTATTAATGTAAATTTCAGCGCAAGTTAATCGAAATTAACATAGGTTTAACATGTTCATTAAGAAGGTATTTTGAAAGTTACCAACAATTAATGGCAGGTTACGCTAACGTATAAGTACAAAACAAAAATCCGCTAGTGTTGGAATAGCAATCAAATACAATAAAGTAAAGTCAATTAGACTGTTAGTTTAATTTATTGCACTTACTACAAATTGGCCGCAGTTTGTGGGACTGCACTGTAAATGTAGTAGAGTAGATACCCACTTCAATGTGAGGCACAAGCCAAAGCATTTGGCCATACAAATTAGCGTGCAGATGTAATGATCACACTAAATACCCGTGATTATATAGAAGGTGTCAGAGGGTTTATGTTATCAAGAAGGTAGCAGAGGTGCTGAGTGAACAATATTGCAACCGTGCAAGTAATGATCAAAAGCCGTAAGGCTATTCAGAATATACTAAGACTGAATACTTAGATTGACAACTGAAGAGCTATGAAGGAAATAGTATCTATGTGGTGCTGACCGTGTCCTTATATCCTTTATCCTTCATACCGTCTTCAGTACTGTCCTGGGTTGGATCATACTGGATCGCTATGATCCTCCATTCTCTGGATCATCTTGGATCGCTATGATCCTTCATGATCCATCACGTGACTTTGCTTAGTCATCGTGGCTGACATAAGAGATGTTCCCCGCCTGATGTGTAAGACTTCAGGCTTCTCAGTGGCGCAGTTGCATATTGGCCCGTTTCCTGACCCAACCGCTGTCTGGGTCATGATAGCAGACTAGCTAGCAGTCTGCCGAACTTAGAACTTACAACTCAACCAGAACCAATTTCAATGTAGCACCAGTTACTTCGACCATAGTGTTTTAAATCGACTACATTGCAACGATAAAGGCCTACCAATAGAGTAGGTAAAACTGATTAAAATATACTAAAGAAATGACTTACGAGTATAAGTATAGGCAACTTGAGGAATAGCCTAAAGCTTTCGCTAATATTTGAAAGGCTATTAATAAAAAGCTTATAAAAAACTTATGCTATGAAAATTTACAAATTATGTTATATTAGCTAAAAAGTTTTTAAAAGCTATTATTACATGGAAAATGTTGAATTTAGATTGATAGTAACTAATGATAATGTTTAATAAATAAAAAGTTAACAAAGAGGCAATCTATAACGAATTCATTAGTTGATGAGACAATTCTCATCAACAAATAACTAACAAGTAGATAAGATGATGAATTGAATACAAAATTAACCTTTTTAGTAATGTTAATAGCAACAAGTTTCAAGTTGACGATTAAGTGTGGGAGGTTATATCAAAAACTCGCGAAGTTAAGCTAAAAAAATTTATAGTCAGTAAAAACAAAGATATGGAAAATGATTGAACGCCTCCCTTTAAGCCACAGTAAACAAGATAGTAAAAAGTTGATAAAATTACATCATTCGTTTCCCTCTAAATTATTAATCTCATTACTAAAAAGAGACAAAAGAAAGTGGAATGATCACACTAAATACCCGTGAGTATGTAGAAGGTGTTCAGAGGGTTTATGTTAGCAGTAAGGTAGCAGAGGTAACAAAAGGTGCAATATCAAGACTGTATTCGTGCGAGTGATGATCAGAAGCCGTGAGGCTATTCAGGGTAGACTGAATACTTAGATTGACAACTGAAGAGCTATGAAGGAAATACTATCTATCTTGGTAATGAAAGTGTCCTTATATATCCGCGCCTTCATACGTCTTCAGTGTAGGCTCGACTGGCTCGACGTCGAGTCCATCGAGTCTCACACCATGCTGACCCTAACCCTTGTGTACGGTGTGTCTGTTGTGGATCCCTGGTGCCTGCCGAGAGGCTGTGTCCAACCGATTTCCTTCGTTATCTGCTGCGGGGCCGCCGCTGGTACGCCCTGCAGATGTTGGGTCATAACATCAAGTTTATATTAATTCTGTAAATCCATACGTTTAAAGGGGAAAAAAAGGTAAAAGAAAATGTTGCGAATGAGTAAGAAAATAAAGTTTATGATATAAAAGAAATAAGGGGACCTAATAACAATAACCTTAACGGTACCACCAACCAAAACGTACCAAAATGGAACAATAATATTAACATTTATTAAAGTGAAGTGGGGAGTTGAAAAAAGGTAAAAAATTGAAAAGTTGGTAATTGAAAGGAAAGAAGAAAGGGCAAAGGTTGAAGGTTAAAGTTAAAAAATTGAAGGATGAAAAAGAAAGGGAAAACTTAAAGGATTATTAAAAAGTGTGATTGAAAGTTTCCTTTATTACTTTATTCTGCGTTTCCTTTGTTTTACGTTTCCTTTATTTCTTAATTTTACATTACCCCGTATTACTTGTCGTTAATTTCTATTGTAAACTCTAACTTTTATTTTACTCAACTTTGTTTATGTTACCTCAAGGACTCAGCCATACATTAATTGGAGGATATATATGATAGTCTACAGCATCGACATGCCTACCAAATATAACTTACACTAGGGAAATGGCTGCCCGAGGTCATGGGAAGAATATTTGGAGGATAAGGGGGTACCCGTAGGCACTAATTAAACTTAAATAACAAACAACAATCCAAATTCGCATACCCTAAAATACTACTCCAAATCCAACACTTTCTCTTTGTTTCCAGATGCTGATATTACAGAGGTATCTTAAACATGCTCAAAAATATTAAAAGACCCAAAAGATATAGATATATTAATTTATGCTATAAGAAAAATGAAATTGGAAGATTCAGTCTATTTATGGCAGAACTTTTTCATAGCTTTAAGCGTTTCTTTCCCTTTATTCGTATGGCTTACTTGCAGTCAGTATAGTAAACTTTACTATAAGTAAAGTTGACCTACTAATAGGCAAATAAAACACAATCGTAATAATAATGTGTTAAAGTTACTATGTAAAAAGATGTTGCATGAGTTGACAAATTCAGTAATACCTGGAATCTACTTGGAGAACTTCTTGACATAAGGTTTAGAGAATCCTCATAGATCTCGATTATTACGATCAAGACCTTATACTAGTAAGTACTAGTGTATATAGCTGAAACTAGCTATTATCTCCATCTCGATCCTTCTATACTTTTAAGTATACTATTTCTCAATGATATATTTAAACCCTAGTGCTCCGACTTGTTAGTGCTCCGACTTGTGTTTTAACTAGTGCTTTGGTGAAAATCCTCATTTCTGGAGTATTCCTTATCTCTGATGTCGAGTCTTCCTGAGTACAGACTGTATCTGATGTTTTTCAACTATTGGTATGTACTAACAACGTCCAATATATAAATAGGTAGGAATTGACTATCGGTTTCTATAATTTAGAGATTACCATCATCCATTCATTCTGCCATACATTGTTACTTCGACTACGATTTGAATCGACAACAGTGGCCACTGAATACTTAGCAACGAAAAAGAAGTATTAGCTAAAAGGTATAAGAGAGATGTTTTTAGAAGTTGGCAATTAGGTTTTTCCAAGGATACCAATAAAGTAGTTGATAGGGTGTACCCAGATAATGATGCGGATCGATTTAATAACTGACTCTCTGGAGTGCCGAACTCGGACTAAATATATCGCACCTGCCACCACCACATGGGTCAGGGGGCCAGTGTTTTTAAGCCAGGGGTAGAAGTGTATTTATCATCTAGACACGCCGCCTTGAAAAACATGCCGAAGCCAACAAACTCTATTCTTCAAAGCCACGACTTGCTATATTGAAAAGAGACTACCGCTGGACGTCCGCGGTCGGCACCCCAGAAAAACTCACATGGCAAGCCCGGCACCCTCACCAACCTGCCTTACAAACTTATCGATGGTCAGCGTCGGCGCCAGTAATTGCTGGAAGGGGATGTCGACGCGGTAATCCTTGAAGATGGAATTCCGCAGCTCGGCGCCAATCATCGAGTCAATGCCGTACGACGCAATCGACCCTGTCAGCGGATCCACCTCGTCCTCGGCCAGGAGCAACAGCCTAGCCAGCTTCCCGATGAAGTGTCGCGTCAACACCGCCACCCCCTCCGCCGCCGTGCCCGCCGCCTTGGCCTCACTCAGGATGCTCTGGCCCGCGGCCCCGCCACTCCCGCTGGCCCCGCCGCCCGCCGCCGCCATCGCGTGCGCCACGTGCCCGAAGCGTGCGTCCTCAAGCCAGAAGCTGTCGGTGGCTGCCTCGTCCGCCACGGCCTTGCGCAGCGGCAGTGGGTCAAGGCCGATGACGACGTGGTCGCGGTCGCCGGTCGTGCGTGCTGCTGCCGCCATGATGCCGGCCTCAAATCCCTGCAGCAGGTGCTCCTCGTCGATGCCGTACATGCCCTTGCGCTTGAGGCTGTCCTCGAGCTCTGCGTGCTCGGCCACGACACCAACGCCGAGCACCATCGGGATGACCATGCTCGTGGCGGCGAGCCCGCCTGCGCTGCGCACGCGGTGCCGTGCGAGGCTGTCGAGGTAGCTGTTGGCGGCGGCGTAGTTGCTCTGGCCTGGCGTCCCGAGTATGCCGGATACGGAGGAGGTGAGGAGGAAGAAGTCGAGGGGCGTCGACGCGAGCACCGAGTGCAGGTTCATGGCGCCCAGGACCTTGGGCGCCACGGCGGTCGTCCAGTTGGTGTAGGGCATGGAATGGAAGAGGCCGTCCTGCCGGCAGAGAGTTAGTGGATCGAATGAATCCCGATGGCAGGCTAGGCGGAATAGAGGGAGAGAGAAGGGGAATAGAATGCTTACCCGCAACACCATAGCGGCGTGGACAACCCCCTTGATAGGGTACGCCGATGGCATTTCTCTCACCGCGCGAACGACGTCGTCGCGGCGCGTCGCATCGCCCCTGACTACCTGCACAATCGCACCGGCGTCCGTCAAGTCCTTCACCAACGCCGCCGCAGACTTGGAATCCGTCCCGGAACGCGAGAGGAACGCAAACCTGCGAGCCCCGGACGCCATCATCCACGACGTCAGGCTCCGGCCCAGCCCCCCCAGGCAGCCGACCAGCAGGTACGTTCCCTCGGCGCCGAATCGCAGCCCGACCCGCTTCACCGGAAGCCGCAGGATCGCCGCCTCCGCCGCGAGCTCGTAGCCAATTACCGTCGCAGGCCCGAACGCGCCCGAGAAGGCCGCGACGGCCGCATTCAACCCCGCGAGCGCGGTCCGCGCCACGTCCGGGAGCGTGTCGCGGCCCGACGCGTCGACAATGGCTGGGAGCAATGCTGCGATGACCGCGGGCCGGCCGTCCAGCAGCTCGAGCACGTCGAACGGCAGGTATAGCGCGCCGCGGCGTGCCGGCGCGCCGTCGAGCGCCGTGCGGCCGAGGACGTCCTTCCGGCCGGCATCGACGAAGCGGCCAAAGCGCGCGATCGCACGCCATGCCTCGCGCGCGGCGCGTGCGGTGACGGCGGTCCCTGCGCTGAAGACGACGTCGTACTCGCGCGGCGGCGGTACGGCGGCGGCGGGCGCCTCAGTGTACAGGATTTGCGATGGGGCGAGGTGGCAGTATTCCTGCAGAAAGGTCGCCTCGGCGGCGGTGGCGGCTTGGACGTAGGGCGTTGCACCGCGGGCCTGGGCGACTTTGACGGCGGCAAGGCCGGTTTCGCCGGTGCCTGCGAGGACGAGGACGGTCTCGTTGGCGCGGAGCTGGGCGAGGGTGTCGAGGCCGTGCAGGGCGGAGGCGTAGGGCAGGAGGTGGGCTACGCTGCTGGCCATGTCTTGGTTCTGGGGGAGTTTGTGCAGCATGGAGGCGGGGACTTGCTGGTAGCTGCTGAACGTGTCGACGTGGAACCCGACGACCCTATCGCCTGGTGTTAGAGTTGTCACGCCGGAGCCGACCTTGGTCACGAGGCCGCCAATCTCATGGCTGAATGTTGTGGGGTAGTCGGCGCCCGTGATCACGAGGACGCCCTCCCTCGTCAGCCCAGACCACTGGATCTGGACCTCGACGTGGCCAGGCGAAACCGGAGGCACATCTTCGGCCGCTTCCTGCTCAAAGACAACCTTGCCTTTCAGCACTTTGCCCCGGAGCCGCTCACCAGGTGTGAAGACGGTGGCTTCGGGCTGCTCCGAGACAGAAAACATCTTGTTTGATTCGTGGTTCCGGGCCAGGCGGCTGATGTACGTCTTGCCGTTGGCCGCAAGGCAGAACTCTTGCTCAGGGCTCTTTTGGTCGGGATCCCCGGCGGCTTGCAGGCCTAGTATGCGCACAACTGACACAGCGACGTGCTCGGCGGTTATGGACTCGGAGGTGTCGATGTCGAGCGTGCGGAAGTCGAGAGAAATTTGCTCAGAGCGGACGGACCGCGCCAAACCTGATGCCAGGGCATGCTCTGGCCGCTTGCCTTCGAGGAGGCCTCCGTTGGTGACCCAGAGGAGGGACGAGGCTTCGTTGGTGATGGCCTGGACGGCTGCGAACTCTTTCTCGGTGATGGACATCAAGAGAGGGCCCTCCAGGTCTGCAAGCATGACGACGCGGGATGCTGTGAGGCCGTTCTCGGCGATGCTCAGCAGATTGGACATGGTCACGGTCCAGCCTAGGGACTCGAGCACACGCTTGATGTGGAGGACGTGGGGACTGCGGCTCTTGTGGTGCACCAACTGGACTGCGTCCTTCTCAACGTTGATCTCCACTTTCTCATCATCACCGGCAATCTTAGCGAGGGCAGAGTTATCGGTGGAGATGACGAAACTGCCGGGCTTCAGCAGAGGGCGTAGCGCAGGAATGGACTCGGCGGGCGCCAACAGAACATCGTAAGACTGCGGGATGAAGGACTGGGACTGGAGATCTTGGTCGAGGTCGATGGTCGTGACCTTTGCGTTGGAGTATTCCGCCACTGTCGCTTTGACAGCGTCCCTGTCCGTCCGCCCCGGGCAGACGGCCACGGTGTAGAAGGCCTGCGAGTTCTTGTCGAGCACAGACTGGGCGGTCATGTCCCGATCTTCGTCAAGGACCTCGAGGACCTTCATACCCGGATACTTGAACAGGATCAAGTGGGCCAGGCCCGAAGCGCCTAGGGCAGAGGCATCCGCCGCGTCGATGCTGTCGACATCGACGTCCCAGACCATCTCTCCATACGGCGCTGGCTGCAACGCCGCCTCGTCCTTTTGAGGCACCGCCGCTTCGTAGCTGGTCGTGCGGACGTTGACGATTTCTAAGACCATCTCGCCGTCGTCAGCAGTCATCTGCACGCTGTTCTCAAACGACCGGATCCCGCGCCGGTCCACCCACGCGTACGCATGGGCCTTCGCCGTCGCGAGCTGCGCCTCCGAGGGCGCCCAGATGGTGACCTCGTCGACCTGCACGGGCACGACGCCGCAGTCCATCGCGTTGCTGCGCCCGGCGTAGATGGCCACGATGCTGAGCTGCAGCGCCGAGTCGACCACGGCCGGGTGCAGCGCGTAGCGCGACTCGCCCAGCGCCGCGTCGACCTCCTGCTTGATGCTGGTGGTGCAGCTAGCCTCGTAGCGCTGCTTGCCGTCGAAGCGGATGTTGTCCATGTCCTGGAAGGTCGGGCCGTAGTCGAAGCCGACCTCGCGCAGCGCCTGGTTCCACGCCTTGCCGCTGGCGCGTTGCGAGAAGGCGGGTGCCTTGCGGGGCTGCCTGGTGCCGCGGGGCGCCGCCATGTTGATACCCACCGTGCCGGCCATGTGCTCCTTAGTGGTGAGGGTAGTTTTGGTGCCCTCCGCGTCCATAACCACCGACGACACGCTGAAGTCCCACCAGCCGGCTCCGAACAGCGACGGCCGCAAGTTCGTCAGGACCTCAATGCCGTCGTCGGTGTCGGGCGTCACCAGCGCCGTCTTGATACTCACATCGCGCAGCACATAGCTCTGGATCGGGGCCTTGCCGCCGCCGCGGCGGCGCTCGTGGATCTGCGACACCGCCTCGATAGCCATGGCAAAGTAGCCGGCGGCGGGGAACACGGCCTCGCCGCCGAGCGAGTGATGCTTCAGCCACGGCAGATCACGCAGGCGTAGGATATTGCGCCATGTCGGCTCCGTCATCGACGCGCCGATCACCAGCTGGCCCAGCACATCGTGCCGCGGGTGGGTGGCACGGCGGTGCTCGCGGCTGGCGCGGCTCTCCGGCCAGAAAGGCCGCGAGTAGGTCCACTGGTACCGGGGAAGGTCGACAATCACGGCACCCTTGCGGCTGCCGCTTTTGTTGTTGCTGTTGTTGTTCTCTGTGTGGGAACCGGCGGCCTTGACGTACGCGTCCGTCACGTGGTCCATCCTGAGCGGGTAGCTGCGCAGGAACAGCTCGCCCGCCAGGCGAAGCAGCTGAGCGGCAGAGTCGGTGCCGCGCAGCAGTGTGGGCACGTAGCCGAGCTTCTCGGCCTGGAGGGCGCCCTTGATCTGCTTGATGGGCCCGCTCATGCTCGAGTGCGGGCCGACCTCGATGAGCAGGTCGACGTCGGCGAACTCTGCGCTGGTCAGGATTGTCGAGACGGCTTGGTGGAAGAGCACGGGGCTCCGCAAGTTGGCACTCCAGTACGTCTCGTCGACGGTGTCGGAGCCAGCCGAGAGGACCGTGTTGGTCACCGACGAGACCATTCTGGTACTCGCATGCTCGCGGTGGCGCTTTGCTGGCGATGCGAGCGCAGTACTGCCTGCCCGAGCGGCGCGGAAGAGGGCCTCGTAGCGCTCTGCCACGGGGGCCATGTAGTGCGAATGGTAGGCCTTCCCGTTGGTCTTGACCGGGCGGGCGAAGATGTTCTCGGCGGCGAACTTAGTGTGGAGCACGTCCAGCGCGTCGGCGTCGCCCGAAAGCGTCACGAGCGCCGGCGAGTTGTGGCATGCAACGACCACCTTGTCCGTAAGCTCGGACAGATACGGCGCCACGGCCTCGGCGCCGAGGCCGACAGCCATCATGGCGCCGCCTTGGCGGACGTCCTTGGTCACCTGCCCGCGGTAGTAGGCGGCGGTGATGGCTTCCCCCGCTGAGACCAGCCCCGCCGCGTAGGCCGCGCCTATCTCGCCCGACGAGTGGCCGACCGTGACGACGGGGCGGATGCCCCAGTCTGCTAAGAGATCAACGAGGGCGATCTGCACCGCTGTGCAGAGCGGTTGGGAGAACTCGGCCTCGTGAACGAGGGAGATGGAGTCGTCCTCGAGAAGTAGATCCTCAATCAGCCACTCGGGCCCGTCAGGGAGGCTGTCAAGAGCCTCGTCCAAGCGGCGAATGGACGACAGGAACAGGTCGCTGTACTCGAGCAATTCGGCGCCCATGCGAGGCCACTGGGCACCCTGGCCGGTGAAGACGAAGCTAACGGTGGGCGCGGCCTTCTTCTTGTCCGTAAAGACGAAGGAGCTCTCGAGCTCCGTGAAGGCAGTGCTGAGCGTCTTGGGGCTCACGACTGTGAAGGCCTTGCTGGAATGGACGCTGCGGCGGTTGGCAAGAGTGTAGGAAAGATCCAGCAGGCTGTAATGGTCCGCAACCTTGCCAGTCGCCTCGATATTGCGGCGGAGCGCGACTTTGTCGTGGGCGGAAAAGGGGAGGAGGAACGGTTGGTTCCGGTGCCGTGTTCGACGCGGACGCTGCAGCTTGTGCGATGCACTGGTCGTGCCGTCGTAGTACTTATACGACGGGGCATAGCCAAGAACGGAGGCGGCCTCTTCCACAATCACGTGGGCGTCTGAGAGAAGGGGGCCATGTCAGCATCATCCCACCGGCACACTATCGCGAGGGAACGGGAGACTCATGGGGAGGACGTACTGGTGCCTCCGTATCCGCAGGTATTGACCGACACTCTTCGCACTGGCAGATGCGGCGGGAAGGGAGTTGGCTCGACCGGGACCTGGACTTGCCACTCGTCCCATGCCATCTTGGAGGACAGCTTCTTGATCCCGACCGTCGGAGGGATGATGCCTCGCTCCACGATCAGGATGGCCTTGATCAGAGCCGAGAGGCCACTGGCGGCCTCGCCGTGGCCGATGTTGGTCTTGACAGCCCCAATCATCAGCGGGTCGTCGACGCCAGGCCGGCGCTTGCTGTTCACTGTGGTCCTACCGCATCAGCAGGTGTCTTTCTGGACCCCAGCCGCGTAGGGTAACTCACTGGCTAGGGAGATGGCCTCCACCTCGATGGGATCGCCAACAGCTGTGCCAGTCCCGTGGCACTCAAAGTACCCCGTCAGAAGCGGATCCAGATCGCCTCCGCGTCTGTAGGCTTCCGTCATGACGGACGCCTGGCCGTCCACGCCCGGATACGAGATGCTGGCAGACGAGGCTTTGCCGTTGTGGTTGACGGCACTACCCCGTAGCACGGCACGGATGGGGTCACCATCTCGCTCTGCATCTGCGAGCCTCTTCAAATAGACGGCACCGACGCCTTCGGCGCGCTGTCAACGGCTTGCGTCAGCACTCGTGAAAATGATTTTTGTTCCATTCATGGCCCAAGGAAAGGCGCATGGATCATGACCAACGTACCCCGTATCCATTGGCGCTTTCGTCAAAGGTATGGCACGTCGAGTCAGGCGAGAGCACGCCAATCTTGGCCGTGTTCATCTGTTGGTCGACAGTGAACACCAGGTTGGTGCCTCCGACAAGGGCGCCTTCACACTCTCTGTTCCGCAGGGCGATGCAGGCATTGTGCAATGCATAGATGGAGGACGAGCAGGCGGTGTTGCAGAGAATGCTCGGCCCGTTGAGGTTGAAGACGTAGCTGATGCGGTCACTCAGGATGCCGGGGTCAACACCTGTCGCTGACATGGTGTGACGGAAGGACTGCTCCTTGAACGCCATTTGCTGCCAGTCTGACGTGAAGCTGGCGGCGAACACGCCGGTTCGGGTGCCGGCAATCTTTTCGAGGGGGATGCCGCCAGACTCGAGAGCTTCGTAGACAACCTATGGAAAGCATGAGCGAGATAGAGATGGGCCAAGGAGTAGGGCCCAAGTCTAAGGGGCTAGGCGCTCGGGAGTCTCTCACCTCAAGCAGCTTTCGTTGCTGGGGGTCCATCCACATGGCCTCGATAGGCGTGATGTTGAACAGCCCCGGGTCGAAGTTCTCCAGATCGTCCTTGATGAAGTATCCTCCGAGAACGGGGAAGCTCCCTGGCCGCTCCTTGTTCTGGTGGTAATGTGCGTCGATGTTGAAGCGGTTGGCAGGGACCTTGGGGTTCTGACCGGTCTTCTTGTTGATCAACATTTCCCAGAACTCCGAGGCTGTCGAAACATCCCCGGGGAGACGACATCCTAGGTGTGAAGAATCATGTCAACGTTGAAAATCTTGCCACTCAACTCAGCCACATGAGGATGAGAGGTCTTACCCATTCCCACCACAGCGATCGGCTCGAGCTGTTCGTCCAAGGGCTTCTCCGAATAACCAGGAAAGTGGACGGCCGGATACTCAGGTCTGGCGGGGAACTCGCCGCTGGCAGTGTCGGACTCGTCTCCCAGGGACGCGAGAGGAGTCGACGGGTCCCGAACTACCCCAGGCATGATTTCTGGAAAGCGTGTGGGTTTACTTCTGGAAAATATGTCTGTCAGAAATATTCGGCAACAGGCGAAGTTCTCGATACCCTGGATGCAGCTTGAAGCTGGCTTCGGATCAGTGGAAGGACCGACGGCGTCCTTTTATCCACAATGCTTCCACCGCTTTTCCATTCCACGTGAGGCACGCCGCGGAGGCATTCGGTCCGGGGCATGAGAGACAGTCGCCGTCTGATTCCTCGCGAACGCATGTCAGACAAAGTACTAACGATTCATGCGCGTGTCGTGAGCAGCTTGGCTCGTGGCCACCGTGCTTCCTGACCGCCGCAGCGTGGCGGTCCGCTCCTCAGGCGGCGGGCTGAGCAGCATGGCGAGGCTACCCACAGAGGAGTCGAGGACTGGCGCTGTTGCTGTACAACTCGATGCTGAGTACGCATCCTCCACGGTTTGTGTATCTAGGTGAGATTTGGGCGGTCCGAGGCTCCGCAGAGAACACCAGCACAAGATGTCGTTTTCCGAGCCAGTAATAGGAGGAGGGTGACAGAGGATCACAGCCAAGAAAGAGTCATTGGTGGACGGCCCTCTCCACGACTCTCGGGCAGCCCTCTGGAGGATGCTGGCCGGCGGTCGATCACAGAGATTCGTCCTAGCATGACGACGCTAGAGGCCTGCCTGCCGTCGTTGAGAGATATTTCAGCCCTGAGCTGTGCTTGTCGATGACGGGCAAGGCGGGTGGCAAGGCGGGTGGATAGGTCGAATGGAAACAGACGCGCAGCCCTGGCCCGTTGGATAACCGTGGACACCAGGTGCCTCCAAGAAGATCAGCCATCGAGATGGCGAAGCCGCTAGAAGGAACAGGGCCCAGGCTGGGGGCTCTGAGTGTGGACCTGACAGGTCTGAGGTCACAGCGGCGAAGAGGTCGTTGAGCCAGCCAAACGAGTAAAATGGATGTTGCAGGAGAGAGAAGCTCCCCTGTCAGAATTGCTACAAGAACTCTGTCATGACTGCCAGCCACGCCCTTGTCCGTCGCACCTGCCTACAAAACCTACGAGTTGGAATTGGGGCCTGTCCTTGCCAGTGCGGGCTACCAACCAAGCTCCTGTACGCTCCTTCCGGTACTGACTCTTTTCGCCGCTCCTGCCCCTTGCCTGAGCGACCAAGCAAAAGTCGCTCCCAATCCAGCAAAACGGGCTCTGGGCCGGTGTAGTTAAGTTGAGATTGTTCCGTCTTCGTCGCAGTAAGCCACATAGGCAAATCCAGCTCCAGGCCCAAAGAGGAAGGTAACAGCAAAAAAGGTCTTGATGGATGCTGAGTTTGGCATGCGAGACTCGTGCTTGCTGCCTGGGCGGTGCAGAATTCGATACCCAAGCACCAGGACAGTTGCAAACAAGACGATGTAGTCGTACTTGAGAAACAAGAAGGCAGCTTCCGTGATGATGGTGCGCGGGTCGGCCTGGCCGACGGGGGAAGGAAAGTACACGCGGCCCAGGCCCAGGGCCGGATCGTGCGCTGCGACGGCGTACACGACGCAGCCGACGTGGACGAACGCACCCAGGGTGGCGGTGATGCAGTAGGCGGTTACGGCGCGCTGAGTGGTGGCATTGCCGCCGCCGGCCCTGAGCTGCGGCTTGGGCGCGCCGAGGATGCCGCTCCACGCGGCTACGTTCTGGAAGGCGCTGAGGGCGGCGGGGCCGAGCAGCCACAGCACCACGCCCTGCTGCTCCGCGGCCCGCGTCGCGCCCATGAGCGCGGGAAAGAGGAGGGGCAGCAGCAGGAAGACACTCAGGATGGCTGTGCACGGGAACACCTGGGCGTCCGCGACGGGCAGTGGCTGTCGCCCTGCCGCCCTTTGCTTGATGTATAGGAGAGCCCAGATGGGGAAGAAGACGGCGACTCCTGCGCAATCCCACGCATATTGCCACAACGCTGGACTGTGATGTGATGGGTGGCGTTAGACTCGGCCCGTTTCCGGTGTTGAGAACATGGGCACTTTCGAACGGCATGTCTGGGAAAACTTACTATTGTAACCGAAAGTGGGAGCTCCGGCGGCTCTCGACCATGACAATCATATTGACGGCGAGCATGGACATGGTGAGGTCGAGCAGCATCAGGTAAGGGCCGGCGTCCACGCCCTTCAACTTGTTCACCTCGGCAAAGAAAGCAACCAGCACATTGATGGGAAAGTCGAGGGGCCAGATGCCGGTGTGGGTTGTGTGCAGCACAGCGCCGTCGGGGAAGCTCCCCATCCACGCTGCCTTCATCATTGCGAACACCCCGCCGTTCAGGCCCATCAACCCCCATACTCCAACGAAGCCAAGGCCACTCAGGCCCCAAAACACAACGGAATAGGTGCGAGAAGCCATGTTGATCGGCGGCGTGCCAATATCAAGATGCTGTCAGTGGCGATAATCCAAGCGAGCAATCCTGGCCACATGGCAAGCAAGCTTGCGCAAAAGCTTGGAGGTCTGGGGAGCTTTAACAGGAATTGTGCCATGTATGGCCGTATGGGCGTATGACCCATCTCAGCACGAGCCCTTTCATCAGGAAACCCACATCACACAGCCACGGGCCACGGCGCGCAGCGGACCGCAGCCTCGCTCGGAACTTGCCATTGGTACTTTTGTGGGGAGGCGAGGGGAGCTTACTGGCTGCATGTTGGATCGGGCGGCGCCATGGTCCAGGTCCACCGTTTCCAGCTTTGCCATCTTGTGAACCAAGGGCTCGTCGTCCGTCTTGTGCCAGGACGACTTTTGGGAAAGGCGGCATAGATCCTCCCTTGGGGAGACAACGCTGAGCCTGGTTGCTTGTAAGCCGCGGACGCAGTGAGATTATAGAGAAGAAAATCAGCGGGGAGAGGCTGCGTGGCGTGGCGCTTGCTGCACGGCTGACACGGCTTGAGCTTGGACGGCGCTGCTGCTCCGAGGCTGGCGGCGCGGGCTGCTACACCACTCGGTCCTGTGGCGCTCGTGATGCGGCGGAGGCGGATAAGTAATCCAAGCAGGCGTGTGCGGGCCCGTGTCGGTCCGTGGTGGTCACTCAAGGCGACGGAAGAGAGGAAGTGATCAGACCACGCCATGTATGATGTGCCCGGCGATACTGAGACGGTTGGTGGCTGATATTGAAATACCGGTACCCAACTGAATCGTGGATGCCCTGCCCTGTGAACCTTCGCCTTCACCTTCGAACAGGTTGCATCTCTCGTCCCATCACTCGCACAATCTGAAAGGAGTATGGAGCCCGAACGCGTCGACGTCGTGGTTGTTGGAACAGGTATGTTTCTTCCTCTCCCGCCAACACAACACAACGTAGGATATGCCCTAACAAAGCGTCAATGGTGACAAAAGGATGGAACGGACTCATCTCCGCCAAGACCTATCTCGATTTTGTTCCCACGGCCAACTTGATTCTTGTCGACGAAGGGGCGTCTATTGGTGGTGTGTGGAGCACCGAGAAACTCTACCCAAGTCTCTACGCCCAGATCAAGTATGGCCAGTTCGAGTACTCCTTTTACCCCATGCGGCGCGAAGGAATCACAAATGACGGCTACATCGCCGGCGACACCGTCAACCGCTATCTGAACAGCTTCGCCAAGGACTTCGACCTGGTCCGCAGGACCAGGCTGCAGACCAAAGTCGTGCAGGTCCACCGAGCGGCACCAGATGGCTGGAGGCTGGAACTCGAGGGCAAAGCCCCCATCGAGTGCGCCAAGCTCATTTACGCCTCCGGTGCCACGTCCCACCAGGTCCTGCCGTCGTGGCCGCAGTCCGACAGCTTCAGCCCACCCATCATCCACTCGGCCGACCTGGGGCATCACCAAGACGCCCTGGCCAAGATCAAGCGTGCCACCGTCGTCGGCGCCGCCAAGTCTGCGTATGACACTGTATTCCACCTCCTCAACACCGGCGTTCAAGTGGACTGGGTCATCCGCGACAACGGCTCTGGCCCGCTCGCCATCGTGCCGCCCACCGTCAACGGCCTGGTAAACACGATGGACGTCGTCGCCACGCGCTTCTTCGGCGCCCTCGGGGCCAGCATCATGTCCACCAAGGGGCTGTGCTACCGGTTCTTCAACCGGAGCGCCGTCGGCCGCGCCGTCGCCGACGCCATCTGGCGCGCCGTCACCGCCAACGCCGCCGACTACGCCGGCTACGCGCGCTCCGCCAACGCGCGCCAGCTGCAGCCACGCCCGGCCGGCAACGGCATCTTCTGGGCCGCCGCCGGCCTCGGCTGCGCCAGCGTGCCCGGCTTCTGGGACGTCTTCCACGCCGGCGCCTGCACCGTCCACCGCGCCGAGATCGCCGCGCTGGCGGCGCCCAACCGCGTCCGCCTCGCCGGCGCCGCCGGCGCCGCCGCCGCGGCGTCGTTCGAGACCGACGCCGTCATCGCCTGCACCGGCTACGACAAGTCCTACCACCCGTTCGGCCCCGCGCTGCAGCGCGCCCTCGGCCTCGCGCCGGACCCCGCCGACCGCCGCCGCTGGGCCGCGCTCGAGGCGCGCGCCGCCGCCCGGGTCGACGAGCTGCTGCCCCGGCTCCAGACGCCGCCGCTTGCGCCCCAGTTCGCCGCCGCCGCCGCCGCTGCCGGCTCGTCTGCGCCTGAGGCGCCCGAGGACGGCGCCGCCAAGATCCTCCACGGCCCGAGCCGCCACTACCGCCGGCTGGTGGTGCCCCAGCTGGCGGCGCGCGGCGACCGCTCCGTCTTCTTCCCCGGCTTCATCCACACCATCTACACACCGCTGGTCTCCGAGGTGCAGGCCCTGTGGGGCGTGGCCTTCCTGCTGGACCTGGTCGACCTGCCCTCGCAGGGCAGCATGGAGAGCGAGGTGGCCGAGTGGAACGTCTGGACGCGGAAGCGCTACCTGACGCAGGGCGAGAAGCACGCATTTGCGATCTACGACTTTCTGGGCGTGAGTTTGGAGTCCCCAACCTTGCAGTTTGTGATCATGCTGGCCTTGACTGACAGATTGATTGATGCGATAGTATGTTGACGTGCTGCTCGAGGATCTCGGCATCAACACCAAGCGCAAGAGTAACATCCTGGCCGAGATGTTCGTGCCGACCTATCCAAGTGACTATAGGGGATTGGCGGATGAGTTCCGTTATGCACTGGCCCAGACGGGACGAAAGACGACTTTTTGAACGCAGGGAAACAGGCCCGTTCCTAAAAAGTTCTTATCATGATCATGGTACGGCAAGCCCAAAGAAATGGGATGTCTCCGGAAAGTATCGAATAGTAGGTGGTTATGCAGCCATCAGCACGATTTTATACACCGAAAAACTTTATGTAATTAAGAGAAGAACAGCGTACTGCATGCCAATTGACTCTGAGTCTGTGTACTGTGGTACCGTCCTAACGAGAAAACACCCTTGTCAGGTACCGACAGGGGGGAGTGCATCCCGGTTAAGGTGGCTGCACGGACCATGTGCACACGACATGGGTGGCTTCTAGTACCCATACCACGTAGTAGGTGTTAAAAACGATGTCGATATTGTAAAAATGAATCTGGAGTGCAATAGGAATCAATTTGGGATGATAAGGTTTGTGTCGAAAAAAGACGACGAATATTCGCAACCCGGATATAACTCTCATTGTCAAAACTCTCATTGTCAAAAAAGAAGAAAAAAAGAAGAAAAAATTCACAATGAATACATTGTCGTGCTGCGTACACGTAAAAGCAAAGTGAAGACAATCGTGGTGTAATATCAAAGTTGAAGAAGAAGAATTAAAGTCTGTCAGGTTGCAGCCAAACTACAGCTAATATATCCTGGCCTAGTGGCAGGGATGGGCATAATAGCAAAGTCATAGAGATAGTTGATGTTGCTATACCTTCTGGTGAGCACAACAAATACATGGCTTTAAAAAATAACGATGTTCTTATTACTATTATATAGAAGTAAACCAACGTTAAAACATGTCATCATTCCTAGAAACATCTTTTGAAGCCCTCGATTGATTTTTAATAATATCTCAAATTGGTTAACAACTTTAACCTATATTTTCGTCACTCAAAGAGGTTTATTAAACTATAAATGATACCTAATATCCGGAGTAACAGCCATAATTTAATCGTTTATCTAAAATACGCTTCACTTTTCAGTTTTTAATACTTGGTTTTATTGGTACAGCAGACAATTGCAGTGGCTGTAAGTCAATTACGCTGTGCCTAATTCAATATTGGGTATGGGTTGAGCTTTGGCCCATACAAACTAGGGTGCAAACCAACTAGCGGCTTACTAGACTTAGAACTAAATATCCGCCACTTGACCAATGTAATACCACTTATTACTTCGAACATGATTTGAATCGACATACATTGTAACGTCTAAAGGCTTACTAACAGGTTTCTTATTATCGTATTATATTAGTTTGGAAAATAGTATCAAACATAGCGTTTTTTCAATTGGAAGAAGGCCTTAAATACTAAATACTTATGGTTAAATATTCAAATTAATTATAAGAGAAAATAATAGTAGATGTCAATTTTTAACTTTCTTAATAAAAGTGAAAAACTCTTACTTAAACGAAGTTATTTTGCTTTAACACTATAGCGGTTTAGTAGCTTTTTCTCTGTCATTAATTTAAACTAATCGCTAACATTAGATTTATATTAACGGTATTTGTTAGTAGGCCTTTGTTGTTGCTCTATAGTCGATTCGAATCTCTGATCAAAGTAACTAGTATGTTGTATCGCAAGTGGTGCTGTGTTACTTCCAAGTTTAGCAGCCCGCTAACCGGTTTATACACTAATTTATATAGTTAATTGCTTGTACCTAACTCCAGTTTCATGTAGGTGCATATTATACTTAACTTGTAGTTAATACACTAAGACTTACAAAAAATATATTCAACTTGCGTTCAGTATAATTAATTTACTGTCAGTATAGTTTACTTCACTGTATTGCAAGTAACTTCTGTTTCAATACTAGCGGCTTTTTGTTTTGTATGCGTATGTTAGCATAACCAATCACTTATTTGGAGTAAGTCCTAAAGTCACTCCTTGTTTCGCATATCAAACCCCTGTTAGTTTCATTCTATTTTACACTCAAACTGACTCTAATTACATCTCTTTACTTTATAGTCTCGAGTCTCAACTTTTTCAACTCTCGTACACAAGATTTTCGCTATAAACTTGCGCGTATTACGTACGACACTAGTTGCGTAACGGGGTTATCATTTTCGTTAATCCACCTAAAATTATTAACTTCCTGGGCTTTGTATATCTCCTTCAAAACCATTACATTTATTATCAGACGTTTTTTATTAGTTATATCTAATTTTAATCAGTATTTGTAAAAGGTTTCGGGAGTTAGAATATATAACTATAGGTATTTGTATGAAGGGACTAAGTCAAAGCTATTGCTTAAGGCGGTCAGATACTATTTATAATCCTTGATAAAATGAAGGAGAGTGAAACCCCTGCTAAAAAGCTGCTACAGAGCTATAAAAAGAGGAGTGGCTAGATTACGTAACAGGTGTAAAATCATGCTCCTAAACGGCTTTGAAACATTGTAGCAGCATAATAACCATTAGGGCTAGATCCTCGGTAACTACTAGCTAAGGCACCAGATTGTACATTACCCCCGGGTTACCCCTTTAAGTTTCGGCGCCTTTTGGAAAACAGTAGAAGGTGCAGGCGAATTGTAGGATGTAGTGGAAGGTTTCCGCCATCTATCAGTTTGGTATGGCGTGGAAGGCGCCGGTATTAGCCACCCTCTATCACCTTTCACATAATAGTTTTCGTAGGTACCCCTTCTTCTAATATGAAATGATTTCTCGTAATTTTTTTTATTAATAAGTCATTTCAATTTTTAATTTATGTTTATAAACTTGTTAGCCATTTTAATCAACGTAGTTCAAGCCGTTTACTGCTACCATTTTAATTTATGTGTGTTACCTTATACATTATTTACCACTCGAATCTATATAGGTTCATTTAACTACTTCTACCATTAACACACGTAGGTTAACTTGCCCATTACTACTATTAATCCAAATGAATTGCCTGGTTTTAGAACTGTTTTATAAATGCTTATAAGCAATTAAAAAGACTATAGAAATCAGTTGTGCTACCTAACATAATATAGAAACATGTAACTGTAATAGCTCGATAATTGGTAAATTCGGTGACTGGTAAAAAATAAAATCAAGTTATATACGTTAACTAATTAAGTAGTAAAGCTTTTTGTTATTTTTGGTTAAGCTGTAATAGGATTATAAGATGTCGAAAGTCGCGGTATCCGAAAAACTAAAAATCGGGTTTAAAATTGTGTATACATAACCTACCTATTTAACAAAAACCTATCGTTTTAAAGAGTTACTAATAAGAATGAAACCAACTTAAGGTTTATTTCAAGCTTGTAAAATACGGGTAACGTAAAATTTAAGTTCAGTTTTAATATTATTACTAATAACGTTGATAGTAGGTAATTAATAATCGCGGATTTACTGGTTTGTAAGCGGATCAAAAGCGGTTTAGATAAGTTTGTTAACGTAAAATCAAGGGTATTTTTTACCTGAAATATCAAGTTTGACAGCGTGTAAATTAACGATATATGCAACAAAATATTTATTATTAAGTTAAACAAATTTCCTTGAAAATTCATTCGGGTTGTATTTTTTTTATAAAAAATAGTATTGCCGATATAAAACCGTTTCCAGGAAAAACGTTATTTGTTAACGGCTTTCTTTATACACTATTGCATAACCTTTATTACGGATTATGTGAATTTCATAACGTTACAAATATACTGAATGAAAGCCTCAAGCCTTATGTGTAGTTCCATGATTAAAATAAGTAAATGTTAAATAGGTTGTATAAAGTTAATGTGGTAATCGTATGTGATAAAAAACAGGTTAATACCAATAATAATAGTATTTTTATCATTGAACTCTAATTGGTAATCAAGTAATAAGTAATTTAATTGAATTGGATATAAATAAAAAAGGAATGAAGGTATGTTAAAACCTTATAATTGACAATTTCGGTGATATTATCCGTTCGTGGTGTAATGCAGTGTTCAGGCATTGTTTTACCACCATGAAATAGTAAAGATATTTTTAAAACCTGTTAATTCAATTTGAACTTTCATTGTTAATAATAGCGCGAAGATACCTGTAAAATAGTTAATGAAAAAGTAGAAACCGGTTTGCATAAACTTGGGAGCTCATGACATTTATTACGTTTAATTTAATGCGATGGTAAAATGTTGTAAAAAGGATCCTAAATACGGTTACGAAATCGTAGTAAATTATCGGCATTTATTAAATATTTCAAAATAGAAACCTCAATTATTTAGTCGTTATTAATACGAATATCAGTAGGAAAACTCTGGTCGCCTATATAATATCGCGCGAATCAAATGTGGGCAAATAATGTTCCGAGTGATAACGATGTCCCAATTATTCTGATGGTCGATGTTAGTAAAATGTTAAAGATTTTTCGGGATAAATTCGCTAAGACTAATTGGTCGAACGACGTGTATATATGAGAGCGGTTTGAAAGCGATCTATTTAGAGAGTAATAGTTAAAATTCTCGGTTTAAAGGTAGGGAGTCGAAAATTATTTTTCAAAATATCCATATTGAATTGAAATTGTATATTGGGTGCTATATGATGGGCCTTTTTATTATAAATTAAATTAAAACATAATGAGAAAAGTTGTTTCGATTAACAATCTTATTTTTTGGAAATTTGTAAGGTGGTAATAAATTATTTAAGATTTTATAATCAATAAAAATACTAAATGAGCGTAATATGCCACCAAATACCACGTTTTATGTTTTGAAACAATTTATGATTCCTAATATTTATTTGTGGTAATTCTTTAGTTGTATTTAATAAACAATAAGTAACCAGTATATTAAATTAGTAAGTATAGGGTATAGTAATCGTCCTATTGGAGTTCACAGTCTCTTAAAGCCCAACCGTAGCATTCGGTCTCTAAAAATGTTTCCTAGTTAGGGTTATATTAAACGAAAACTGGTTTGAAGAGGAAGGAAAACTTAAGTCGTTCGAAAACATTTTTTTATTATGGTTCGAACTACGAAGGTATGCTAAGTAAGTGCCAAATGAAGTTAACAATTAAGGTATTAAGGAAGACTAGAGAAGGCTACAGAGGTCTTTTATGCAGGAATTATGTGCGTGGTCAGTATACTGTCCGTCACGTGCCCCCGCACGTAATGACCGTAGACTGCACCCTGACCGCGCCTGGGCAGAGCACCACAAATTTCGTTACATATACAGTCAGATAACATTTAAACTTCATAACTAATAGCTTAAGTTTATAATATACCCCCCCATTTATTAAAAATCCATTTAAACTACGGTATTCTATCGGCTAAAAATAAATACGGACCGTATTCGTATAAAGCGCGAGCTGGGCGCGAGCTCGGTACAGGTAGTGAAACTTTATTGTTAATTTATAATTACGTCGTATAACACGCTTTTTAACTCGCTTTATAACGTATAAATTTTACCGATTCCGGGCCATTTATGTATATAAAAACGGCAGTTACCGTAACCCGTAAAACCTTCCTCCATTTCCTTTTCATTTCATCCGTCCGCCCCTCTCCACCTATTCCCATAAAGTTATTTTACACTATCCAAAACAATTTTTTTGTAATTTTTGTTATATCCATCATTTTTTGCAACTGTTTTTCTACTCATGATCTCCTAATTTTAATATAGCCGACGTATTTAAACATCTTAGTATAAGGTATATAATTATTAGTATTTCTAGTGGTCACGATTAATCTTTGAGTAAGGCATATAGTTTATTTATTCTGTAATATCTTTACCATTAAGTATATCGCATAATCCTTCTATATTATATATAATATTTCTATATTATTTATAATTTTTCTATATTTAATAATAATGAGGATAAAGTATAACTTCCCCCCTTATAGGTAAAGAATACTTGTTTATTTTATATCGATCACCTGTTAAACTTCGAAATAAATTTCATTTTTTCCCGTATTTATCGCGTTGAAAAATAACGTGTTTACCGTAAAGTATATAATAAAGTAAGTTTCCAAATTAATTCCGTGGTTCTTTTAAAATTTATATATATTAACACCTTTCATAATAAGCTTCAAAACAAACTTATTAATAGCTTTACCCGATTTACACGTATTATTATGGAAATTCATTATAAGATTTCAAAATGGCGTTTATATTTCATTACATACTTGTAAACGTCAAAGCTATATCCCAGGTTATAAACCCGTTTTTTCTTTTGTCTTTTTCGAGTCAATTCATTAGTTTACATGGTTTCGTGATATTGCTCGCGCGTAAGGCTTCCTAATTATTCCAGCTATATAAGTTGTTACTCCTTGAGCTATACACTCTCTCCTTACCCTACTTCTTATTCCGTCGTTCTCGGAAACGCTCTTATCCCCATTTTTCGTTTTTAGAAATCGTACGCTGTTTGATAATCGTATCTTAATTCGTAATATCTTTGCCCCAGTTCCTGTCGATACATTTTGCAAATCCTTTTATAATTTTAGTTTGGGCAATTAAAATAATATTATTCTTCAAACTATATCTTTTATATCTAATATTAAATACGATTTATAAAATATAGTAAATATTAGTAGGTCTTTGGATCGTTACAACGTTGTCGATTCGATTGGTCTTCGAAGTAATAGTAGTATTGCATTGGTCAAGTGGTGGATGTATTGTTCTAGATTTGGTAGACCGCTAGCCGGTCTGCACAGTAAGTTGTATAGTCAATTGCTTGGCCCGTACCTTAGACCGAATTGGGCACTCTACAATCAACTGACTTATAGTCAGTACAGTCAACTTTACTGTAAGTAAAGTTAACTGACTGTACTGCAATTGACCTTCTAAAATTAGCAGTCTGTGGATATTACTATATACCCTTACAGATAGTATACATAGGCCAAAGGGTAGTGCACTGTATTGCAGGGTACACTACTGCAGGGTGCACTACTGCAGGGTGCCTGATAATATGTCACGCTATAGGCTG
Organism: Anisogramma anomala; assembly: GCA_038502455.1. Lineage (NCBI taxonomy): Eukaryota > Fungi > Ascomycota > Sordariomycetes > Diaporthales > Gnomoniaceae > Anisogramma > Anisogramma anomala. The sequence goes on along the minus strand of JASMMZ010000002.1, from coordinate 6,263,801 downwards.
TACTCTTGCAAGACGCAAAGTGCATCATGCATAAATCGGTCTGGAATGTTATTCCAGGCCGACGGCAATACGTGAAGCGGTTTAGAAGAAGTATCCCAGAGTAATACGCTTTAGGTAGGGGCTTATAAGTCCTTACCTGTAACGTATACCTTTGGATACTTTTTTAACTATATCTTAACTTACTTTATTACAATACCAATTATCTTTTCATGAATTTTTTACCTAATTTGTTTTACGTAAACAAGTACTTAAACCCTACAGATACTGATTAATAGCCTATTCTGTCGATTACAAATAACCTAGGAAAGAAAAGAAAATACAAGTCAAATACCTATAGTGGGATGTTATAGCGGTTTTAACTCTTTGTAATTTAATATTTCGTTTTTACAAGAATTACATACCAACGTGTACAAAAACTGTGAAAACGAAATAGCTCAAAGATAAAAAACTTTAATATAATATTATTAATCTTTATTTCGCGTTTTATTTGCTAAAAGCCCCATTACTTTACTATTAACCCTTGTTTAGCATTTGAACGTATCCGGGCAATTTTTAAAAAACGTCTTATCACGTACCAATTTACGTAATCCAGAACGACCAAGTTTCGGAACCCTTCGCTAGGACTTATCTGTTTTTACGAATCACTCGCTTTAATAAAACCAAAATTAGTTGTATACAAATAAACAACCTGGTCGCTTTATCAAATTAATTGTACACCAAGTTAATAACCGATTTTTTTTACCAAATTCTGTTATAATACACCATACAAACAGACCACCACATATTGGAGCATACAATAACTCGATATTTCTCTTAACTTACCTAATTTCCTATATTCACCCAATTTATTCCAAGTTCACCTACGTTTTCCCCATATATTCTAAGTTCATTACTTATAATGTTTTATGTTTTTAAACCGCTTAGTTAATATTATGTTACCAACGTTAATAAAGAACTTAATTTCAAACGATTAATTAGTTTATAGTTACGTTTTATCCACGTATCATTTGAACTTTATCTGTATTCATAAACGCTAAAGAATATTTTTTCAAGGGCTTTAATTAATTTATTTACTTTATATTCTCCATACTACCTTAAGCTTTGAATATACTTCAATATATTACGAAATTACTACATTTAAGCATATCGTCCAAACGCCTAAAGACAATCGTAACTATAACTCTAAATTCAATAATACTAGAAAAGACCAACGTTTCATTGAATATCCTGGTTAAATATATGGGAATCAAAAATACTATCATGCAGGAGATCGACCTAGGCCTTTGGGATAACACTATCGATTTACTAGTTAAAGAATTAACACTCTATATCGAAAATATATATATTTTGGCCGCTATATACCGTCATTAATAGAAGTAAATTTAAAAACTTAACTTATTAAACGAATTCCATAACAATTTCTCGGTTTAAACGTTAGATATGTAATAAAAGGTAAATCTTACCATTACCAGAACCTTACGAATTTAATTAAAAATCAGAGGAGTTAATAACGTAAAAGGTAGAAATAGATGCTTTATAAAGCCCTTATTCCAAATAATACAATTTACCGACGTATTAGACTAGGAGGATAAAGATTGGTACCTTATGGACTTTGTAAAAATGTATTACCTTACGAAACCAAAAAAAAAAAACTATTATTAAAACGAGGGGGAATATACGTACAATGGTATAATTTTATACCCCAGGTTAGGAATAGAAATTATAAGGGAAAAAAACGCCTACGATCCTTAGTCACTATATAAGTACAGTACACCCTTATACTGGCTTATATTGTAACGTAAAACCGAAGATCAATCCACTTCCCAAACGCAGAAAATAACCCGATAAGCTATAACGAAGTCGGCAAAAACGCAAAGTATAACCCGACCTGCTATAATAAAGTCGACCGAAACGCAAAACATAACCCGCCTTAAAAATCGATAATTAACCGGAATATAAAAAACAACGAAATCTAGAAAATAACAAGTAATGCAAAACACCAATACGTATCATACAAATTAATACCTTTTAACCACGACCCCTACCGAGACCTCTTACTCTATCGCTTTTCCATATATAAAAGCGAACCTACGAAATTAACCAACTTTACCAGTTTATAAGATAAAGATAATAACTATAACAACAAGTTATACAATGTATTGAATTATTAAAAACTCCCAATACTAAATATATATAAAAAAATGGATATTAAGTTATTTTAATATTACGTTATCTTACCAGATGTACTTTTTGGGTAAGATAAAGAGTGGTATATATACCACCTTACGTAAGTGGATATATTCGTAAAGTGTTATAACCGCCTTAAATCACACTTAAATACCTATATTAACTACGAGTTATACGGCAAGGATTAAACTAGTAAGACGTGAGAAATAACGAATTACCGCCGAAAATAGCTTTAGGTTTCGTAAAAACATTATCTATGAAATCTTTACCAAATATAAAAGATTTATAAAGAACTTCTTCGTTTCCGAAATTTATAACATAGTTAGAAGTTTCGATTCGGGTATTACTATAACGATAATAGTCCGGATAATTATTTTTAACCTCGGTTTACGCCTTATTTCTCTAGTTATATACACTAATTCTTTTTCGCTTTATAAAAACCTGGTTAAATTAGATACCACGAACGAAAAATAGCTGATAATCTATATTATAGCTTTATACGAGTTATAAAAATACCAGGAAATCAGGTGAACTAAATAAATTAATAACAAATTAAACCCAAAAAACTTAATAACTAAGGAAATACCAAACGAAGCCCTTAAAACACTTATATCGATAAGTATATTATTTATTAAGATTGTTAAAAAGGTTTTACGACTCCAATAAACTGCCATACAGATTTTCTATTCTTTCAATCGCCCTATCGATGTTATTCGCGCTGATTCATATTTTTCCTTTACCTAACAAGACTATTCGCACCGATTTTAACATATTAATTCTTTCATTTTACATTTAATACACCGATTCTAACATATTACCTCTTCTATTTTACATTTTATATCAATCGCACCGATTCTCACACATTAACTCTTTTATTTTACATTTTATATTACTCGCATAGATTCTAATATATTACCTCTTTTTATTTTATATTTTACATTACGTTTATCACTTTTAACGTTTGATTTATGGAAAGGCATAAAATTACTGTATAGTGTATTATATTATTACCGGATGCGCCGGCCCGACCGATGGGGTATTTAACCACTACTAAAGGGAAAGAACGACGCCGTCACGTCCTTACCATCCTTCCCATCGCTTTCCACTTTTATGTCAACGTTACCGTTATTACTGCTAACGACAATATTAGCGCCAACGAAAATGTAGCCCTACATCTTATGAATTATGCCCTTAGACAAAGGTACAGGTGAAGAACTACCCTCCTCACAAAGACGAGTATTAATCTCGTTGAACTCGCCTACGTAATATATACGTAAGCTCCGTTTCCAGACGGTAACGACGGCTACTGTCTCCCTGGTCTGCCGGTTAACGCTTATTACTAATTAAAATCGGTTTATTTTTGTTACCTACGGCGATTTATTTTATTAATCGCCCCGAACAGTGTGTTTTTATTAAAGCATATTTTCTAGAATTCAGTTAAAATATACCAAGTCAGTGAACACATAATAAGACTTCGGCTTACGGCTCCAAAAACATTGGAACGAGGGAGTACAAGCTACCAATCCGCTCATAGAGATAGTAACGCGCCAAACGACCCCTATTCTCATAATAATCGCCAATAAACTTTCACGCGGCTACGGATACGATATACGATACGTAAAACTTATCCATTAGCAACCTCAAGCTATGGACCCGGGTACACCGCTCCAACGCTTAACGTGTTAAAAAGGATTTATGGCGTACCTTAGTTATACAGAGCTTGAAGCGGCAGAAAAGGTCCGCCTCGTACTCTTTATCTACGGAAAAGAAGGTTAAAGGCTTACAAAAAAAGAGATTAGGATAGACGTACTTTAACGCAACTACGCCAAGCTACCCTTACGGCGCAAAAGAACCCCTACTGGTAATAGAGTCTTGTTATGACCCAAGTACGTTGGCGGGTTAGGAAACAAGTCAGCATGCAGCTGAGCTATAGAGAGCCTGTAGTCCAACACATCAAGCGGGGAACATCTCTTATGTAAGCAAGGTGACTAAGTAAGTCACGTAATGGATCATTATGGATCAGTTACTGATCCAAGGTGAGGCAGCACTAGATCAGTGAGATCAGTGCGGTGATCCAAACGATTCAGTACTGAAGACGGTATGAAGGCACGGATATATAGGGACACGGTTATCACCACATAGACAGTATTTCCTTCATAGCTCTTCAGTTGTCAATCTAAGTATTCAGTCTACACACCTGAATAGCCTAACGGCTAGTGATCACTCTAAAGTACGAATAAACATTTTCTTGATATTGCACCTTTGTTACCTCTGCTGCCTTACTGCTAACATAAACCCCCTGATACCTTCTATTTACTCACGGGTATTTAGTGTGATCATTACAAGTCTTTACCCGTAAGGAGAGTATAAGGTTTATAACCTTAAAGATCCTTTACTCCTCCCCCTAAAAGTTGAGGAAGGAGGGGAGGAAAGGGAAGGACGGGGGCGTAACGGTGGCAGAAAAGGCGGCGGCGGTGGCAGAGCTTAACAACGTAGCGACGAGCGGAGTAATGGGGGTTGATAGCGTAACGGCGATAAAGGAGATTTCGCCCGATAAGGGCGGACTACTATTGTTAGCAATGGTGGAGGTAAAGGTAGCAGTAACTACGATGGCGGTAACGGCGGCGACGGCGATGCGCTACCGCTTACGTGTTAGACGGCGCCTTACAATTCGGTTTTTACGCAGCATCTGTTCGAGAATAGGTTAATATATATGTAGGCCAAGCAACCTATATATGAAACCAGCTTAATTTAATTAGATAAACCAGAAGTTTAATTGTAATAGGGACTTACATTCACTGAAACTATGCGCCTTTGGAAAAAATAAAGACAAGATGTTTTTCCTAAAAAGATAACGATACATTTTTTTATACTAACCTACCACGTAATTACGTAATTACCCTACGCAATCACCCCTACGCAATCACCACTACGCAGCTATCCCTATCAAAAACAACAAAATCCGCCATCACCAACCATGTTGTCTCTATTTAGCTACACCAACCAAAACCAACTTACAATCATCACCGCGGCCAAACTTTTCTAATTCCAGCCGAACTTACTAATTTAAACCTTTTACGATTAATACGAAAATAACACTTTCATTACTATTAATTTGGACCATTTTCTATTAATACAACAACAACACTATCACTTCTGCTAATTTAGACTTTTTACAATTAATATTACAACAACATTATCAATATTAGGCTATAGGTACGAAGTATATATAGAAAAAAGAATTACTTGTATAGATATTACAATATACCCTTATAGATAATATACATAGGCCAAAAGGCAGTGCACTATATTACAAATTACACTCCTACAGTGTATATGATAACGTGTTACGCTACAGGCTACACTTTTGCAAGAAGCAAAATGCATTATATATAAATCGGTCTAAAATGCGATTCCAAGCTGACGGCAATACATGGAGCGGTCTAAAAGAAGTATTCCAAAGTAATACGCTCTGGGTAAGGGCTTATAAGTCCTTACCTGTGGCGTGCACCTTTAGATACTTCTTCTTAACTATATCTTGACTTATTTTACTACAATACCAATCGTCTTTTGATTACTTTTCTACTTGCTTTTTTTCAAGTGAATAAGTACTTCGACCCTACCGACATAGTCAATATTATTCCAACAATAAATGATATTTAAAGCCTAATCGTAAAAACCTCTCGACCGATCGCGTTTTATTTACTAATAATATATAAAAACGGGCCGATCGAGATAACCAAAAAGGGGCTAATAACTGTACCTGCGTTAACCGCGTTTTTCGGGTGTAAAATGATATATTACGATCCTTTCTATTACACTAAAAACCCGTTTTTTCCGTCTCAACTTACGTTATCTATCTCCATCGGCCTTTGCTAACGCCCGCCCCACTTCGCTATATTCGCCCTTATTGGTTTCACCTAACGCCTAACCTGTCACACGTTAACCGCCTTTATCGGCGTCGCTTAATACCCGCTTTGTCTTACGTTACTTGTCCCTATCGATATTTCCTAACGTTTGGGGCCAATTATAATAAAATATTTAACTTAATCGGAGCTCTTGATCAAGGAATAGGGAAAACGATAATGATATTTTATAGGTAGAGTTAAGTAGATTTTGAATGATATCTGCTTTATGGTTGGATATTTATCTGAAAAGGCCGGGTAATAAATATACGGCCTTATATAACGTATTATAATACAATGATGATAAATTAGAGCCCCTGATTATCATTGATATATTATTTCTAAAGGCAAGAAAATTCATCCGGTGTAAGTTTCGTAAAACATACCCGGCGTTATCGTCGAAACGCCGGGATTTTATAAAATACTATATCTTACATTTTGATTGAAGTTTATTTTAAGCTGTAATATATTAGTAATTATCTCACAACTTCCACTTAACGTTATTATATTCATTTTATTCAACTTATATATTACGAAACTACCACTTCCTATTTTTTTAATTAAAATATCACTAACTTCAAATTATTCGTATATATCCTTCCCTGTATCATCCGCAATGAAAACTCAGCCCAGGCTGATATAGGATAAAACCTTCGAGGAAGAAGAGTCCGTAGCCTGGTATTAAGCAAAATCTACGTAAAATAAAGGGTATTTACACTGGATATTAAAAACAATATTCGATAGATTTGGGATGCATACGATATAGTATTAATCATCAAATTAATTAAGCTTTTTACTTACGCAGTTGGTTTCATATTATGTGAATCAAATTAATCCTTATTATCAACAATATATCGTTCCTTTGGGAGTTATCGACGGTTTGGCGCTTTTTCTATTCATTACAAAATATATACTATAACGGCTTAAATCAGTTGAATACATTCATATAGGTACACTAAAAACGTAAAGGCTCGTTCTTCTAGACTAATTATCGACTTTATATTCCTGTTGACATTTGAGATAAAAAACATCTCATATACTTTAACTAACCGATTGGTATTTAACACGTTAAAATATAATACCTAATTAAACAACGAAAAGACGATGATAATTCGTTAATACTTTTAAACCTCTTAATTGACCCGCTCGGTACCGCCGTTTATTTATAGGTAATATACCATCGATAAGGGGTACTCGCCTTATACTGCAGAATATAAAAATATTTGAAAGGTATTTATATAATCTGAGCTGCAATCGATAATAATAAATACAGGATATCTAGAAATCGCCACTTTATATTCCAAAACTTCTCTGTATACACTTCGATGGTTATAAACTTTATAGCTTTGATTGGACTAATTGGAAATATAGGTTAATAAAACCTAATGAATATTGTAAGCCATTATCGGTAATCGGTAGAATCATTATAAAGTCTACCGAAATATAAAATTAGTAAGGATTTAAAATAGAAAAACGTTAAAGGAATCTTTATCGTAAGGTAAGACGAGGTTTTATATTATTATATTACGTATATATTCGATATATGTATCGAATATTAACGAGTCTCTCTGTTTAATAGTAACCCTGTTAAAAACTCAAAATAATACACTTTTATCTAGATATCTTATAATAAGCGCATCGTAGGTTTATCGGAAAATCTTCGTCGTTAATAATTTCAAATTCCGCAATTATAAACAATTACAGTAATGTAACGTACCATTTGGGTTAATATTGTAATTTGTATTTTATACAAAATATTTTATTTCAATCAGAAAACGTTTAACACCCTCAATAAACGCCAATAATGAAATCATATATAACAAGTGGTTTGTTATACCTTAGCTTTACAACTTCGTTAAGGTATTCAACCCGAAAATCAAATAACTGCCCGATATTACCGAAGTTGACAGTATTAACGCGAGCTAAGCTCGCGGTGAAACCGTAACCGTTAACGCCTCCATATTCTTTAACTCCCTTTTTAGGCGCATATTATCAAGATTTAATAACCAAGCCTTCATTTTAGCAAATTTATCTATATAACCCGCCGTAATATACGTTTCTAAAATATACGAGTCTTTTGGTGCTATATTCGATATAAATCTGGAAATATATTAAAAAATTCACGTATGGCGCTCATTAATCTCTGATTCGTCCTCTTATCTAGCAGTCAATATATCCGGGCGAACGCCCTAGGTTATAGGCTGGTAACACAAATCATATTTGAAAAACAAAATAATTGCGACCTAACGAACCTAACGTTTCGAAATTAAAAAGCGTAATTAAAAAGACCTTCATCTATTATAATCCGTTAAAATAGTAAATTCAATACGAATATTACTTTATTTTGTTAACCACATCTTTAAACTACATACTATCGCAAAAAGTCTTTTATCATGAATAGTGTAATTATTCCGCATCTGATAATCGTACGAAATAATAAATAATGAGCTTAAAATATTGTTGTAATTCATTTACAAAAGGCACCTTCGTAAGGTTGTCATAAGATAATCGGTTTAAATTACCGCTAGCTATTTTAAATCATAATACACTCAAATCGGGGATATAACGAACGCCTGCTTTAATATTGAGAAATATATTCCTTCTGATTCCTCTAAACCTACCGGATTTCCTATTTTGTAAATCGAATAAAGTAATTAGCTTATACGGAAAAAAGCTTTAGTAAAATTGCGATGAGATTTAGAAAACCCTAGAAAACTGCAAAACTATCAAATAATAGGTAAAAAATCCTATTCGCGTATAACCCGGACCTTTTCGAGGTCGGCCTAAATACTAACCCCAATAGTTACAATAAAACTAAGGTATTTTACCTCCATTACTACGAAATTACGTTTTTTAAATCTATGTTTAATACGACGTCTTGAAGCTATCCTAAAACCAGTTGAACCTTTGTTTAATAATCCTATTAAGTACCTGAAAAAAAGATTGAAAGGTTATCCAGATAAGCGGTATTAAAATCATCCAAAATATACGTCATTATATAATGAATATAAGCACAAAACGTCGCTAACGTTCCCACTAAACTAAAAGGAGTAACCAACTATTCTAATAAGATAAAATAAATACAAAAATCCGTTAATTGTTTTATCTGGGTATAACCCGAATACTATAAAAAGCCGCTCGAATATCAAGTTTTATAAACTACGTCTACTTAAATAATATCTCGTAGGGTTTCCTTATTAAAGGTAAATAAAAACGATTTGACTCGGTAATCCTATTAATAACCTGTTAATCAAGGTAAAACCGTTACTTACACCCCTATTTAAAAATTAATGATACCGGCGCTGTAAACAATAAAAACCCAATTGAAACCTAACCCTTATTGATTAACTCAGAAACATAACGTCGAAACTTAAAATTTTAATTTCGTAATATCGAGTATAACAAACCCTATAATTTATTCGCTAAAGATTCATCCTCGTATGATTTAATATAAATGTAGTAGTTAAGCTTCTTCCCATATGAAGGAAAATTCATTATCTTTTCTTTATCAAATAAATCGCGAAACTCCATTAACTCGGGTATAAAACGGGACTAATTCTCCTCTTTCCTTGCGACTGTTAGCGCTATCAATTTTAAACTTCACGTTATATCGTAAAATTTTGTAACAAAAGTCAATCACAACTAGTCCCACATACGTTATACCGCCCGCTAAAATCGGGTCGCCAACCTCATTAAGATAGATTTCACAATACCATGAATATTTTTCGATTGAGGGCGTAATATTATAGTATCAACTACTAACCTTCCCCTACTATTAGTTACCAAAAGATTTCCGCCAACGTTCAAATTCACTTATTAACGTCGTATCTATAACATACCAAAATAATATCTCGCGTTATTTCGGGAATAATATATATTAGCATAGGATTCAACCATTTACTAATATCCACGCAAAACCTGTCTATGTTGGTGATATACATGTTCCGCCGTAATCCTAATACTATACCTAAAGTTCGGAAAAGTTATAACTGAATTTGGTTAATTACTAACCGTTATTTTAAGCTTCTTTTATCACAGAAAAATAATTACAATTAAAATCTATCAGATAATTTGGGAACTAAATGTTATTGCAATTTCATTAAAAATAACAAGGATAAGAAATGGATCCTCGTCTATACGAATTTTAATCAAATCGAATTTCTTTTCATTAAATCTTGTAAATGCGTCGGTAAAGTTATATAACTCACAAACGACACTATATTTAAAATTTAGATTTCCTCCATCGTCGAAAATAGAAAACCTATATTTATCCCTTCAATTTAAATCGTTTATATCTGCATCGGAGGAAAAGCCAGCGAAGTTCATAATCCCTATAGAAGTAATCCGAAAAGCTATAACGTAAATAATGTCTAATAGTCTACCTAGACCGACTATTTCCCGCTATTACCCATATCATACAGCGTCTTGAGTTTTAGGCTTATACCGAACGAGCTTATAAGGATAACCAGCCACGATTACTGCGTCCTTCCACCAAAGATATTTAAATAGCATAGAACCCCATTATAAATGTATTTTTATCCGGTCGCAGTACATATAAAAGGTCCGATTACTATCGACTAAAACGTCGCTTTGAATTTGAAAAGTTTAACCCATTAACGAACTCGCCGTATTTCACCAGAGATGCAACACAATTTATACGACTAAAGTTTACCATAATAAACTTATTTTAGAAACGTAGGAAAATACAAAAGGGAAGGGAATTATGGTAAATAGCTAAAGGCTCATTAAAGCCGTTTATAAAAGTTAATAACGAATAGAGTTTACAAATTTTTATCGTTTCTAAAAAATCTTTCCAATTTAACCAAAGCCTTATCCACGCGATAAAAATCATTAAAATTAACTTTAATATGATATAAAACCTTGTTCGTATTGTATATTCCCTTATATCTTCCGGCCTTGTAATACGCTGTAATGATTCATTTAACAGTAACATATAATAACCCTATACATAAAAAAATTCGTGCCGGTCTTCTCTCATCCATATCATATTCACATCTAGTTTAAACTCAATCATTTAGCGCTTCACCACCTGAAAAAAAGTAAATCCATCAAATTATAGTTGTTCGTATCGTTTCCAACTACTTGTAAACGTTAAAAAACTAACCTGAATACTTGTTAAGTTTGCTTTAAATTACTTAATGTTAATAACGACCTGGGGGGAATTGGATTCATAAAGATACGTGAGGTCGAATACGAAAGTTGATTAAATTTTCTACTATATCTATTTTAATTTAAACGCGATATAATCCACGGCATCCTATTAGAAATATATGTCATCTTAAATCGGTCTCTAAGAGGTATTAAGTGTATCTACAAAGATTAAAAACTAGGTATTCGCCGACAGCACATCTCCTGGAGTAAAGCTAAAATATAACGTAAAATTAGTAATATTTGCTATCGATTTCTCGATTATAAAAGATATCCCTTTAAAAATATAAAATGAAAGCCGAATTATATATTTTAATCCGACTTCCGAAGATAAACCGGGTAGGTAACAAATTTAGTAAATAATTAAGGTAGTAACGAAAATTGGAAAAAAAAACAAAGGTATTTTATACAGAACTTATGTTCACGATCTGTACACGGTCTGTCACGTGCCCTTACATGTAATATCCACGGACTGCGTCGGACTGCGCTCGAGCTGGGCACTGCACATCCCGTTATATATACAGTCACCTAACCTATATACTCAATGGTCAATAGCTTCAGTCCATAACAGTTTTTTTCTTTAGGTCATTAACGCCACACGATGATTTTTTGATTAATCGAATGAAGGCACCGGCGACTACAAAATAGTTTCGAATAAGTCATTAGTAAAAGTTGGTAAAATCAAAAAATCCTGCACCTCTAATACAAACGTAGAAGCTGTTTACTTCGGGATAATACGAAAATTTTCCGAGTCTATATGTATTCCAACTTTCGCTTCGACAATGAACCCCAAATACTTTATCTTTTAAATACTAAACTCATATTGAAATATATTAAAAATCACGGTAATAATATTGAATAACTTTATTATTTAATTACCTATAACGTTATGATCGTTTAAAGTAATATCTGAATATACAAAAATATCGTTAAATTGAATAAAACAAAAAAAATATTTAGAAATGCGCGTAACGAATTATTGATATATTATCAACAGGTAACAAATGTACTGTAAGAGCTAAAATATGTAACTAATCATTTGAAATGTTCATAACGTATACGAAACTTAATTTTCCATTCGTTACCTTTCTTAATGTTCAGCTAATAAAAAGAGGCTTTAATGTCGAATTGAGTCAAATATTTTGTTTGTGAAATTTTTGTTAGCATTTTCTTTATTAGAGGAAAGGAATAGCGGTTAGATTTTATAATAGTATTGAGATTGCAGCAATCGATATAAAAGTATAGGCTGCCTCCGGGTTTTTTAACTAAGAGTATGTGTGCACCCATTGAACAGTTACTCGCGCAAATATAACATTAGTTTAACAACTCGGTTAACTTTTTTCGTCATACCAGAATCTTCTCCCATGGTATATCGTATAACGAGTCTTAGAAGACGTTTAAGAACTGACCTTAATTGTCGTTTTAAAGGATGATTTTGTCTTCGGCTTTAGGGAGGTAAAGATATAACTTGTTCTTCAAGGATTTATCGAACAAAAACGCAAACTTCTTACGCATATCGGAGAGTTTGTCTTTGATGGAAACGGGTTATTTTAAAGGTAACACCCTGTTGATTGCTTTGAAGAAAATTTCGGCGAGCTGCATAATAACTGTTTGGTTCTTCCAAACGATACGGAGTATTATAAGGAATGTAGCAATACCAATACCTTTAAGATTTTTTATACCGGCATGAAACCCTCTTCCTAGACGCGATTATTACCAGCTCGTTTCAAAAGTAACACATACTATTATATGGCGTAAGTTATTCATTCCAATTTCATCAAAACTTAACTAAGAAACCATTATATTATAAATGAAAATTATATCAGTTTAAATGTGATACCGATATTTATTGTAGTTAAAGTTGAAACAAATTATCAAAAAAAAAAAAAAGTAAGCCAATTCTAAATTCACAAGGAGTAATTTTATTGAATTGTTGGGGTAAGATAAAAATACTCGGTAAATCTAATTACCGGATAGGCAACTTATTTCCAACTTTATAAAATCGATATATTCTTTTTACCCAAACTTGTATAAATGAAATAAAATATGGCAAAAAAAATTTCTAGGCAGAAAGTTTTTTAAGATTTAAGGTTAGGTTATTGAGTCGAACTTCGATCCCTCTAATCTTTATATACGACTATATAAAAAAGTAACACTTTTTCCTCCTTTTACATAGTAGTAAAATCGTCTGTAAAATATTTATATTAACTTTAATTCCGGAGTAACTCGAGCGTTATGGGGATCTAATAAGGAGTTAAAAATACGATAATCATTCGCATCATATCTTAAATATAAATCAAGGTTTTTACGGCGGGATAATTCTGAATAATTAGTTTTGAGTAACGTACAATATAGTCAATTCGAATAACTGTGGTCGAAGTAACTGGTACTACATTGAAATTAGTTGTGATTGAGTTGCAAGTTCTAAGTTTGGTAGACTGCTAAACAGTCTACACACTAATTTGTATGGCCAAAAGCTTTGGCCTGTGCCCCAATTTTAAGTGGGTACCTACTGCACTGCACTTGCAGTTAGTATAGTCAAATACTACAAACTACAGTCAATTTGCAGTACGTACAATCAACTTTACTCCAAGTAAAGTTGACTTGACTGTACTGAACTTAACTGCTATTCCAACATAATGTGTCTTTTAGTATAGGTTCAAAAATCGTTTACATCGGTTATAATTATATTTACCTGATCATTAAAAACGGGCGTGTCATTTTTACCGTTTCTGTTACGAGGAATATCGTCGGTATTAGCATTATTAAAGTGGTTAATATTACTGTACCACATATGAAGATAATGAAATCGTTTATTGATAAATAAAGCACAAGCGACCTATTCATTGAAATTTACGATTATACCAAATGGAAGTAATGCGTTAACTCATGTATCGTTCAAAATTTCTTTCAATATAACAAATTTTGTAATTAATTACTAAACCTCATGGTTAAATTTCTTGAAAAAATCCCCACAAACGTTAAAAAAAGTAAAACCGTTTACGAAGCCTTTATTTTAAATTTTTGAACCGGTTAATAACAGGTTTTACCGTATTTAAATTTTAATTATATATATTCAATATGATGATAAAATCGTTCAAGTCGTTATTACCGCCTTTGTAACCGACAATATAATAGTGTTTTATAATGGTTTTTGTAAAATATTTCAATTATTAAAAAATGATTTAAAACAAAGTTTTTTATTAATCTTTTATTTGAATACAATTTATATAATATCGTGAAGTTTCATGCCTAAAAGTATAACTTACATTAGGAAAACTAGACTGATTAATTCAAGGGTTTAAATTTGATTTATTCATGGTTAATGTTATGGGGTAAGTTATTAATATCGTAATCGTAGTCTAAGGAGTTCAAATTTTTGTTATTATCGAGTTATTCGACGGTTTTCAATGTAAAACGATACAGCAATTGCATCGTTCGTAAAGGACATAGAAACTTAGACGCTTCAAAAAGCGGTATTCCGAAAACATAAACGTGTTGGTAATAAATTTAAACTGTCGAATTATATTAATTAATTTTATTGATACGTAAGTATAAAGTCATTTTAAAAGTGAAACGTATTTACGAATGACTTATTTTCGTTTAAAAAACTTCGTACGTAAAGTTTATGTAAATCATTCTTATTAAATAGTTATATAATGTATTTTGTTATTACAGTACTTAAAAACTGATTCTTTACATAAACGTCAAAAAAGTTCATAACCTTGAAATTTTATGTTACAAAAATGGAAACATAAAGCCTCAAACTACAGCTATTTATCAAGAACTAAAATAGTACTGAAAAAAAAATATATATAAATAGATTCAGCTAAAACTATTATTCATAACGATTGAATATTATTTATAGTATTCGATGAAGAAAAAAGACAAAATCCATTACTAAAAAACTGTTACTAAGTTAAAAAGAAAATGAGTGGTTCGGTCATATGATATATTTTAAAGTTATACTTTTACACGGCTCTAAAGCATCATAAGATTATAGTAACCACCAGAGTTAGATTCCTGGTAAAGTAGTAAGCAAGGAATATAATTGGCTAAAGAAAGCTTTCACAGGTGGAATCCTTGAATTATAGGGTGTATTCAAATTTGCTAACACCCGAAACTGCTGTCCGCACCTATTCGCAAAATATGGCTTCGCTAGCGTGGACTTTCCCTATTACTTGCTATCATAATATTAACTTATTTAGTATCTAATTAAAAACATTTATTCGCGGTTCCTCCTCTTTTTTCTTTGTCATTATTGTAATCCACCTCGTAGTAATCCAGTCTATATAATATTAGGCAAGGTGAAAATCGTATTCGAAGTAGATTTTTATACTATCATCATTTCGCGAAATATGGTAATTCGAGTAAAGAAGGTCAGGTAATCATTTTTTTCCGTACCTTGTAAGGATTTCGGGAAATAGTAAGTGAAAAACTGAAGGGAGAGCTTCTATCTACTTTTAAATGTTTAGAAATGGCATTATTTTAGTGTGGAAGAGGTCATAAAGCTTCCCATTATACTTCTTTACCTTTTTCCAAATCTTGGCGAAATCCGTAAAGAGTTTGTAGTTAATATCAATTATATTAACATGTCTTTAGGGTAGGTCATGATAGTAATCCTAGTTTTAATTAGTGTTTTTTTAGCAGTTTAAGCCTTGGAGTTTCCGAAGAACAGTATTAAGGGTAATTGCTAGTCGTTTAGGCCGAGGGGTGAAGTCCTGTAATAAGAATTATAATGGGCTTTCACGTGTAGCCAAACCTGCCGTGGTAAGGGTTTAAAGAAGCCTGTCGATTAAATTACTAGGGGGCGATAGGTACTTAAAGGCTTTGGGAAACTTAACGATTTAACTTAATTCATTATTGTAAGACGCCAACGTTAATACCTTTGACTACGTTAACAATCCTTACTTTACGCGCATTGCTACCATTAAAGGTGTACTCCACGATATTACGTAGTAGTGTTAGACTATCAAGTAAGTTAACAGGTTCCTTATCGCTAGCGCGTA
Organism: Anisogramma anomala; assembly: GCA_038502455.1. Taxonomy (NCBI): domain Eukaryota; kingdom Fungi; phylum Ascomycota; class Sordariomycetes; order Diaporthales; family Gnomoniaceae; genus Anisogramma; species Anisogramma anomala. Next base: position 6,247,531 of record JASMMZ010000002.1, on the reverse strand, counting down.
AAGAGGCTTAAATTAGTTTTAGGAGAATAAGAGGTTTTATGAATCGCATGTATGGGTGTTAAGGTTCTTTAATACCTTTATCCTTAGGCCATAGGTCTTGAGGGTATTATTTTAGTTGAGATAATTTGAAAAATGTTTCTGCTAGCCTAGTAAAGTTTTTCTTTAGCACTTAAATCTGTCGATTTTTAAATTGAGCCTTCAATTTGAACTTAGCGGTCCTTTAGGTTGCCTTCCTCAAGTTAATTATATAGTCACCGAAAAATTTACGACACTTGTAAAAAGCGCGATCAAGGTTTTTGCTGCCGTCGTATTCCAATATAAAGCAGCTGACGAAATTGGTCAGGTGCTTTTCTGTTAAGTTTTCATCGATGTCTTATTTCAAAAAGTCGTAGTTGTAGTACTTAGCGAAAACTATTCCGAGGTTTTCAATTAATTCTTTCCATACAGGGTAGGTAATAGCCTTAAATTAGATACTTTCGGTAGCTATCTTAATATTCTGGCTTGTGTAAGATATGTAGAACGTATAGGACGTGTAAGGCGAGGGACTTGTTAATCCAAGGCGTAGGAACTTAGTGTTTTGGCGTGAAGTCGCGTAGGAACTTGGCGGCTTGACGATTTGATAACTTAGTGTGAGTTTGCGCGACGTAGCTTTTTCGGTGTAACTTGGCGATTTTTGGTATTTTCTCCTAAAGCAACAAACTTAGCGATTCAATTAGTGAAGGGGGAGTAAAAAAAGTGAAGTAAAGGCAAAAGTTTAGTGTAAAAGTTAAAGTCGAAGGTCTTTTGTTATTATAGGTTATTTAGTGTAGAGACTTAGTCGTTTTTGTAGTAATAGCACCCACAGAATTATTGACTTAGCCGTTTGCCAACTTACCGAACTTTAAATTTCAAACAGTCAATCTTAACATCTTTAAGAAATATTTGGTAAAGATTTCTTAGTATTTGCAATAGCGATACTGTTTCTTACTTTTAAATTGCCGTTTTAAACTATTGTAACCTAAAAATCTTTCCTCTAACCCAGCCTCCATTGTTAACGTAAAGCCTAACCAGAAAGTAGCCTTTTCTTTTACTTAGATAATCTGTACTTAAACCAATAAGTACTTATTGATGTTAGTAGAGCCTTAAATTGTTGTAACGTTATCGATTCGAATCGTGGTCCAAGTAACAGTAGTATTGTATTAGTCAAGTGGTAGATGTATTGTTCTAAGTTTGGCAGACTGCTCGCTGGTTTGTATAGTAATTTGTATAGCTAATATCTTAGCCCGTATCCTAGTGTAGAGTGCAACATACTGCACTTGACTTACACTCAATGCAGTAAGTCCATACAAACAATATACTCAACTTGCAGTACAGTCAACTTTACTGTAAGTAAAGTTGACCTACTGCACCGCATGTAGTATTATTCCAACACAATTACAATTTAAAAAAGTAGCTAATATTTAACTGTCATAATTGCTACAAATTTGACTACTATCGTAAAAGGTCAATTCAAACTTGATGGCTGGGACATAAAGCAAACATATATATAATCTATTATTGATTTTAATCGGATTATATTATGAAAACTACCGAAAAAACTAAAAGACAAGTTTCTGGCGGATACGGTAATACGTTACATCAAATATTTATACGGATGAGCCGAAATAAACGTCTATTTTTTTTAACGTTTCAAGCACACTTTAAAAATACGCTAAGCATAAATATTTTAAAGCTCAACTCGTACCTATTAATTACGAAAGGCAAAAACATTAGCATCTTAAGTATAGAAATTAACGATACTCTTTTCCTTGAAAACACTAGGTTTATATCAGCGAAACAACGTGCTATCGAAAAGTCAAGCTTTTGAAAATTTAAGCCAATCGAAACGTTGGCTGAAAGCACACAACTTAACTTCAATAAATCGTCCATCCGCGTCCATATTATTGAGGCTAAAAGCGGCACTTACATTACCCTACGCTAAAAAGGATAAACTACGAGCCTGATGACGATCGATAAAGCCGAAGAGGCAAAATTACAAAAATAACTGAAGTAAATGGCCCGTACGCCCTATATCGCTACGCTATACCAACCGAAAACATTGTGCGACCTATCTATTACAGTACAGGTACAAAATCCACAAAAAGAAATCTTTAACCGGTGAAATAAAGGGATTTAGTAACAACTAGAACATTCGAAACGAGGAATCAATATAATTTTAGTAAACTTAACGAAGTTAAAGTTCATAATCTTTACCAATAAGTTATTTACTAATAATACTAACCTTATATAGAAAATCAGATCATTTATTATATTTGTTGATGATGAAAGGTGTAAAGGAAAATTTATAATTACCAGAAACCTTATACATTGGATATTGATCAAGTGTCAACGTATGACATAAAGTGTATTAACATCGGAAGTATACGGCATAATAAGAGGTCTTAATATCGATATAGTAACAAACTGCACACTAAATATTATTACCAAATAATTAAAACTACCTCCGATACCTATAATAATATATATAAACTTCCGAAGCCTTTAATAATACCTATCAAAACTAGGTACAACTAATGAAAAACGTTAAATAATAAACATAATAGCTCTTAAAGAAGCATAAGAAATCCGGAAAATCAATACTTCCTGGTAAATTAATGCCAAAAATAACTCTTCTAACGCTATAACTAAGGCTACACCCAGTAACGCCTTAACAAGTTTATGGATAGCAATACACTAACCGTATGAATCGAGGGCTAAGTAAACCGCCCGGTACGTAATGTGAAAGACCAGAGACGCCCTAGCAAACTTAATAACTGCTAGAGTAATAACTACGCTAGTAATAGCGGCGGTAACAATGCCAGTAAATTCAACTACTAAACAAAGGTAGGTAAATGATGGAGTGCGTGATACGTATAGGTTTATGGCAAAAAACCTGTACATAGGAGTTGAGGAATGAAGGTTTTGGATAGATGTAATAAAAGGGCTACAATGGGTCATGATTAATGTTAATTCTAGTATAAATTGATTGGAATTGACAGGGGTTGGACTTATTAGATAAGGAGGAATTTCAAAAATTGCCACCAATTGATAGTAGGCCACGCGAGCATATATATACAAAACAAAAAGCCGGCAGTGTTTGAATAGAAGTTAAATGCAATAAATTCAATTGAACTAAACTTTCAGTTTATTTCATTTTCCTAACTGCAAATTGGTTACTGTTTGTGGGACTGCATTGCAAGTGTAGTGCAGTAAGTGCTCATTTCAAAGTGGAGTACAGGCCAAAGAATTTGGATTTACAAAAAAGCATGTAGACCGGCTAGCGATCGGCCAAACTTATAACTTTAAACTGACCAGAACCAATTTCAATGCAGCACCAGTTACTTCAACCACAGTGATTCGAATTGACTACGTTGCAACTATAAAAGCTTACAAACATAATATTTTATATGAGAATAAAAAAATAGTTGGAAAGCGAAATAAACCTCATAAATTAAATACTTAATAAACTAATGTTTTACTAGTAGAATATAGGGAACGTAGAAATTAAAGAAGGTGCATTACGTTAACAGATCCTCCAAATTATTACAGATTATAAAAAGTATAAATACACCCTATAGTATTCTGATACTACTTGTAAAGGTTTTCTAGATAGTTGTGGTCTTCATTTACAACTATAATAATACGAGTATTGGATTCAACTGGTATATTTCCTGAAATATAGGACTTAAATAACAATGATGAAAACCTTAACGATGCTCGTTATATTTATCGCAATTATTGTAGCAATAGACAAGACAATTCAAAAAATAACTGTGATCTAAAAACCTTACTACCGATATATATGAGGAAATAGACTTTTTTTTTTCAAATTATTTCAACTAATAACGTGAATTCTCTTGAGATACCAGAAGGTATTAAATTTACGGCAACTAAGGTTGCTGTTCAACACGTTATAATATTATCAAACGCTAATTAAAATAAGTAACATATCATATTGAATACTTTTTTACCTTAAATTCAAAACACATTAAACACTTTATTAACTTTTAAAGTACGAAGTTATAGAAGAAAGAAAGCCAAAAGATATTGATTAACATATAAATACTAACTTTGACTTAAAAAAAAAGAACTACTAACGGATAATAACTTTTTATACCGTTTAATAAATTAAAACCCATATTATTATTATAACGATAAAAACTATACTCCTGCACACTTATTTACTATCTGTGATTGTTTAGTAAAATAAGTCTTTAGAAATATTATACCTACCATGAGTGTAATAAAGTATTTAATTCAAGATTATTCGCAATATATCGTATTACAAAAGAATATCAATAATATTGCAAACTTGATTATACGAATATTAATGAATTTAACATTAAATTAACTCAAGAAAGAACTCTTTTTCCTGAAATTGAAGACTATAATAACAGGAGCTCATTCGAGTTTTCTCTTACATTATGAATGTTTCTATATATTACTATCTTTACCTTAAATATAGAAACCTCCTCAACGTTAACATTGATATATAAACTAGAAAACCAACTTAACGTAACGATCTAAGCTTTCCACTTTATGTGAAATGGATATATTCATAATTTTATCTTGAAAAATAAATGAAATTATATCAAACTTAATAAAATCAATACTTCATCAATGATATTCATGGTTTAATCATCTGTCGATTATTTATCAATGTTGGAATAGTACTACGTGAAGTGCAGTAGGCCAACTTTACTTACAGTAAAGTTGACGAAACTACAAGTTGAGTGTATTGTTTGTATTGACATACAGCATTGAGTGTAAGTCGAGTGCGGTATACTGCACTTCACACTAGGGGAAGAGCCAAACAATTAGCCATACAAATTACAGTGCAGACTGGTTAGCGATCTGTCAAACCTAGAATAATGCATCTACCACTTGACTAATGTAATAATACTGTTATTTCGACCACGATTCGAATCGTCAACGTTGTTACAATCTAAGGCCTTACTAATACTGATCAGTGTTTATTGGGTTAAGTACAGATTGGCTAAGTAGAAAAAGAAGCTAATTTACAGGCACGCTTTACGTTAATGACTGTGGTTAGGGTAGAGGAAATATTTTTTCGAAAGGCCTCTATTAGTACTGCACTAGTCCATAACGGCATGAAAACAAAGAAGATTTTTAGGTTACGCCAGTTTACAACGGCAATCTAAAAGTAAACAACGGTATCGCTATTAAAAACAATAAGAAATCTTTACTGTATCTTTCTTAAAGACGTTAAGATTGATTGTCAGAAGTTTTAAACTTCGGAAATTAGGCAAATGGATAAGTTATTACTATTGCGGGTGTTACTACTGTAAGAAAAATAACGAAGTCCTCACACTAAATAACCTCTATTACCAATAAACAATCTTTGACTTTACCATTTACATTAAACCTTTATCCTTACTTTACTTTTTTTCACTTCCTCTAAGTTAATTTAATCGTTAAGTTCGCTGCTTCAATATAAATCACTAAGAATCGCCATATCGCGCCAAGAAAGCTACCCCACGCGACCTAACGTCAAGTTGTCAAGTTCCCACGCGACTTCACGTTAAAACACCAAGCCCCTACGTCCAAGATCACCAAGTCCCTCGCGTTACACGCTCTACACGTCTTACAAAAGTCGAAACCTCAAGATGGCGACCATAGGTAACAAAATCGATGCTGTCACCGACACTACCAAAAAAGAAGCAATTAAAGCCCTCGGACCTATTTTTTCTAAGAACTACAATAAAAACCCTTGGTTTAAGCAGGTTAGCGAAACCTAAAGTAAATAATACCTAACCAATCACGCTAGCCAGTATATCCTCAACACGGATATCGGCGAAGACTTTGGCAGTAGCTAACGCGATTTTCAAGATTTTCGTAAGTTTTTTAGCTATTGCAGTATCAATATATAGAATACGATTTAACGTACCGTTAAGACCAAATTGAATGCAAAGGTTAATAAGCGTTGGATTTTCATATCAGATAAGACTTTAAAAGAGCTGGTAAATATTTTCTTCAAACTAGTTCAACCTAAGAAGTACCCCTAAAACCCTTGAGACAAGAATAAAATTGTTAAAGAATTTCAATGCCTTTATATACGATTTAAAGAACCTTCACTTTTCCCCTAATTAATTCAAGCCTTTCTACGTGTTGGCGATAATCAACCTGTTGGCCTGTTTGGTAACCCAGTACCCCTACGTAACAACGCGGAATACGCTCTTAGTGGTGACAGAGCGCGTGAAGTAATAGTTGCCAACGCGGTTAAAGGTATTAATATCGGAGCTTTACATTAGTTAATTGAGTAATATAGTTAAGTTTCTTAAAGTCATTAGGCCCCCTTTCCTCCTTAATACTTTACTTAAAGTCGCCAAATTTTTTAAAAACCTTTGTATAGCAGGTTTTCCTATACGTGAGATCTTACTACAGGCCATATCACAGGACTTTACCCCTCAGGTTAAGCGACTGACAATTACCCGTAATACCGTATTTCGAAAGCTTTAAGGCTCAAATTGCCAGGAAATACCAATTAAAATTGGGATAATTATCGTAACTAACCCCCAAAATCTGTCAAAATAGTTGATATTAATCATAAACTCCTTACAGACCTCGTCAAAATCTGGAAAGACGTAGAGAAGTATTACGGGAAACCTTACAACCTCTTCGATACCAATACAATACCTTTTTAAATATTTGTAGATAAATGGAGGTTCCCCCTTTTAGTTTTTACTTATTATTTCCCGGAATCCTTATAGGGTATGTCAGAAACTATTACCTAATTTTCTTTACCCGACTCACCATGTTTCGCGAGATTTATGATGGCATGAAAAGTCAGTTTGAGTACAATATTCACCTCGCTTAATATCATATAGATTCAGCTATCACGCGGTAGATAACGATAATGGCAAAGAAAAAAAAAGAGAAAATACCAATAGATATCCTTTATCAGATATTTGATAAGCTAATATTATACCAATAAGTAATAAGAAAAGCCTACGCTAGCCAAGCTACACTTCACGAATAGGTACGAGCAGTAGTTATAGGCGTTAGCGAGTTTAAATACGTTTTACAACGTCTAGATGCCACTTATGAAGGCTTTTTTAGCCCGTTACGTTCCTTACTTACCACTGTAAAAGCGCGTATACTAAAATCGTTTAATATGTATCCTTAAGCTAACAACTTCCCTGACGTAGATAATGAAGACCTTACGGTAGTTAATTATGTCGACCATAAGTACGGCTATAGGCACCCTTAACATGTAAGATCTAGCCCACCGATTATCAACTGAAAGTATAAATTAAGCTAGCGCTAATAACGCTAAAATTTAGGCGGATTTTTTAACCCTAAATATGATCGTTGTGATAATAGTAAGAGATATTAGATTTGTAGCAAGTCTAGTTATTATTTAACTTGGCACCCCCTCTCTGAGCGAAGTGATAGGAAAGTAATATATTACATTTAATATCTTATCGCTTTTAAATATGATGACTTAAATTGAATAATAAACTTCGTGGGAGATGAGCTAGTTAATGGTAACAATATCCTTAAGTAGATCAATTAAAATAAAGATACTATTTCTAATACAGCTTTAAAACTAGTATACTACACTATCCTATACCATTTAGTTGGTCAAAACCTTTATCTTTGCCTTAATTAAGCCTCTAAACCCTTATATATCTTTAAGTTTCGTAATTGTTACCCAGATTATATGTTTTAAGGTATTATGTCAAATTTAGAGGTAATAAGGTATTTAATAGGAGGCTATTAGCAATAGGTATCACTACAGAGGGAAAGTATTACAGTTATTAAGATTAATCGTTACGATATTAAATAAGGCCAAAGTTGGATTAAGATCAAATGAGCAACGATTGTTAATAGAGATAACAGTAGTTTAAACTATTGTAAAAGAAATTAAGTTGCATATCCTTAAGTCTCCTATCATTTTCTTTTTCTGCTTGGAGGATATAAAGACCCTCAATATTAACATTGACGTCAATGTAGACGAACTAATTAAAAACTGATAAAGATTTCACCTCGTTTTTAAATAGAGGTACCTATTGTTTTATCTTTAAAGTCCAGAAAAAGTGGTGTTAAACTTGATGGAGTCGGAAATGCGTTAATTATACCTGCGTTTTAACCACCTAGCCGTTAATAGGCTATATAAAGTCATACATTTCGTAAGGAATAAAGACGTGAAATTCTTTTCCCTAAAAGTTATTGAAAAACTTTATTACTACTTCTAAATATATACCCTAAAATACTGGAGATTAAAGTTTACATTTAAAAACAATAGGGACTTTGACTACAAAGTCTTTGTTAATATATTTGAATTGGATAATAAGCCTATTTTTTACGTCTTCAATTTCGCAACCTTATTCTATATAGCTAAGTCTTTTAAATCCCTTTCAGTAAAATAAACGTGTAAAACACTAAGAACGTTATAGATTAATACGTACCTAAGCTTACTTGACGTCGTCGTTAAAGATGATGGCACTAACTTTACGGCGATGGAGTCTTGGAAAAATGTTAAAATAAAAGGTATTTAGTGTAAATAAGTACCTATTAAAGCTTATTAAAGCATTTGAAAGGTTGAAAATATATACGCCCTATTACGACGAACGTATAATATCTTTATACTGTAAATTAAAAGCTTAATAGATCCGGAGGCACGCTTTTAAATAGTGTTACAAAGTCTGAACAATACTATAAACCCTAACGGTCTAGTGTTAACTCTATTAGTCTTTGGAGCGTACCTACGCCTGACGAATGAATTTATGCCCTAAACAAGTATTTAAAAGTATGCTACAGCCTACAGTAAAGCTTTAAGGGAACTATAAAGGGCATATATATGCCGCTAAGTTAATAATACCCTTAATACCAAAAAAGACCCCTTAATAATCGACGTACGTACTTTACCATTATAAAATAAAGTCCTCGTATAGCGTGAACCGGGTAAATAAGAGGGTTTATATAAAATCTTAAATATCGTATAATCTGAAATGGTTATTAAAACTGCTAACGATCCTGTATATTTCAGAATTACTTAGATTAAGCCTTACATTAATGCTACCAACAATAAAGACTCCTAGGCTAAGCGATAAAGCTAATACAAAACTTTTCCTCTCGTTATCAATTGGTCGATAGAACGCTGCCAGCGTGGACAACCCCAAAATTAAAGAAAATTTAAAAAGGAGAAATACACACTCAATCGTACTTATAATATTACTTGAGGAAGCAAACAAAAGAAGAACAACGAAGACTTAACACTAAAACTCCGAATATAAAGGACTATTAAAGATTTCGGAAAACCTTTTAAGAAAAACAATAAAATCGAAATTAATAGCCCATTAACTTAAGGAATTATGTAATTCGTACCGAAAACCGATTTTAACTTTTAAAACCCAAGCCATACGGTTTTTAAGTCAAGGATTATCCACGACGCTAAGGGTAAAGTTAAATGGTGGCCGTATGAAAGGTTGCGTCTAATCGCTTAAGAATGCGGCAATAAACATAAAGACGGGATTTTTATATAGTCGTTAACGATTTGAAAGATTAGCTAACATTCAGTAGTCACTTTAGTAGTAAGTTTACTTGCTAAGACTAAAAGTAAATTTATGTTTAATAGCCATGATATAACGCAAATCTAATCGTAATTAGTAACGGATTTATTGCGGATCGTCCTATTAAACTTATTAAAAAAATCACGTGTTATTTATCTTTCATGGACGGTAATACGGTTTATTAAACCATTATTTAGATTAATCAAAGTAAGCGTTTAGTGGTTTTTTACCTATTAGTCGTATTTTACAATATAGCTGGCGATAAGATCTTTAATACATAACCTATATTATTAGTAACGTGGGAAAAGGACTTTGACGTAGTGGGCGTAAAATTAAAAATACTTTTTTCATTGGATTGGCTATATTTATAATATTCAAATAACAGGCGATTAAATATTTTAAGTTTTGGAATTGTAAGCCAGTAACGACTTTGATGAAAAGTAGCTAAATTGACTTTAATAAATCGTCAATTCGTATACTTAATATTGATACCGACCTTGACTTTCACCAAAAGTGCCAAATCAATATTTTGGTTATAATTAGCAAGATTAATACGGATAACGCCTAACGGTACTTCAAATAATGTACCCGTAATATTTATATCGTTACCTTGTATTAATCGGATGTATTATACAACCTTTTTATCGTGGCATAAGTATAGGATCTGATAAATAAAAACTATAACCGGTTAAATAAAACGCTTGAGTGGTAAATATGAAACTTGAACCGCAGGATTAATATAGTTTTAATTAACTTTTTAAGGGTTTAGTTCATAATCTTTATGAACAAGTCTTTTACAATTAGCACCAACCTGTCTTTATTAATCAGTTTTCCCATAATCTTCGTTAATAAAGATAGGCAGGAAAATCAGTTAAATATTATCGGTAATCTAGTCTATTAAACATTTTTTAAATGTAAAAGGATTATAGGAAACGTGCTAACTTTGGAGTTCTACGGTATAATAACGGGGTTTAACGAAGGAACAGTACTATAAGAGACTATTAACCTTATTATTAGGCAGCTAAAAAATCATTCTATCCTAGTGGTAATTTGTACCAACTCAAAGAGCCTGTTCGAATACCTTTCGCAGTTCAAAACTACTAGTAAAAAACGCCTAATAATCGACAAGATAGCACTCCTTAAAGTTGATGAAGGGAGGAAGATTGAAGAGTTCTGATAGATTTACGGCAAAAATAATCCTACTAATGCTATAACGAAGGTATCACCAAATAAAGCTTTGGAAAGGTTTGTGGATAGTAATAGGCTGATCATACGTATTAAGGGTTACGTTAATAGGTCGCCTGACAAACCTAAGTTACGTGTCGACAACTAGGGTTGTACCAGCACACTAGAAGACTGCAAGGGAAATAAAGGCGGTAATAGCGATCAGTTTGATTGACAGGGCTAAAGTGGAGGTTTGCGAAGGCCTGTGGCGAAAGAACTTTTTGTGGGAGTTGATATACTTAGACCTTGAAGTAATGAAATAACTAAGGTCGAATAGGGTTAATTTACCTGCAATTGAGTGTAATTTAGTATAAAAGTCAATTGGAATTAATATGGGGTTAACAAGTAAATAGGGTCGCTGTTTAAAGCTAACTGAAAAAGATTACTTAACCATACTAGCGTATACGCACAAAATAAAAAGCCGCCAATGTTGAAATAGTATTACATATAGTACAATAGGCTAAATTTACTTGCAGTAAATTTGACTGTACTACAAGCTAAGTGTATTGTTTGTATAGACTTACTGCATTAGGTATAAGTCGAGTGCAATACGCTGGACTTCATACTAGGAGAAGGGCCAAACAATTGGTCATACAAATTACTGTGCATACCGGTTAGCAGTCTGCTAAACCTATAATATTACATCCACTACTTGACCAATGCAATACTACTGTAACTTCGACCACGATTCGAATCGACAACGTTGCAACAATCTAAGGCCCTACCAACAAAGCGATTAAATAATCATTGAATTTTTATCTTTATTGCCGTATCATCAAGATATTAGTTGTGATTTTTCTTCAGGTCGATCCGTATTTTTAGTTTTATCCTCGTAGACTATCCTAGACTAAAAGATAGTAATATTTCAGCCATTATATTGCTTTAATGGTATAAAATAAATAAACCCTTGTGTGAAAATACCGTTCATTTCTATCTAGTCGTTTTCATATGAAGGTTTACCCAGTGTATTGAAAATGCTTTTATTAAGTATCGTAAAAGGAAATTATCCGTTAGACTTCTCTTTTCAAGACACCTACACTGTTGTAAATTATTTTCCAGGTTTGTTTCCCTCGTTATTATCCTTTTTTACATTATATATCCCCTTTTTAAGTAGTTTTTCACGCCGTCAACGTTTTATTATCTTCTTGACGATCGGCTCAGAAGGACTATATTAGTTAATTAGTTCGGCTGAAAGGTTATTAACGTTAGGAATTTTATTCAATTTAGCGTTTTTTTATACTACTTAACCTATATAATTTGGAAAATGATAAGTCTCTTCATAATTTTTACCACTACGTTTAGATTAGTAGTATTTTAAACTTTATACGGCTTTTTATATGTACCAGGATTTCACCACATAAGGACTTTATTTTAAAAGAGTTAGGGATAATACGTCATTGTTAATAATTCTTTTTTAGTATTAAAGGCGTGATTCACCTGACGGTGTGCCGATTTCTTTCTCATTTCCTTTAAGGCTTTACTATATGTTATAATGCCCTTTTAGGTGTTTTATAATATTGGTGAGTTTTTCATTCTATATAGGTAAACCTTCAATACCCATAAAGTTATTATAATATTATTAAGAATAATAATATCATCATGGTCTTTTGCCTTTGTTTAAAGTCATTCTTCTTAATTTGTAAAACCTTTGATTTTGAGGGTAAGTTTATCGTAAACTTTCTGTAAAAAGGCGCAAGCCTTTTCGACTTTTTTGATACCCTAATAGGCTTTAACAGAAACTTGTTCATACTAAATTCTAATCTACTTAGCATTAACTTGAAATTTTATTATAGTAACGTTCATAACAGCATTGTGGATTAGTAAGTTTTGTAACCTGAAATACGAGTTAATTTATAAAATACGAAATAACTCCTACTTTTACCTTAATTCAATATTCATAAAGAATTTAGTACTGTGAAAAGCCGTAGCAATATTTATAACCTAAAGTACTAGCTTACCGTTTAGGTAGAACACGTTTATGAATACCTTGAAATTGAAGTTTTGGTCTTTCTTTGGCGTAAACGTGAAATTTAGTAGGGTTTCGAAGTTTGTTTGATAGTGGTAGCGAAGCCGTTTAATTTCTTTTAGCACTAGCAGGTTTATATTTTCATAACTAAGTGCCTTTAAAACCTTATCATGTTTATTGATCATCAGGTAGTTAAACTTACGATATAATTAACGAATTTTCAATTTCGTTAGGGGTAACATCATTATTTTTAGCCTTTAAAATTGAAACTAAAGATATCTTTATTAAAAGGAAGTGGAAACGTTTTGTCTTTTTTTTTTACCAAAATCAGTTAATTAATTTCAACCTTAAAGTTAATACCGAGGTGGTTTTTATTTTGAAGGTCTCAAAGGAAAGAGAAACAAGATTCCAAAATGTAAACAATAATAGGACTCAAAATAGTAGTAATAGGCGTCGATTCCAGTTGAAAAAAACTTTTTTTCTAGTATTAAATTCAACCTTGGTTTTGTTAATATCCGTGTGGTTAAGTTCGTTAGCCGTATTTGTATCCTTTGATAATATGCCGTATTGAGAATAGCATTTTATCAAGTACTGTATTGCTTTAGTATCCGGTATAGTACTCCGATAAACCTATTTAGCGTAGTTATTTTAAATGGTAAAGAGGTGTATAGAGCTAAGCTTTTTATCTTTATGTCGGCGATGGGGTTTTTTATTTTTTAGGCGGTATAGGAAGGTGTAATAGCCGAGTTATTACTTTTTTTTTGTGTTAGTGCTAGTATTTTCGTACCAGTTTATGTTGTTAGACTTCTTTTTCGTCCTTTTGAACCTCTTTTTTCAAAAAATCTGTAACGTGTAGGATGTAGTGATAATTGAAAATGAATAAGAAATATATGTTATATGTTATATAATTTACTTCGCATTCAGAAATAGTGTAGCGTGTTAGTAAACAGCTCTGTTTACCGCAAACTTAAAGTTTTTGGCGTTTAAGTTTAACGTAAATCTGTTCGTTTAGTTTAAAAAATTTAAAGAAAAGGAATACTGTTTTTGTGAGTGGTTTTATTACGTTCCTAGGTTCGGGTCTTTCATTTACCGTATTAGCCGGGTTTTTCGTACTTACAGTTGATGTAATACATGTGAAATGGTTTTTTCTCCATTATCGTTAAATTTGAGAGCTTGAGGATATATATTAGTTGAGCCTGAAACTAGAGTTATTACGGTCGCTAACGAGAAATGTAACTGGTTTAAGAACCTTTAGTAGGTGGCGTTAAGTTAATATAGGGCGAATTTAAACTCTTTGTAACCTGTAACAGATTAACGAATCTGCTAGAGTAAGGTGATTTCGTCAGCTTCTACATTACCTATTACTTATTAGCCAAACATCAGACTATCAAGTATCTGATTAAGGAGGTCCATCTTACTTTCCGTCTTTTCTTTATTATCCAATATATAAAACCACTTAATAATGTTCCAGTCGATATTGTACTAGGAAAAATTAACATCGTACTCGAAATGGCTTTTAAGGTTATCTTAGATTCCGCTAAAGAAGGATGAATTCGTTAGGTACCGAAGGTAATATTTCTCGGCATAACCGGTAAAGATATTGGGAAACAGCGAGTGAAAACCTGTCGATTTAACTTTTATTTAGCAGTAAATGTTGAAAAACAGACGTAACTTAGCGTTAAGGAGGTTATACAACTTACCGTTATACTTTTCATTTCCTCTATAAATCTTCACGAATGTAATGATTGCCGCGTCATTCGTATTTATTATGGGAACGTGTTGAAGGGTAAGGGTAATATATTGAGTATAAGGACCTTTTGAATCCTTTAGTTGAGGAATGTATTAGTATTGGTGGGTAGGATAATTACCTTTGGCTGAGTTGGAAAGAAAAAAGGCAATAGTGATAACTATAGTAAGCTTACGCGTAAAACTACTTCTTCCTTAATTCAGTTGTTGGAATTGGACGTGTTGAGTAGCTTAGGGGAAAGGGACCAAGGGGTTTCCGCCAAGGGAGACTTAATAATAATCCTCTTGGTGTTAAGGGATACGTCGAAGTTTCTATTTAATTAACTGGTGGACCTAAGGCCTTACGACGTGTAAGTTAATCAATTTTTTACAACCAGTAATACTAACACATGAAAAACCTTGTATATTAATGCCTAAAAAACTTATTTGGATTCGGTTAGATTATCAAAAACGCGTGTGGATTCGTTGAGAGATATTCTCGTTAATAATACCCTTGATTTTTCCTTGAATTCATTAAGGGTCTTTATCTATTACATATTCGTATAATAGGTTAGCCAGATTGCCGTCTTTCTATTTATTTACAGGAAGGTCGACCCCTAAACTAACTATTTTACTCTTTGTCCTGGTTTAACTTATTTGTCTGTCAACTTTCACGTACTCAAAGTCCATTCATTAAATTATTAGTAAAAGTTGTCGAAGGTGACAGGTCCTGTATTACATCAGGTATAGTCTCAATCGAGAATAAAGTGGTTAATTTAATTCGTTTAGTGTTCAAGAGTACAGCTTTTATTGGAGTTCGTAAAGCAGATATTTCATTCATAGTGCTTAACGAATATAATACCGAGGTCTTTAATTAATTTTTTTCTTTCGTGGTATCAAGCGATATTAATTTGAAGGCGTGTTCAAGCTATCGTAACCAAGATTAAAAATTATAGGGAAAAATAGTAATGTAAAGTAATGGGTTATAGGTTTGCCATTAAAATTAATACTCCATGTTAAAGATTGTATGAATTAGTTGTTTTTTCGATTTAACATTTGCAGTAGTAGTACCCGTAATAGTAGTAGCCGTAATAGAATCAACTTAGCCGTTTGTTAAACTACCGACTTGGTAATTATTCAAAATTTTAGGAGGTTGATCTTAACGCCTTTCAAAAAGTGTCTTAAATATTTCTTGGTGTTTTTATTAGTGATACCATCGCTTACTTGTAAATCTCCGCGAACAGCTACATAGTATATAGGTCTTCCCTACTTGCTATCGCGAACAGCTGCACAATTTATAAGGGCTCTAAATAAGAATATTTCCTCTACCTTTCCGAAATAAAGCGTAACAACATTAAAGAATCTTTTTCTTTTAATTAGATAGTGTATACGTCAACTAATAAGCACTGATCAGTATTAGGAGACATTTATCGTTACAACATAGTCCATTCGAATTACTATGGTCGAATTAACTGGTGCTATATTGAAATTGGTTCTGGTCAGTTGTAAATTCTAAGTTTGGCCGACCGCTAGCCGATCTGCACGCTAATATTTATGGTCAAATGCTGTGGCTTATGCCACACTTTGAGGTGGGCACCTACTGCACTACACTTGTAGTGCAGTCTGACAAACTGCAGCCAATTTGCAGTTGGTAGAATCACTAAACAGAAAGTTTAGTTGACTCGACTTAGTGCATTTGACTGATATTCCAATATATTACCTAATAAAATTTAAATTTGTATAGTATGAGATGAAATGAAAGACTTATTTCAAATAACTTTAAGTATCTATGTAAATCTTTGGAAACAACGAACAAATTATGAAGTACCGAAAGTAATAATTGTGGGTATAGCCGGTAAGTATACTAGGAAATAAAGAGTGGGAACATGATAACTTAATCCTTATGTAACAATATATTTTGAATAATAGTTGTATTATAACTTGAAAAAGGTTATAAAGCTTACCGTTATAAATTTCATTTTCTTTCCAAGTCTTAACGATAATTATAATTGTTACGCAATCCATATGCACTATTATAATAAATTAAAGGTACAAAGTAATGTATTCATTATAAATACCTTTTGTGGTTTTCGATTTATGGTATTAGCGCTGGTATTTATGATGAAATCGTTACTTTGGATACAATTTAGAAGGAAATAGCTAGTAGTTGAATTTATAGCAAGCTCGTATATAAATAAGCTCCGTCTTCATAACTGGTATCGGCGCACCTATGAAAATTAAATGTGTTAGGAAAATTAAGGATTGTTAAAGATTTTCATTAATTTCATTAATATTCAAAGGATCTTCGTAATATTTACCTTATTAATTAGAAGATTTGAAGATTCTTTCTACTTGAATTGAATAATTTATTATTGCAGTTATCGATATCAATAAGTTAGGATCCATAAGTTAAGTAATTGTCAAAATTTATTTAGGTTTAGACGTGGCATTACAAATGTGTGTAAAAGAGTTAGAAGATGCTGTCGTTAACGATATCTTTGCCTTTATTTTCACGTGTTCCAGGCTGGTGCCTGGTTTAATCGTCACCAATAATCTTGCACTGGCAGTTACTATTCTCCCACGATACTCTAGAGCCGCTCCGGAGTATGCTCTGATATCTGTCAAATAACCGGGCCACTTATTTTCTCTAGATCCGCAACAGCTCCTTAGTAAGGGTTTCTCCCACATTCTTTATCGAGGATTATAAACAGTATTTAAGCGTTATAAGCGACAGCTTTAGCTTAGTTCCTTTAGATAAACCTCGATCTTTTTTACCGACAGTATCTTAGTAATTTGTGAACAGCTATAACTTAGGGTTATATCTTACTATGTTTTGAACCTGAATCCTTAAACTTTAAAGTAATCCCTTAACGCGCGTATACAAAACCAATATTAAAACGTTCGGGTAACCTAATATAACTATTTAATTGTATAATACAAACTATTTACCAATTCTTTGGGTACAAAACTATTTAAATGAAATGAAGTCATATACGAATACGTTTTCAATATGAAGAAAGAAATACCCATGTATTATTTACGTTAAAAATATAATCTACCAATTTGAAACTGTTACCAGTACACCTATATCCTCAAAGTAACACTTCCACTAAAGGGGCCCTGTTTTTACGTGATTTACGAACGCCTTCATTACCACATCTTTTTTTACCGGACATCGCGTCGATTTACTTCAAGATAATAATAACCTGGGTTTTTCTGATTTCAATTACGATATAAACGGTTTATCCTATAAATTTCACTATTAACAAATTAAATATAAGATTTTCGGTTCATCTATTCAAATTTTGGCGTCAAATTACGTTTTTCGATGTAAAATTCTGTAATGATACGTAAATTGTGTAAAACCCGGAAATTCATCGGTATAAAAAATCACTTTAATATTTTTCATCATTTAAATAACTTTGCGCAAACCGTTATAGAGAGTTATTATATCAGCGGTAATGATGGAAGTAATAACGATCCAGACGTATTTATAATCATGTTTTATATGTATTACTACGACTTGAACGCGGAAAAAGTTGTTATAACCCGGTTCGTAAGTTTCAAACACAAGGTTCATAAAAGGTTTTACCTCTTTTTAATATTTAAGAGGATTCATTTATGAAAGTCAATAGAAAAGTGTAAAATTTCGCCATGAAATTCGTTATCGTCATAAAGTAATGAACTATATACCTATAACATGTTATACTCCTTTGATATACTCGTAAACTATAATTAAGTTGTTATCTACCTTTAACTCATTAATAAACGATTTTATAATCTTGATATTCGGTACAGTAGCGTTAATTATATTATTAACAATCATAATACCAGTATTATTTCAATGGGTGTGGTCATGGTGATGCTTTCGTTTGTAATACTTAGGGTCATATCATTATAACCAGCATAAACGATTTTTAAACCAGTATTAAATAACGTGTTAACTAAGGAATTATTTTGAACTCTTTCTTCGTAACAATTCCAACTTATATTGAAAATAGGGCGCCAAAAATAATCAAATTTATCCATATTTATTTGATTCTGCATAACGTCCAAGTAAATTTGGTATTAAGGTTAATACAAATGTTTACCTTACTTTTACCAATGCTTTTATCAACATTGAAAATAGGAAAACGTAATATTCATAATTTTTTGTGTACCGGAGTTAAAGGGTCATTTATTCGATTCAATAACTTATTTTTACATTTCAAATAACCTTTAATTGCTAATTAATTTAATTGATATTTTTATTGAATTTGTTAACGTATTTATGAACATAGGTTATGAACATTATAAATTTACGAGAAAATGGTTAACCCGAAGCTTTTAATTACTTTTTATCAATATTTTACCTCGAAAATTAAACGAAATTACTTTTTACAACCTGTATATTAGTTTTAAAAATTTAAAAACTTTTTAGATGTTAATTTCAACAAAAACCTATATTGAATATCTATTTTTATTATTCATCATATGTAATAGAACATTATTTTAATTTCACTTTGGATTAAATATAAATCAGTGATTTAAGAAGTTTCAGAATATGCATTACCTTTGGGATGAATCAGTAACTACCGAGTATGCAAATGGGGATTGACACTGGTGAAAAAGTTACCTAAAGGTGTTAATAACGCCACTTTCCATGTCATACTCCGCAAAACCCGGAGGAACCAAATCGCTACCACGTGGTTTGCCGCTGTCTCCTTCAGAAATATCAATAAAACTTTAACTTTGAAAATACACATTCCCGTTAATAATGAACTTTCCGATACTTTTGAAAGATTCGCTCTTGGAGTCAACGAAACCCTAGGGGATAAACTATTTCCATATCGTTTGAAAGCCGATTACAAAATTATCATTCGAAACGATAATTTGAGTTAGTTTTTGTAAATCCCTTAGGTTCCGTTATATGTTATACGGTATATTACAGGAGGAGCTCCTGGTATTCTAGAAAACCTTGACCTATTTATTAAATAAAACTTGTATTCGCTTAAGAAGTTCCTCAATGGGTGCCTTTATACTCTATATGCAAAAACACAGAGTCGGCTTACGACTTTGTATCGATTACCTCAAACTTGACGTTATTACGAAAACCGATCTTTATCCACTTTTCCTGATTAAAAAAGCTCTTATGAATACTGTATAAATTCAGTGGTTCATGAAACTCAACTTTAAACCCGTTATTTATAAACTTTATGTTAAGGAGAGCGATAATTGAAAACTGTGTTCCGTATAGGTTTTCAACTTTAAAATATTCGATTACCTTTTAAAAATTTTCTGATATACTGGTTACCTATTAGCGATATAGTAATGATTCGGCACATTTATTGGTCGACATTTTTTATGTCGTTCATTTTCATGATATTTCAATATATTGAAGTAATTCTTTTAATGACTATGAAGTTATGGTTTATCAGGTATTAAACGGCTCAAACATTAATGAACTTATCCCCCATATATTTAAATAGAAGTTTAACGTTCAAATAATCAAATATTGGTAGTTTGTTTTCTAAATTTGAATTACGTCACAAATGAACCAGAAAAAACTACGTGTTATTCAGAAGTAAGCGAATTATACATTGGTGTTGAAGATACGGTTTTTGAACCTTACTCATTTTTACCGGTAATTTATTCATGATTGCTTAATAAATACCGGCCTTTTAGTTCAGTTAATTAAAAATGGAGTTAACTTCTGTTAAGGTTTTGAAGAAAAAGTGATTTTTGAACGGTTTAATTTTTTTTCTCTTTTCGACCCAAGTTTTATCTAGTGAAACCTTAAATAGAAAACCTGTTTAAAAACTGACTATTACGATTGCGTTAAAAAGGATATTAACTTCAATAAAACGATTAAGGTACCTATATATATTAGTAGATATCTCTATAGTTAGCTAGTATAGGGAACTAAGTTTGCAGGGTGTATAATAGTATGTAGAACTCTAGAGAGCACGTTAGCAGAGTGTAAGGTAGAGTGATACACCCCAGGTTGAAGATTATAATCTCTCATCTGAGGTGTGCACTCTCCAGATGCCTATTCTCCCTTTAAGTAATATATTTTACTATCATCCATTGAATACCATACTATATTCTTCATACGTTAATATAAAGACCTGATCTATACTAATTAATAGTCGGTTCAGTTATATACAAATAACTTAAAGAAGAAAAACCGAACTTTAATTAAATACTTATAGCGGGATATTATAACGGTTCTAATTTTTCCGTATTCTAATATTGATATTTACAAAAAATAAGCGGAACTAAGGAAAAACTGTAAAACCTAGAGTGACTTTAACAAAAGATAATTTTAATACAATATTATGAACTCGGTTGTCACTCTTTCGTTATTAAAAGCCTCGATACATTACTATTAACTCGGTTAACACTCTGAAAGTATCGGGGAGTTTATTAAAAAACTTTTTATCTCGCACTGAATAAGTAAATTATTAAGTTTTTAAATCCTTTGTTGGACCTGATCCAAACAAATCACTATACTAAATGGGTATTAAAACCGTTTAAGTATATTTTGGAAGCGACAAAACAGCTTTTGAAGCGCTTACAACATTACCCCAAGCGCTCAAAACAACTTACAAAGCGCTTATTATAATATTGGAAGCGCACAAAGCGACACTGAATACTCTACGTACTATCTTAATTTTTTTCTACATACCATTTTAACTCTTATATACAACTTCCTACTCTGAAATCCACCCTCCTTTTTTTTACATACCGTTTGTTTTAGTTGATATTTGCAACCTTTAAGTTAACTAGTTATTTGGTTAGTGTAGTAATCGAAAGCGTTGAATAATTACTTTGGAATGCTTAATAAATTTGGAACGTTTGGTTAAGCTTTATTTACTTTTCATTTATATTAGTAAGCGTTAAAGGCCCAATTTATAACTCTTTGTCACATTTCATTTCCTTTCTATTTGCGTATTATACGATTTAATTTGCTATTTCATTTCAAGATCCTCTTAATTATATCATTTGAATTAAATAGAAAATTTATCATTACGTTTTATTCGGAATAACAACTTGTGCTTAACAAGCTTACTTCTATGGTATCGTTAATAACGAACTTGGTTAAAGCTAGCAAATATGTACACGTATTATTCTAATTTATGGTGTTTCGAAAAAGCGTTCTAAAGTAAATTGATTTCAAAACGTGTGATAATATCATCGAAACTCCGGTAAAGGATTTAAACCTATAGATGGCAAAAACGTATGTTACAAATGTAATTTTTCATTTTGCGAAGAAAAAGTCTTAAAGAATCGATGTATTATATTATATTCGGGAACAATTTTCCAATCAAACGTTAGAATTATGGTGTACCATACACAACTTCATTTCTAAATTGTTAGGAGTATAGCTATAAAGTAAAGCCATTAATTGACTTGATAGTATGAACGGATATATTCTAAAAGCGTTAGTTATCAGGGCACAATTCCTCAATTCACTAAGCTAAAACGACAAAATGGTGTTTATAGTTGATTTCGTAGAAGGATACTGGTTTAAAAAACGTAAGAAACAACTTATTAAAGATATGAAGAACAAGTTACAACGTGAAATTACGTTACCTACGTAGAGCTTAAGACGCTCGGATAAATTAACCGCGCTCCGCGAAGGGCATATACAACTTAAGGAAGAATTTATAAAAAAGGAGGAAAAACCTAAAAGAATATCCTCCATTGGAGTTCATAATTTACCCGTTTTAACAAGTACTTCAAAGAATAGACTCAAGTTGTGCCACTCATTATCCGAAAGAGATACCCCTTCTAACATTATGAAAAACACCATAAACGAGAGAGACAACGCTTTCGGAAAAAAAAATAAAAAGCGATGAAAAGCTATACGAACCTTATGAACCAATACCAACATGCCATGACCTATACTACAACCTTTTATCTAACCATGTGTTTTTTTTTTTTTTTTTTTCATTAATAAAAACGATTTTATAAAGCTTATTAACTTTGTTAAATTATGGGATTGGAACGAGAATTATAGTAACGAGCCATACGAATTATTGAACAATGAAATTCTTATTATTTTGAATACTCTCAAAAACTAGATTCTAAAACTATTAAGTTTTACATAATCCAGCCAGGTATTTTGAATAAAAAGGTTCAAAATTAGTATATACACCATTGACACAAATAAATATATTTGTAGAGTCTTATATCTATTTCAAAATCGATTGTTAAACGGCAATTAATTACGAATTACCCAATATAAACTAAACGGGAGTTATATATAAATTTATTGAATATTATGATAATAGTACAAGAAACGTTGTAAAAGACGATAACTATTTTACTATGAATATTAAGGAGGTTTTGGATAACTTTTGGACCTGAATATCAAGACGATAAACAGTTTACTTTAATAATTATGAATTTTCTTTGTGGAAATCTGGATTTTGAATTTGCGTTATTTAAATCTGAAAATGATTTGAAAGCTTGTTATACAAGTTTTGGAGTATTGTTTAAAACTTTGTTCTATCCATAAACGTGCTTGAGATCGATATCTTTAGTCATAAAAGCTAAAAATTAAAGCCTATAAATTATAACGTCGAATTTTGCAAAGAATATTTCATAATGTTTTCAATTAACAATTTAAAGTGTATCCGAGGAATAAAGGCGCTACCCTAAGCATCAAATGCGGATATAAAGGCAATAAAAACTAAAAAGGGAATTTCGGAATTCATCAACAAAGTTTTGGATATTATTATTTATCACTATAATTAGTATATATAAGGACTACTTTGCAGGGCATATGGCAGTGTATCAAGAAGCAAGGTTCAATCCTACAGAGTACATGATAACGTGTCACGCTGCAGGATGCACCTTTTATGCCAATGCTTAAAAGGGAGATTGTCAAAGGGTATGGTAGAGTGCCACGCTTTGGGTGAGAGCTTATAAGCTCTCAACTAAGGCGTGCACTCTCTGGATGCTTCTCTCTTGACAACTTATCCTTTACTACAACAATACCAATCTTTACAATTACTCTTCTACTCTTTTACGTTTACGTAAATAAGTAGAGATCTTACCAAAACTGATCAGTAGCTGATTAGTTCAACTATAAACAGCCTAGAAAAGAAGAGACAAACCAAAGTTTAATACCTATATCGGGATTCTGTAGCGGTCTCAACTTTTTGTGATTTAACACTACGACTTACAAAAACCATACAGGAGTGTGGAATTACGCGGGAGCGCCTTTGAGACCCAAAGCGTAACAAGACTATAATACTCAGAGTGACTCTAAGAAGAATAACTTTAGTACAATATCATCAACCAGTTGGTGCCCTATGTACTAAAAGCCCTGTTGTGTCATCCTTTAACTCTCTTTAGCGCTCTGAACGTATCAGGGCACTTTTTGAAGGGCATTCTATCACGCTTCAGGCCACGCAAGCCAAAAACAAAACATAAAAGTTCGGAACTTGTTATTAGGACCTATCCGAAAACAACCGCTTGTGGATAGTACAAACAGTCTACAAGTTAACTCTCTTTTAGTGGTGCAAACAGCTAAAAAAAAACATCAACAACGCCCTGAAAATAACATCCGAAACGCCCCAATAAAAATTTTTGCAATTATGGCCCATACGAAAATAAAGCGCCCATGAAAGCATATTAAAAGAGCTCCTGCCTACGCCGAGTACTTTGGATTACGTATTCGAAACGTGAGCCATTACCGCTTTATCAAGCAACACCAATAGGAGGGTCATGTGACCTAATTCGCTACAACTTTTTATTTGCGAAAAGAAGGAAAGAAGTTTTACCTAGACCGATGTTATATACCACTGTAATTACTGGATTATGGGACCGATGTTATACACCATTGTAATTACTAGATTACAGAAACGGGTGGCATAAAGCAAGAAGAAAAGATTGCCTGTGTTGATATTATTATGTATCACTATAGCTAGTAAACGTAGTGACTACTTTATAAGGCATATGCCAGTACATCAAACTGCAAGGCAATGTGCACTCCTACAGAGTACATGATAGCGTGTCAAGCTTCAGTATACAACCTTTATGCCACTTCTCAAAAGGGAGATTAGAAAAGTGCACGGTAGAATGACACGCTCTTAATGAGAGTTTATAATCTCTCACCTAATGCGTGCACTCTCTCGATGCTTCTCCCTTGACAACTTATCCTTTAGTACTACAATACCAATCTTTACGATTACTATTCTATTCTTTTACGTTTACGTGAATGAGCAGAAACCTTATCGACAAAAGTGAATATTAATGCAATCGGTTTTTTTAATTAGAAATAAAGTTTTTTAGGTAACTTAGATTTTCCGTACCCCTGTAAAAGTATAAGAAGGCTGATAAGATTATTGAAAAGGAGTTTTATCGATGATAATAACGTTTCATAGTCGATAAATCATTCAATATACAAATAAATTCGCGCTTAACAATAATTTTAAACTAATGACCCGATGGAATATTAAAAGAATATTAGTTTTATATTGATATAGGGAATTCGAAAGGTGTTAAAAAGTAATTCGACATTTAGTTGCACGAGTATATATTTCAAAAAGACCATGAGGGGAAAAATAAGATTTATATAATAACTTGCGATAAGAAAACGAATGAACGTGGCTATGAAAACCTATAGGATAGTGTATTTCTATATTATAAAAGTTTAAATAGAGCTACAGGCGAGTTAAAAATTTATATAGTATTGCCATTTATATTATTTTATCGGTATAGTTGCCGATTTCAAGACATTATGTCAGACAACAATATGGTAGAAACTTAGACCGTTGTAAATCAACAATTCGATGTTTTCGCAATAAAGTTTCCCAAATTACAACTCGACCTCATGAAAAAGCATCGCGCAATTTTTTTCGTTAAAGGTAAAACGTTATGTGGAATGGTAATAATCAAGAAGCTGTTCAGACTGGTCATATTTTACGTAAACGATTTGAAAATGCCGCTTCTACTTTTGTTAACTATTATGAATGAGTTGAAAATCAAAGTAAGAAATACAATAAATTAACTTATCCGCGTCTTGAATAACACATTTCTTTCGTTTTAAATTTTTTTTTAATACTTTTAACTTTCCATATGATACGAATAACGGTTATAATTTACTTGATATAACCAAAATTATTCATATTACACCATTTGTTTGTGTATTTTCATACAAAACGCTTTTTAGCGTTTTTTCATGTGGCAAGTAATATTAATATAGAAAGGAAATCGTTGAAAGTTATAAAAAAAAACTACCAAAAATGGCAATTGAAATTATAAGCCACTTGACTATTTAATTTCTGTTCATTGGACGATATTTCCTTTAATTAGAAGGTTATCATCGATATTACATATTCAGAAAAATGATTTATCTTTTACATAATTGATGTTTTAATATCCTTTTAATACGTTAAGTTTACAGCGTTTTATTTTTGAATCGTTGGGATATCTTAGTGAACTCATAAATGAATGCTTATTTAAGGTCTTCGATAAATATTAATGAACGTACTAGTATAGATTGATATTTAAACAAATAAGGGACCAACGTTAAAATAATCGGAAACGAATACAAAAAAATACCAATAAAAGCGCCTTAAAAATTTAGTAGGTATAGGCGGTATTATAAACCGTTTCAAAGGGCGTATACGTTATTATTGAAAGAATTAAAAGAAAATAAGTTCAAGGAATTCATTGTATAAATAGAGCTAAACTTGGTAAAAAACATTGAACGAATAAATTTATCCTTATACTCTCTATAGTTTGTATTTACACTGAATTCTACGTGGATTTTCCACCATAACGAATCATCATTTGAAAAGAAAAATTTATAATAAATTTTATGGCAGTTCTATGTTCTTTCAGGGTGAAAAATAATGTCTCTAGGAAATTATCAACAGAAAATGGCCTTTGGGAAACAAGTGGTCTAAAGCTGCCGCTAAAATTCGAGGTCCTGGTT
Organism: Anisogramma anomala; assembly: GCA_038502455.1. NCBI lineage: Eukaryota > Fungi > Ascomycota > Sordariomycetes > Diaporthales > Gnomoniaceae > Anisogramma > Anisogramma anomala. The sequence goes on along the minus strand of JASMMZ010000002.1, from coordinate 6,221,130 downwards.
TGGAAAACAAAAACCGGATGGATTAGCCTTTGGATAATTAGTTTTATTGAAGAATACGATATGATTGTGAATGTTTCAAACATCGAAAGTGTATTTTGTTATATAATAGTACATGACTATAAAGAATGGACAACAAAGCCTTAAGATATTACATGCCAAATAACAATAACCACATTATCTTTACTATAATACAAACTAATTTTCATCAATATTTATATACTCTTCGGATACCTTTTTATATCCTTGAATACTTTATACGAACAAATAGCTTATTACAATAGAATTTAAAGATCGTCGATGAAGGCATTTATTTGGTTCGAAAATCAAAAAACACCTTGAAAAATTTGGTTTATACTATTTAATCATCCAGAAGTAGGTAGTAGACCTTGCGTTGAGTGTGTAACTGAGTCGTAAAGGTTTTATTACAGTCCCGGGTAAACCTTCTAAAAATTCGACCTGAAAAGAAATCTCTGTAATAATCGAATAGGAAATTTATATTTTAAAAGGTTTAATATGACAATTTACTACGACTATGAAAATATCCCTACTAAATTGATTTCTAAGGTAAAATTTAATGATAGGAAACCTCAGGAAAAGAGTTGTTTTTAATGAAATAATAAAATAATGTCGAGAAGAATAATATCATAATTTAATTTTTTACTTTACAATAGGCGAGATATCGCTTAATTTCAGCGTTTACTACTTCTTTATATGCTCATTATGACATTCATCATAAACTTCGAAATATTACAAAGGAACATATACAATTATAGAAACGCCTTAAGCGGAATATCTACGCCTACTAAGCTATAAAGCTCTGGAAATAATATTACCCGAAACGATATTATATATTCTTAAATAATCTTTTAACTTTGAGGAAATTAATGTGTATCAGTTTGATATATATTCAAAACTCAATAATAAACGCTTCGAATTAAACAGTTCTACCTTCGACGCTTATTTATTAGTTTTTACAACTCTTTGAAAGGTGTTATAGTTATCAGAATATAGATCAACTTCATGTTTATGTTGTATTATATGTTGTTCCCCGCCTCCAAAAACAAGAAGTTTTAAGATAACAATTAAAAAGACGAAGTCTAAAATATAAATGACGGAGTACCAACTAATTAACCTAAATAATGTAAAGTTCAGGTTTTAAAATAATATTTCATAGTTTGTTAGTAAGGCTTTAGACGTTGCAATGTTGTCGATTCGATTGGTCGAAGTAATAGTAGTATTACAGTAGTCAAACGGTAGATGTATTGTTCTAGGTTTGACAGACCGCTAGCCAGTCTATACAGTAATTTGTATGGCCAATAGCTTAGCCTATTCCCTATTTTAAAGTAGGGCCATACTATACTTAACCTACAGTCAAGTACAATAGGCTCACATAAAACAATACAATTAACTTTTAGTTAGTATAGTTAACTTTACTATAAGTAAATTTGACCTAATGCACTGCAAATATCATTATTATAATACTGGCAGCTTTTTAGTTTGTACGTGTACGACGGTGAAGTTAATGAATCTTTTCTGGTTAGCGTTAAATTGCAACCTCGTTAATTGGTTAGTCTCCTGTTACTTTCAATTACCCCCCACATCAGATTTCACCCATTTGTTCTTAAATTGGCTCCAATGACTGTTAATCAACTTACAGCTCTGAGTTCCGACTTTATAGACTCCTATAAAAATTTCTTTCGCCAAATACCCGTGTAGTTCTCTACTTTAGCCTTAATACGTAAACAATTTAATATCGTTAATCCTCTAGAAGTCTTCAAATTTAACAGCATATCCCTAACCGCCGCTATGTAATCTGGGCTTTCCGGACAACCTATTAATATAGCCCTAGATACGTATAGTCAGCCTATTGCTATCCACAAATTTTAAGGTTTTGTTCAGCGATACTATCGCTATTGCATTTACAGGATTGTCTTTTCCGTTAATCCACCGGAACTCTTTACTCTCCCTTCCTTTGTAAACTTCGCAAAGTACTATCATGTCGATTATCAGGCGTTTTTCGCTGGTGGTTCCGAGTTTAGAAACGTATTTGAACAAGCTTTACGAATTGTTACAAATCACCACCTAAATAAAATAATTCTTAAGCTACCTTATAATAAAGTCAAGGGTTTCCCACAGCACTATACCTATATCAAAGCCTATCATTATACTGTAAACCTCTATCGTCAATAACCTTCATATAATCCTTTTATATTTAATAAATATACAATAAATTAGGCTATCGATAATACTAACCTGGTTTTTCTGTCTATATTTTGTAATTAAGGTTATTAGGAAGCCTATTTATAAAGATAAGTTGGTGTTATTTATAAAAGACCTATCTGTAAAAAATTATAAACTTAGCATTCGATATATTGATTAGGACTATATTAATTACTCGATCCAGATTTCGTATCTACCACTTTATTTTCTTATTAATCCGGTTGATGTTGTTATATATTAGGTCTTATATTTATTTCGCGACAAAAAGGTTGTAATAGGTTTTTAGTTGGCAGAAAGTAGTAATACAGCTGTTTCGGACACGTTGTTTTCGGTACCATTAGGCCTCAACTACATTAATCTTAGCGACTATAACCAAATTAGTGTTTTAGCCTTTTTGGAGAAAGCTGCAGCCGGCGTTAATACTAAGTATATAGATTAACGATTCGTTGAAGTTAATTTAATTACCATTTACTAATGTTGTAACCGGCTTATAATTTTGAAACTCAAAGTCCTAAGTCGCCTATTATTGCATTATAATAAAGTTAGCTGTTTTCACGAAAAAGGTATCGTTAATTCGTATCCATATTATTCTGAAGTCCTTTTCTTACGTTACCAGCAAATACGTGTTATATATTAAAATTTTATACCTAGCCATGATTCAAAGTACGACTAGTCGGTTCAAAATTAGTAAATACCTATATTAACCGATTCGTATAAAGTCTTAATATATCATATTACCATTTTTTTAAAGGTAGATAAACCGTAATTCCTATGGTAATTTCAATAATACTATTCTTTATAAGTCCGTTATTTATTACCTATAGACTTAAATTATATATCAGCTATTAAAGGTAAACTTAGCTTTAATTTTAGTCAATAAACGTATTACTCAAACTACTATCATACCTTAATTGATCTTTTAAATCGTCAATTACTGTGTAAGGATTCTGATTTAACCTTTATTACCGTATCCATAAACAAATAAACTTAATTTTTCTTACGTTCACTCTGTGGTCTTTCCTTTAACCCCGTAATTAATTTTCGATTTGAAAATAGTAACGTTTAGGTTTTCGAGGTTAAGATCAACCCTAAATACGAATTATACAACTCCTAGAATCAGAAAATTATTAATATCTTCTTTGTCACTTTCTTTACAAGATTTATCTAAATTCTTAATAATACCTTATATTCGAAGCTTTCATAACAATTTTTCGTATCTTTTCCTTTTCTATCTACTTAAACAGTATTAAAAATACAATCTGGTATATATTTCTTCTTTTTAATGTTCTTCTTTTTCCGGGGGTCGTTCGTGCCAGTAGCGTTATTTTATCGGCTTGTCGATAACCGGTGGAGGAGGCTCGTATGGGCTCGGTCTCTTGGCTAAAAATTCTTCATTTTTAATAGACTTAATATAAGGTTGAACCTAGGTAATTCGAAAAAATAAAAGACCGTTAACAATTTTAACAACTACTTTAAAATGAACAATAATTAAGGTTTTATATAAACCTTTATATTTACCCGGCTCCTGCTACATGAGGATTTTATTTTATAAGGGCAGAATAAATACATAGATTATTATAGGTCAATTCCTAGTGTTAAGGGTATTATTAACTTGGTGGCGTGCTGATTCCTTCCTTAGTTCTCTAAAAGCTTTACAGTAATCTATAACTCGCTTTTTTGTATTAACTAATAGCCGAGATTCACTCCTTAGGCGTTGATACGCTTTAAAAACAAGTACAGTTGGCATTAGACCGTTAAGGTCCACGGTATTATTCAGGCCCTTTACCTCTATCTAAAGGCGTGCCTTCGAATCTATAAAACTTCTAATCTCTAACATAAATATGTTATACGCTCGGATAAGTAGATAGTATACCTTTTTGATCTTTTTAATATTTTAGTAAGCTTTTATAGGTACTCTTTTATATTAGATACCTATTATTTTAACATCCTTTTGAAATTTCACTGGTATAAAGTTGGTGTCGGTATCGTAAAAGATGAAGTTAGGTGGACTTAAATACTTATTCATCCATAATATACTTAACGTTTTCCACGTATCCTTTGCTAAAAGGAATTTTCGGAACTTGGTACCATAGAAAGAAGTTACAGATTTAACGACGTGGAAAGAAGATTTTTATCCAAGTAGAACACACTAAAAAAAACCTCTGAGAGTTTTCATCGTTTTTTAGTATAAATTCAAATCATCGGTGGACTTAGGTATATATTTAGTAATAGGTGAAAAGCTTTTTAATAGGTTTAGAGGAAAAATACTCCACATTTTTGTATTTTATAAACTTTAGGATTTTATATAACCTGTTAATGATTAAGTAGTTTAAACGCCTATATAATTAACGTATTTTTTTCTTCGTTAAGTTTAATACCATTGGTTTAGTTCTTTAAAGGAAAAACAATTAGTGACTTTACTCAAAGGCGACGGGAAACCTTTAGCCTTTTTTTATCCAACTTGTCGGCATTGACATCGATGTTAACATTAAATGCCTTTATATCCTTGAAAAAAATAAGACAAGGGGTAGTAGACTTAAGTATATAAAACATTATTGACCTAATAATAGTTTAAATTACTTTCGTCCTTAGAAACGATAGTTATTCGCTTAGTCCGAAGCTAACTTTAGCCTTACCAATATCGTAACAATTTATCTCCATACCCGTAACTCCTTTTATTCGTAATGTTTCCTATTATCAATTGCCTCCTATAAAGTATCTTATTACCCTTATATCTAGTAAAATACCTTAATACGTGTAGTCTGCGTAACGGTCGCAAAAGTTAAAGGTGTGAATAAGGTAAGTGACTTAGTTAAGGTAAATTTAAGTGTCTTTACTGCCTGGGCAGTATTTGAAGGCATAGTTGGCTAATTAATAAGCCGCTCCAGGACCTGTATTTTTGTACCACATAATCTGTTAAGGGGTGTTATGGCCGTCAATCGGCTCGTAACTTTCGAAATCTACGATTTAATCTAAGTAATTCTATTTAAAAGTGCTAGGATACTGGATTTAATACATTACCTTCTTATCATTTCGTTGGACGAGGGGTAGCTAGTTAACTAACAGCCAAATTTTCAATAGATTTACTATCTTTTACCATTCTCACAACGATAGTATTTGCGATCACTAGGTTCTCTTAAATTTTGGTACTGTTGGCAACAACGTGGCTACTATCTTAAGTCTATAGTCTATGGGCCAAACCTTATGTGTTAAGGGCTCCTATAGTTGTACTTGCGGTCGATGTAATTAACTACCATAAAGTTTTTATTATTTACGTTAGGAAAGTTGCCGGCTTAGGGTAATATATTAAGCGAGTTTGGTGTACGCGCTATTAAAATTATGAGCAAGGAACGTAACTAATTAAAGAAGCCTTAACAAATAGTATTTGGGTATTATAGGGTGTATTTAAACTCGTTAACGCCCGTAACAGCTAAATGTACCTGCTTGTGAAGTATATCTTCACTTACCTGGGGTTTTATCATTAATTTTTAATACAATAAAAACTTATTAAACATCTAGTTAAGTATCTCCATTAATCTTTCTTCCTTTTTCTTTTTCGCCAATATCATAGTTTACTGTGCAATAACCCAGATTTTGCAATATTAGGTAAGGTAGACATTATATTCGAAGTATCTTTTGATGTTATCGTAAACTTCGCTAAAGATAATCGCTCGAGTTAGGAAAGTCAAGTAGTAGTCCTTAGCATACCTTTTAAGGATTTCGGAAAAAAATAAAATAAAAACTAAAAGAAGAAACCTCCATTTACGTACAGATATTTAAAAGAGAGATTATCTTTGGGGAGAAAACTTTATTCGGATTTCCTTTATGATCTTCTACGTCATTCTAAATCTTAGCAAAATCCATGGAAAGTTCGTAATTAATGTTGAATATCTTAATAGATTTTACAGGTTGGTCGAGATAGTTATTCCAGTCTTTATTAGTAATATTTCCTAGCAGTTTACGCCTTAAAGCCGCTGAGGTACATTATTAAGGGTAAATACTAGTTGCTCAACCCGAGGGTCAAAGTCCTGTAATGATATCTATGGTGGGCTTACGCCTATGAGTAAACCTGTTATAAAAAAGCCTTTAAAGAACCGAACAGTTTTAATTAAAATGTTGTGGGGAAGAAGTGAGTTAAAAAATTTCAGGTATTTAATGATTTTGATTGATTGATTGGTATAAAAAGTTAACGTTAATATTTTAAGATGCGATGATGGTTGTTATTTTACGTGTCTTATCGCTGCTAAAGGCGTACTCAACGCTTTTACGTGGAGGTGTTCAACTACCAAGAAAGTTAATAGGTTCTTTATCGTTAACGCGTAAAAATGTTTAACTTAGCTAAAGGTAAAGGGGGGGTTTCTGAGATCGCATATAAGGGCTTTAGGGTTTTTTTTTATACCCTTTACCTTAGTGTGTAGGTCTTGAGGGCATTTCTCAAACTAGGATAAGTCGAAAAGGGCTTATGTTAACTTTTTAACACCCTGTACTTAAACATAAATCCTTCATTCATTTGTTCATAACTTAAGCTTCGACTTAACCTCTTTTTAAATTGACTTTAACATGTTAATTGTTCAGTCGTCGTAGAAATCGCGATATTTGCAGAAGGCACAGTTAGGGTTTAAACTATTGTTATACTTAATAATATAATATCTCATGAAGTTAGCAAGATGATTTTCCCTTAAGCTTTTATCAATATCTTACGCTTAAGATTTTCGTCATAGTATTTGATAAAGGCAGTTTCAAGGGCTCTGATTGTTTTTTTCTAGGCAGAGTCGTTGATAGTTTCAAAATAAGTGTTGGTGGTAGTATTCTTAAGGTTTTGGCTTACGTAGGACTTGATAGCTGTAAGACTTGATATTTTGGTGTAAAACAGCGTAAGAATTTGGCAATTTAGTATGAAGTTGCGTAACGTAGCTTTTTCGGCGCAACTCAGCGATTTTTGGGTTTTTAACTTAAACTAAAAATCTTAATGATCAAATTGGCATAGGGGAAGTAAAAAAATTAAAGTAAATGGAAAACTTGATGTAAAGAGTAAAGTCAAAAGTTGTTTGTTGTTATAGGTAAAAGTCGATGGTTATTTATTGTTTAGCCGTGAGATTTGGTCGGTTTTGTAATAGTAGCACCTATAATAATACTGAACCGTTTGCCATCTTACCTAACTTTAAAACTTCTCACAGTTAATTTCAAAGTCTTTTAAGAGGATCTGTTAAAGATTTTTATGTGGTTTCGAATAGTAATACCGTCTCTTACTTCCAGATTTCCGTTGCGGACTGGCTCAACCTAAAAATCTTCTTTGTTTTTTTGTCGTTATGGACTAGCGCAGTACTAAAAAAAGCCTTTCATAAGAATCTTTCCTCTACCTTAGCCGCCGATGTAGCCGTAAAGTATAACCGGAAAGTAGCTTCTTCGTTTACTTGGCTTATTTATTCCTAGCTTAATAATAACTAATTATTGTTGGTAGGGCTTAAGACATTGCAACGTTATCGATTCGATTGGTCGAAGTAACAGTAGTATTTCAATAGTCAAGTAGTGGATGTATTGTTCTAGGTTTGGCAGACTGCTAATCGGTCTGTACAGTAATTTGTATGGCCAATTTCTTGGCTTGTACCCTAGTGTGAAGTAGGATCATACTGCACTTGACTTATAGTAAAATACAGTGGGATTACACACAACAATACACTCAACTTGCAGTCATTATAGTTAACTTTACTGTAAGTAAAGTTGACCTACTTCATTGCAAATACTACTATTCAAACAAAGTTCGTTTAAAAGAGATAATATGATAAAATTACTTTTGTTAAATGAAGAAGGGTAAAGTTAGTTAACAAGTACATATATCACCGTATATGCGAGGCTTGTGTTGTATTAGTCGTATAATCGGAAATAGTGTTTCACCTGTTTATCGTTATGGGATATTAGATAAAATGGTTGGATAAAAAATACCAAGCGTTCCATAAACGCCTCGAGTAACAAATCCAGAATCCGAAACTTAATCTACGTTTCGTACCCCTCGACATATAGAAAACAAAGTTTTTTACTTTTAATAATAATGTGTTTGCGAATAATAGTGATTGAAACTTGCAAATAAGGTTTATATTTGTTATCTGTAAAAAAATATTGAACCTAAATAGGTTTACCTTATGCGATTATATGATTAATTGAAGTTGGATCAAATGTAATCTAGTTTAACGAAGCATTTTCACCTCAACAATCACTAAAATAGTTAAAAGTTTCGATTTTATCATTATCATAGAAAAGATAGTTTATTCAATAATTTCTAACTATAGAATAAACACCCTTCCTTTAGTGGTTTCTACTGATTTTTTCACTTTTCATAAGTGCTAAATCAAATTCAGCAATTCAAATGAAAATCGTTTTATATTCGATTGATTGTTTTGAGCTAACCTCACAAGTATTACAAGATTGAAACAACAAAATGAATGGATGGAAAATTAAACCTATCGTATATAATAACTGAAACCGTTCCAAATAAAGTGTTGGAAACGCTTATATTTTTAAGCACTTTCTTTGTTAACGTTGCTAGAGAGTTCGTAAAACCTAGCCCCCTATAGGTAACCATTATTTATACTCTTTTAGGTATTTCATTTTGTATCTTTCTTTTTAGCTTCATTATTAACCCATAACATTACACATTTCACCTTTTTAATGAGTTATTAACCGTTCTACCGAAATATTGGTATTTTTGGTATTTAACATTTTACTTATAACTAATATATTATAATATTTTAGATATACTATTTATCATTTGCGTAATAGTTTGGTCTAAAAATTATATTCTTTACACAGCTACTTATATAAAGGGTCGTTGAATCTAGCACAATATTAAAAGGAGTAGATAGAGGTTTCCGTACAGAAAGAGGGAAAAAGAGCACGCGGTTTTGTCCTTATCATTATCATCACCTTCGTTATCTTCGTCATCATCATTATCATCGCCGTAATTATTGACGTCGTTGCCAACGTCGTTACCTCGAGGAGAGCTTAGTGCTTTCTACGCCTTAAATTATATACCTTTGGGTAAAGTGTAATAAGTGGGGTCGAATTTTTCCCTACGACATACGAAATCTTCATTGAATTTACCTACATAGAATGGAGGTAAATCCATTTGGTAAATAATAATAACGGTATTTGTTTTCTTCGAGAGTTTGTTAATACCTAACCAAAATTAACCTAAGTTTTATATTGCTTATAAGAAAAATAAACGTCGAATGAAAACTTTCAAATTACGTATTGGAAAAGTAAGTTATTTACCAGGTAGGTGGAGGATACGTAGAAAAGTTTTAGCGAAGGGTTTTTCTATTACTAGTAGAGCGGTATACCTGTTGTTGCCACGTTTATAACGGTAATAAAGAATCAAAAAGCCTACGTTTTAACAGTATTAGTTCAAAAGAATTCCCGCAGAATTTAAGATTACGTACAGTATATCAGGCGTAATTATAAGCGGTCTTGAAACTCTTACCGTATTTTACCGTATTAAAGTTTTACATGTTAAAGTGGACTCGCAATATACTAGATAAGGCGCGTCTTAAAGTGACGGACTCGTTTCGCCATCTCTACCTCGTTTATTTTACAATTAGTATATTAAAATTTGAAAGGATACATACTATATACCCCGTTATAACTTTTCAATGTTATATTTACATCGTTTTCGCGACATCACGGGTAATGGCGGGGTATTTATTTGTAACGAAAGGATAAAGTCAATAACGGTGGGCTCATGCCCTTACTTTTACTTTTATTGTTGTTATTGTTATATGATATAACAGGGAAGGAGAAATGAAAATGGAAGTGAAGAGAAATGAATAAGGAGGGAGTGGCGGCAGCGGAGGAGACGGAGCGGAAAGAGGAGGCGGAGTCGAAGTGTGAAGAACAATTGGTGGGTATGCGACTGTTAGGGGAAAGAACAGCGGCTATAGCTATTTAGATGCATTGGCTCTATCGCACCTAATGGCGCCTTTAATTGCGATGTTTACGAGACATGTTATGTGACATAACCAAAATTTGTCGCGCGAATATAAAAATGCAGTGAAGAAAATTTATTAATATATTGATTAATACGATAGCGTTGTATTGTTAATTAAGGACTTAATTGGTAAGTAATAATGCATCGTTAAATGAGAAAGGAAAGTTTTACTTAAGTTGTTAACGATATATTATTTTATATCAACTTGATGATACGTAACATTTATAATTACACTTTAACTTGGTTTTTAAACCTTTTAAATTGACCTTGTAAACGCAAATTACTGTTTATACTAATATTATCATATAATAACAGATTTTGTGTTAAAGTAGTCCTTAATTCATATTACTGTTACTAATAAACATGTTATCAGAAGTTTGGACAAATTATACCATTATTGTTAAGTTATGGATACAAGGCTTAACAAAAATCAAAGATTGATAGCGCATATATTAACACATATTATTATAGTTAGTAAACGTAGGGAACCACTTTTGCAAAGTGTATAATTGCGTATTACGCTTTTGAGAGTACGTTAGCAGAGTGTATGGTAGGGTGTCACGCTGTAAGTGGGAGCTTATAAGCTCTCATCCGAGGCTTTCACTCTGCAGATACCTTATCTCAATTTAACTAATCTATCCTACTACTATATTTCAAATACTATACTTTCTTCTCTATACGTTGACCTAAAGACCTAACTAACAGTAACTTTTGTTCAATAATTTACAAATTCTATCATGTATTACTTATCGAATATTATCAAGAAATTTATTCCAAAAATTATGAGGAATTATAAGTAGTTAAAAGGTATAAAATGAAGAGCTTTGGGGTACGACTCGCACATTTATTATCCTTACAAATTTTAAAAACTTAAAATACTTTATAATCATCTAAACGATTTTCTAACGACAAATCCGTTAATCAAAACGCGTTTTCAAATTCCGTTTTAAGTTAATTTATAATAAATAGGGAAATTTTATATCATCCAGTACATTATTTTGATAAGACCAGGGTATTTTTAAAATCTTCCTCAACTCTTTCCTTTTAAGCCGAGAACTACAACTCCTACACACCGAAAAGGTCCTCTTTAAGTCGCTTCTACATGTATATGTTTTTTTGTTAATTGTTGTTACCGAATTTAATCGAAAAGTTACGAATTTTTAACCAATATCAACCTTAAAAGTAATTGGAACACCGTTATTATCCGAAGCATAATTTACCATTATCAGATTTACGCGTTACATATAAACGACTGGATTTTACGATTAATATTTATATTAAAGACGACTAAATATAGAAGGTATTCATTTTGAAACATGGAATGGAATATAATAATATTTTACAGTTCTGTAACCGTACTTAGGATTCTATAAATAAGCCATTGATTATCGCGTTAATTTAAGTTATGAAAGATTTACTTTTCACCGTCAACCGGGCCATAAAGTTAACATTCTCATTTTACTAAAAATATACTCTTCGCCATGATTATATTATACGGACTGATATTTTTACCGGAATTGTAATATTTGGAGGCGGATAACTTATTATTGATTTCATTTAAAGGGTTTTCTCAAACTCTTATTCGTTTCCGAGCGATTATAAAACGAATCTTTAGTCTATTTTATAGTTGATTTCCCATGAAAACGAGCCGGTAACCCACGTTATTTTGTAATTATTATAGATCGTTTAAATGAAACTGTTACTTTAAAAGTAATCAATTTGATGAATATTGTGAATATTCATTGATATCACTATAGTTTGCAAACGTGAAGTATCTCGTTTGTGGAGTGCATGGTAGAGTATCAAGCACTAGGATGTACGTTAAGTAAGTATATGATAGGGTGTCACGCTTTAGTGAACACGTTAGCAGAGTTCATAGTAGAGTCCTACGCCCTAGGTGAAACCTTATAAGCTCTAATCTAAGGCGTAAATTTTCTAGGTACCTCTGATCCCTTATATATCATCTTTTTACAGTATTTTCATTTCTGTATATTAATATCAAAGACTTATCACCATAATTTGGTAGTCGACTTGGTAGATTATATATAGTCTAGGAAAAAATAGATCTACCTCAGTTGAATACTTTTAAAAAGATATAATAACGGTTTGAATTATTTCGTGTTTTAATATTACAATTTATAAGAAATACAAGAAAACGTAAAAATATTGCAATCGGAGTGGGTTTAGAAATAACAATGATAATACTATATTATTAACTCGGTTAGTATGAAGGGATTAAGCCAAATCTGTCTTTTAAGACGGTCGGATACTGTCTATTATCCTCGATAAAGAGAGGGAGGAAGAAACCTTTACCAAAGAGCTGCTACAAGCTACAAAAAAAGTGTAACTCGGTCATATAACAAGATGAATTTAAAGAATTCTAGAAGTATGGCAACCACTAAGACTAGATCCATGGTAACTACTAACTTATGCACCAGCTTGTGACATTAAACCTGGCATATCCCGATCCCTGCAGTCACCCCCTTCTCTCCCTTTCTCCCGCCTTATATATATATATTTATATCTACGTATATAAATCCACTAACCATCTTAACCAACGTATATTAAGCTTCTCACTATTTCCGAATCACTTACGCAGGTTAACTGACTCACTGTTGTCACAATCCATCTTAACTAATGTAAGTTAATTTTCAAATAATACAGCTAGCTATTTTACTCAACAGTGGTTAAGCCGCCTATTACTTTCACTTCACCCACGTAGGTTAACTAGTTCGTTGCTCAGAAGTCGTGAAATAACGACTTCGCATGACTCGTTGAATAGTAAAGGACAAAATCAAATTAAGTCCGCTAGAGGATTAGGTGGAAGAGCTCATCATTATCTTTAGCTGAACTATAACGAAATTCCAAAGTAGTTATCTAGGTTTGTTATATATAACCTACCTATTTTACAAAAACCTATCGCTTTAGAGAATGATCAATGCGGGGGAGGCTTACTTAAGTCTTATTATGGGCGCGTAGAATACTCTTATCATTAAATTCTGATTCTGTTTTTCTATTAGTACCTATAAATGTAATCGTAGGTAATTAATAATCGCGGATTTATTAGTTCGTAAACGGGTCAATAACGGTTCAAATAAATTAGTCAACGTAAAATCGAAAGTGTTTTTTACTCGAAATGTTAGATATGACTATATGGAAACCGATGATAAATAATATACGGTATTTATTTAAAAGGCAGTCTAATCTTTTCAAAAAAAAAAAAGACCAAACGTTATCGTCGACCCGAAACCATTACTAAAATATCGTTATTTATTACCCACTTCCTTTATACATTATTATGTAACCGCTATTATGGCTCATACGAATTTCGTTATATCTCGAATACTTTAAACGAAAGTTTAATTCCTTATATATAGTTTTTTATCCAAAATAGGTAAACTTTCAATTGGTTATATTGGGTTGATATGATAACCTTATATTATCAACAAACGATTTATATCATTATTGATAGTATTTTTCATTATTTTACGCTAACTCATAACGGGTTAATGAACGGCCTCAATTGAAGAGGATGAAAATAAAGAAAATACGCAAGTATATTAAAATCTTCTAATTAACGTATTCTATAATACTGTCTATCTTGGGGTAAAATTCGGTACTTTAAGGTTACTCCACTCCCGTCAAGTCGTAAAAGAATTTTCAAAACCCATTGGTTAAATATAAATTTATATCGCTAATATCACATGAATAAACCCGTCAAATCTCCAAAAACAGTTTAGAAACCGTATCGCATAAACTTCGTGGTTTATGGTATCCATTTCTTTCATAGTTACAACTTTACTGAAATAATCCGTAATAACTATAAGGTAAAGTGGGTCACCAGCTCCTTCACAAGGGAGATTTACTATAAAGTCGACTGAAAGCTCGTTCAAAAGCCGCTCGAGAATAGGTAGGAGCTTAAGAAGTCTCTCTAACTCCTGTACGCGACTTTGTACAGGAGTTACGCTTTTTCCTTCTGAAAGTCAATGAGGTTATCGGTAGAAGTGAGGTAAATACCAATATTGAATTTGGTACTAGAGATTTTCGGGCGTTAGGCGGAATCGAATGAGCAGGTACGAATATAATGACAATCAGTACTGTATCGCAGGCATAAACCAAGCTCCTTACGGTGGAAGAGTTTTAAATAGTTAAGACAGGTAACAAGTCATCTAATATTAACTCAAAAAGCGTTCACATCGGTTATAATAATATCTCACTGGCTGTTGCTAGCAGATATATCGCCATTGCTATTCTCACTACAAGCTGTACCGTTAATACTAATATCATTGACGTAATAGATGCCACTATATTAAGTACAAAAGTTGTAAAGTCTTTGATCAATACTTTAGGTATAGGCGACCTATTTGTTATAATCTACATGAATTGCAAAAGTAAGCAACGCGTTAGCGTATAAATCGTAAATATTTTTTTATATTAACGTCTGTAACGGTTGATTTTCAAATTATACCGTTAATTTTCGCAAAAAAAGCTTTTTCAATATTGAAAAAAACGTAAAACCAATAACTTATCCTTTATTTTAGGTTTATAAACTAGGCGATAACGGCTTATGCCTCAATTTTATTGTAATGGTATATGCGAAATATTATGATAAAAAAGTTAGGATCGTTATTACCGCCGTTATGACTACAAACATGATGGCTTTATATAGCGGTTTTCGTAAGGCCCTATCATTGGGGGGAAAATAGTACAAAAATCTGATTTAAACTGATGAATTTTCTATTTTTACTTAATTTACCTAATATTGTAACATTTTAAATTGAAAAGCATCATTGAACCTCGAAGAATTTTATTAGCTAGTTGAAAGGTTTGCGCTTAATTAGTTAACGGCCGGCATAATTAGATAGGCCGTTAATATCAGAGTCGGAGTCGGAGAAGTCTGAATTATTGTAATCGTTGACCCGACCTCCGGTAAAGGCCGGCGTAATAGTTACATCGTTCGTGGGTAACGTAAAATCAGAACGACACTAAGGGAGCGTATGCTCTCAAGGCGTAACCATGTTAGTGGCAATTTTAAGTTACCGAAATATAATCTTTAACGTAGCTAGTACATCGGTATCTCTTCCTTCTATGTGTGAAACATATTTGAGAACGACGTGATCCCACTCGATAAATTACGCACGTAAAGTTTCTGTAAGTTGTTTGTATTGGATAGTTAATTAGTCGTATTACGATACTCAAGCGTTTTAGAGCCGTTCTTCAATATGAACATCAAGGAAATATTCAAAGGCTTAAGGGTTTTGTATGAAAAAACCAAAAGACATAGTCTAGGACTATAATTTATTATAAATAACTAAGAACCATTTGGGAAGAAAAAATCAAAAACGATATATAAAGGGACTAGCCCAAAACTGTCGCTTAAAATAATCGGATACTATCTATTATCTTTGAAAAAGAAAAAGAGGAAGCAACCTCTACTAAAGAGCTGCTACAAGCTACAGGAAAGAGGTAACCCGGTTACGTGAAAGAACGACTCCAGAGTATTGTAGGAGCATAGAAATCGCTAGGGATAAATCACAGGTAACCACTAGTCCAGGCAACAGCCTGTAAGAGTTGGTGCCTTTTAATAAGTAAAAGCTCTATTATAATACTATTAACCCGATTAGAGCTCTAGATATATTCAAATACTTTTTAGAGAGCATTTCATTCTATATTGTATATGTAAGCCATCAAGTATCGGATTACTTTCTTAGGACTTAGTAGGTTAAAAAGTAATTTTTACAACGTTAAAACATATTTTACAAGCGATTAAAATAACCTTGGAAATATTTATATTCATATTAAAAACGTTTAAAATTAATATGAAAGAAATTATATATATTTCAAGAAAATTTAAAGTAAACTTCGTAGTATTCATTTAAATACTATAAACGCTGAAAGTAATATTCAGCGCTTTCGTATATCATCTTAACTCCCACACATACAACTTCTCCCTTCAAAATCCGATTTATATATCCTTTATTTAAGTTGATATTTACGACGTTTAAGCTGATCAATTATAAATCTAAAATAGTATATAAAAGAGTTAAAAAAACGAGTTTAAAAGGTTTAATACTGAATTTAAAACGCTTTGTCATATTCTTTTTACTCGTCATCTATATGTTATATGGTTTTTTTTATTCTATTTCAAAACCCCTTCAATTACATTGTTCCATACATAGTCGAAACTTAATTATTATATTATATTCGTAATAATAAATTATATACGACGACTGAACCTTCATAACATCATTAACATTAAGGTTGGTTAATATTAACGAGTATATACACGTTTTGTTTAATTATATAATGTTTCGGAAAATTGGTCTCAAGTATATTGATTTGAATTTGTAGGATGGAATAACTAAAACGATAGTAAAGGATTCGAATTTCGAGTTGGTAAATTTGTACTTAGTAAACCTAATTTTTAGTTAAAGGAGCAAAAGATTTCAAGGTTCGATATATTCGATGATTCCGGAAAAACTTCGGATTAAACGTTGGAAATGTAGCGTACTGTATACAACTTATTCTCGAAAGTATTACGGGAATAGTTAAGAAGTAAAAGAATTTATACAAAAGGTATTAATCACGATTATATAGCAGAAGCGTTGGTTATTAGGCCCTAACTTTACGAAATTCCACGTAAAGAAAATGAAGAGGTGTTAAAAGTGGACTTTATAAAAGAATATTAGTTCGAGGAGGGAAAGAAATAGTTTATTGAGGAAATACAGAATAATTTATCACGTGGAAGCACTTTACGTACGTAAAGCATAACCAGTTCAGCAAAATTAGCCTCATTTCTTGAAGGGTGGATAAATTTGAGGAAGGATTTACGGAAAAGAAAGAAAAGCTGTAAATATTATCCTTTACTCTAGTTCAAAATTTACCCGTTATATTAAATACTATGGAAAAGAGATGCAGGTCGGGTAAATTCCTAACAAAAAAATAGACCACTTCCCATTGTACTTAGAACGCTTTAAACCGAAGAGATGGTGTTTTCGAAGGAAATATAAAAGGCGAAAAAAAAAATTACCAACTTTTTCAACGAATATCTACAAATTACAATTAATATCATAACCTTCCAACTTACCTATTACCGATTGATAAAAGTAACTTTACGAAGCTCATAAAATTCGTTAAATGGTAAAACAAAAGCAAGAAATATAGCAGCAAAGTATACTATGTATTTAATAACAAAATTCGTATAATTGTTATAGACTTAGGCCATTGGCCATTGAGCCTATAGGTTACGTGACTATGTACGTAACGGGATGGGTAGTACCTGGCCTGAGCCTAGCTTGGGTGCGGATCGAGAACGGTCTGGGTATAGGCTGAGTACAGTCCGTATACGGCACGTATAAGGGTATTTGACGGGTTGGATACCGGTCCTATTTAAGGGTTCTTTACCTTGGGTTGCGGTAACATTTTTTAATGTTTCTCCGTATCTAAACAGTAAATTTTATTTGGTATTTATTTGGGTAACTATTAGAGGTAGGATTATAATATACTATGAAGGTTTATTTTTAGTTTGTTGAAGGCATATTACTTATAATAAACGAATAGATAACTGATATTAATAATTTGGCGCTACACATTAACGTTATTGGAAAGGACAGGCTGTCGGCGAATATCCAGTCCACTACCTTTATAAATAAACTTTTTACCCTTTAGGAGTCGACTTAAGCCGATATTTTTCGTTTACAAAATACTATAAGTTATATCGCGTCGGTTGCAAAATAATTATTATAACCGGATGAATTGACTTTAATTATTAACTTTACGTCTGACTTCGCTTATGTCGTCGCGAAAATTTAATAACACAAAGCTGAATTAACCGCAATTTACGCTGAGTATCTACCGGTTTACGGCGGGCAAAAATAACATAACTAATTGTAATTCGACTGATTTGCTTTTACGTGTGCAGCGATGCGCTAGAATATTAAATTTATATTAGAAGCGAATAAAATGTAGATTGGAAAGGATCGGTATATGTTCCTTCATATATTGTGATACTATACGGCGGCGGTAAAGTAAGTGGTTACGGTGTATTACGAAGTTAAAAGACACAAATATATATATAATATAGGGAAGTTTTTCGATTATATCGAAGCGGTTTTTCGTAACCCTTACCATGCAGATAAGCTATGAATCTAATTGAAAAGTTTAATTATAAACGATAAGGGATTATAAATATTATTTACTAATAGGTTCGAAATAATTTTAATTTAAGCGAGTGGCTTAAATTGTCCTTCGGCTGTAAAATATAACTACTTTTGTTTCCGTTAATCGCTACGTATTCGCGACAAATTCATTACGGTAAGTGTTAGCCGGGTGGATTATATCGTAGCCTTAGAGAAGTACTATAAATTCGACGACGAGTTAATTTTTTTGGATTTCAAGTGGCGTTTTGGTCTTTAACTAATAGGACCCGTCTAAGTTTAACATCCGGATAGTAATACAGTTATAACTATAGTTTCCGCCTTTTAAACGCTTTCTTTAAGGGGTTACGATAATCGCGGCCAGTTGTCTCAATACCGCAGTTGATTATTTTAATAAACCTATTCAATAAGCTTTTAAAACTAAAAACATAAGGCGACGTAAACGGTGATAAAGGAACGTTAATTTAAGTATACTTTAAAGCGTTCCGTATATTATAGTCCATCGGATTAATACAAACGTAACTACGATTTGCGCCGGATATTACGTTTTACGTAAGTATATTTAATTTAGGTTGAAAAGGTAAAGGAAGATTTCCTATTAACGGCGATGGGGAAAGCCTAACTTTTAGACATAGTTTATTTTAAGGATTATATAACTTTAACGGAGTAATTATTTAATCGAGTAAAAAGAAATTAAATTTAAGTCAACTACGTATAAACGAGGATTAATTCCTTATTTTCATACTTTTTAATAATACCTACTTTTGGATTCTTAGGTCTATTTTTGATATAATTATTATTGTAATATGAGTGAGGTTTTGGTATAAGAGTTAAAAATAAAGTAAATTCGGTTATTTTATCCGCTAAATCTCTGTACGATATGAGGATTATGGGAAAATGGTCGTATTTACCTAAATAGCCAAATTTAATATAAATATTAATAAATTACTAAACCTGATATAAATATATATTATTCTCAAAATAACGCGTGATGTCATTTTTAAAATATCTTGGATACGATATTAATAGGTAATCTTTATCGCGGGTGATAACCGTTTATTAGTTTAAAATTCACGATGTTTGGTTATCGATATAGTAATAATACGCCTTAAAACTGGAGATATATAAGGCGTAATGGATTCGGTTTTCTTTGAATGAATATAACATTTTTACCTAAAGATATAACGTATGGGGGATCAAGTTTACATAACTTATATGATAAACATTTACGAAATAATACGAATTTTGTAAGTTATGACAACGACTACGGTTAAAGAAAAAAAAGATTAGTTATGTTTTTTATTAAAATTGGCTGAATTTCGCGACCTATTCGAAAAGGATAAGGCTATAGCTTTACCCTTATATAAAGTGAAACTCAACTATTACATTCATATTAAACAGAATAAATTTTTTTTTAACTTAAACGACTTAATGGCCTTTATATTCGATATTAAGAAATTAAGCTTGCAAACTTTAACGATAGATTATGAAGTTAATAAATAATCGTTAGGTTCGAGTAGGCATTTCATCGGCGGTAACATCGGTATTATTTATTTGTAAACTAGAGAGGGTATGGGAGATAACGGTTTTATATCAATTACTGGGTATTAAATGAAATTATAAAATAATATCTTTTTCCTTTATTTTTAATTAAAGAAACTTTTTATACGTTATCGCAGTCAATATAACTTACGAAGTTAAATATTCGAACGGTTTTTCATCGTATTCGAATTATACCTAGGTAAAAGAATTAATGACGTTTCGTACTCGATTCGGGTTATTTAAATAATTAGCTACCCCTTTTTTGGTTAGCGGTAATGTCGGCGATATTTTAGCGATATATTAATTATATAATATTTGGACAACTTTGTACATTATTTTTAAGGTATTAGGTAGGATTACAAATCAATAGTTTGTATGGTTTTAAAATATTTTCGTAATCCGGGGTTGAATTTGGATTTAAAAAGTACGATTTAGTGGTAAAAGAAGTAAAATACCTGAGCTTTATAATAAAGGTTGGGGTAGGTATCCGGGCCGACCCCGAAAAAGTCTGGGTAATTCGCGAGTGTAAATTACTACGTGAGGTTCAGAAAGTTCGAAATTTTCTGGGTTTTGTTAACTTTTATTGTAATTTTATTAGTAAATTTTTTGAAGTTAGCGGATTGTCTTGTCGATTTAACGAAATAAGTTATTTGTTAAATTTAGACGAAACAAAAAAAATATGTATTATAAACCTTCAAAGATGTTTTTAGTACGGTTTCGATTTTGGTATATTGAGATTCAAATCGTTTAATAGTCGTGAAAACCGACTATTTAAAAACGGAATGAAAAGGCTATTTTTTATACCCGAATTAAAATGGTATTTCAAAATCAATAGCTTATTACTCTGTATTATTAATAAGTACGAAACGTAACTATACTATTTACGACAAGGAGCTTTTTACAATGGTATATTATTTGAAGGCGTGGTTTTCTGAATTTCATAGTATCCGCACACCATTTACTATTTTAATGGATTATAAAGGATTAGAATATTTATTTTTACCACGGTTAATTTCAGAACGTTAGGCTAAATAAATCGAAGTCCTTTCACTTTCTATTACCAACCTCGGTATAAGCCTGTAACTTAAAGCGCGTGCCCGAACACCTTAATTCGTAGGTTATAAGATAAACTCGAAGTTGAGGAATGTTATACGCGGGATTTTTTAGCCTATTTACATTATGATATTGAACGTAATATTAATGAATTTATATATTAAATGGATATGGATTACGGTTAGTTATGTAAAAGAATTTAGCGAAACGAAGGCTTGGTTATTAGATTACGACGATATGTATTTTAAGGGTAAGTCAGGGGTTTTCGAAGTGCCATTAAAGGTGATATAGTCCCGGACCCAACTCGCGCCTAGGTAGTTATCGGGGATAACGTTCAGGGATTTTAATACGATAGTATCGATAATAGCTTCGCGGGTTCGGCTCGCGTTAGGCTCGCTGGTATCGTTAACGCCGAATAATTGTTTTACTTTCGGCTTGGGTATGTTAACAGAATAATAGGATTAAAAAGTAGCGATCGACCCATTACATAAAGTTCGACTTTTAGCGGTTGCCGCAGGCGTCATTCACTTTTTACCTAAATATAATTAGTATAAATTACGGATTACAAGATTAATCCACGAGGTGTATTATATTATCATGGTCATTTGTAGCTACCAAGTTAAAAACCATTGATTACGAGAATTTTATAGTAAACATACGACTCGTTTATTATATGTTATCCTGATGAAAAACATTTTATTTCGCGTGTTTTAACGGAATTACTATGAAAAAAGAATAGTTGTAGATATTCGACTTTTATAACGAATATATACGTTATATAACGACATGAAACCTTATCGTATTTTACAGTAAGGCCTCCTTTAACCTTTAACTATTCCTAACCGGTATTACATGAATATTTCGATCGATTTCATCATCGACCTATTAGTTATTAATAGCAGATTTCGATATTTAATGGTTATTAAAAATCGTTTTTGTAAGTTTATTTAATTGAATATTATATAGTTTATAATTATCTATACGTATATGGAGCGCCTTGGGAATATTTAATGGTGATTTTATGCATATTCAATTTTTTTTATTAAAAATCTCGGTTCGAATTAGTAAAACGTATTTTAAACGAATTTATATTCTTGAGTGAGAGTTGAATAACTTTTGTTTACGGCGTATTACTTAAAAATAAATAATGGTACAAAACGGGTAAACCAGGACATTTAAAAATACTTACGTATCATTATTACCCTTTATTAATACGATTAAATTTTACATTTACCCGTTTATTAATTCGTGTTCAATAATCAGAAGTCGATGGTTACCGGATTTAACGTAAACCGTTTAGTAAATAGTTACGAAATATTACTTATTTTAAAGTTAACGGGGATACGAAGTCGTTAATCAATCCGACGGAGCGAATTATTGTATTTTTAGTTTATTTACATGAAGGGACGGAGTTAGCGTAAGTAACTATAACTAATATTTAATAATAAAGAATAACGATGACGAATCGTAGGCGACATCCGGCAAAACGACATAGAGTAAGGGATTAGATTTAATTATGCCTTCGTAACATTAAAATTAACCGCCTGAATAAAAAGATATATTTAATTTATAATTGGTACCGTATTGTCAATATTTCGAATCCATTTAATATCGTATTCAATATCTTTAACAAATACATTATATTTTATATAAATTCAATTAAACGAACTGCTCAGAACCCAGTTATTCATAGGTTTTGTCCGATATTTACCCGGGACTCATTTTAGTAATTACCGATATAGGGGAAGATTAATACGAGGAATTAGAAATATAGGAAATTCTCGAGATAAAAATGGAGAGGGGCGGGGCTCATTATATATTAATTAAGTGGAAAAGCAGTAATAAGTCGGAATAGGTATTACTGGAAGATTACTAGTATATTACAGCTTTAAATAACTTTAAAATGAAATATAAAGATATTAGGGTATACGATAACCCGATATTTCAATATTGACGTTAAGCTTATACCAAGCGATAAACTCAGTGCGAACCGCCTATATCTTCGGAATAATACCTCATTTACGGATAAAAAGAAGATTTTATTATTGAACTAGGTTATAATATAATAAAAACCGTCGGGTAAATATTACCCTACTTTCTCGAATATATATTTAAGCGTAAGGCGACTTTTACTACGATTTAATGAAAATATACTTACTTATTATCATTATCTTTATTAGGATTCAACGAGTATCGGTGTTACTAACGTTAAGGGATTTATTATAACTAATTTCAAATAGTAGGTAATGCCGGAAGAGGGGGACGATAAAAAGTGTAACGGAAACTAATAAACGTCGAGAAAGGGGGCTAGTAAAAAGCGGGACGGATATGAAACGACGCTAAGGATAATAAATAACGCGAAAAAGAGTAAATATCAGAAAAATCCGATAACGGGTAATATGAGGGAAAACGGATGTTAAAAGAGGCTAACAATGAAGGATAATTTTAAAAGGGACGGGCTTTTCAAAGAAACTGACGATAACATTAAACTAAAAGTAGGGTAAAAGGTGGTGCGGGAAAAGTAACCTTTTAAACGAGTTACAAAAACTGTAACATATTAGTTTGGGTTCGAATAACGAGGTTGATTCAAATACGATTTTACGCCTATTCGCAGTCGGCCCGATTAACTTTTTTTTATTTAAAGTTAATAAATAGGATATGGGTAAAATCGTAAATCGTAAAGTTAATGTTATGACCCAAGCATGTTGACGGGTCAGGAAACAGGCCAGCATGCAGCTGAGCTACCGAGAGCTTAAAGTACAACACATCAGACGGAGAACATCTCTTTTTCAGCACCAGACTAGGCAATCCTCCAAAGCTAGGGTTATCTAGATCACAAGTGCTAACTGAGCCTCAGTGAGCACTAGTGGGACTCAGTACTGAAGATGGTATGAGGGCCATAGAATATAAAGATACGGTTAGCACAACATAGATAGTATTTCCTTCATAGCTCTTCAGTTGTCAATCTAAGTATTCAGTCTACACACCTGAATAGCCTAACGTCTAGTAATCATTCTACAGAACAAAAAAACATCTTCTTGATATTGCACGTTTATTACCTCTACTACCTTACTGCTAACATAAACCCCCTGACACCTACAATTTACTCACGAGTACTTAGTGTGATCATTAAAGTTAAACTTTAAACGTTGTTTACCATATTTTATGAGCTGTAACCTACATTAGCTATAAAAATATAACCTAAATAGTAATATTATTTTAGCCCTTTAGGCTAAAACCACAAAATGTTATACGACGGTAGTTAAAAAGTGCTGTGGCAAAAACGTTACGCGTTAAAATCCGATTAGTCGAAGGCGTACTATCTTTATTAATAGGTAACATAATCAAGGGTAACGGAAAAATCTGGGGTAAAAACAGACCCTGGAAAAAAGGTCGGTGTAAACGTATAATTAAAAGGGTACGTAAACCGGGTAAAGCCGTAGGCAAACTGATTTCCTTAATATATTACGAAAAGAAGTTAATTTACGGTTATGCTTTTATTAGGTTTATTTATAGTTTTACTTGTTATAAACCCTCCAGTAAATACGACACCCTTTAGCTCGATAAATTCGAAAGTAAGTAAAAGAAACGTAAAAATTTAAAAAGCGGTTGATATATAATATAGAGACGTGTTTTTCCTGTAACAAAGAAAGTTTATTTTTATCATTACTATCTTTAAAGACAAAAAGATCTCTTATAACGCGAAGGAGCTATAGTAGGCATTTAGTGGGAGGTTATTAGTATATAATAGGGTAATATAACTTACAGAGGGTCTTATTATCTCCTTTAAAGGCGCCAACTATAACGTAACCTAAACTAAACCCTTGATATATGTCGATTATAATAATAAACTAGGAGAAAAAGGCTAAGATATATTAATGGAAATGACTGGATAAGATATGTAAATTTACGGTAAAGTGGTTATAAAAATGATTGTTAACGAAAAACGGCGGTGGTATAAAAGGGAAAAAGAGAAAGTTTTAAAAATTATGGGGGGCATTCGTATTTATACGGATTGGCAGACCGGATTCGGTAAGGGCTACGTATTATACGGGGTACATTATGCGATATTAGAGGTAAAAACGCTATTTTACACAGCGCGTTATACGATATCAACGACAAAAAAATGTTTTATAAAACGCGTTAAAAGGTACGTTATACGGCACCGGCGTCAAAAAAAATTGTATTACATGACGCGTTAACGGGTATATTATACGACGCTGGCAGTAAAAGAAATACATTATATATTTTATTTACGGGCGTATATACTACAAGGTACCGGTAGTAAAAATAATATACAGTGTAAGAAATTTGGAGTAAAACCGACCGAAACGTTATACGATATATTAAACTTCATATTACCGGTTTACGTCCGTCCCGCGTATTAGGGGGATATAGCTTACGTCCGTAGTTTATCCAATGGGGCGCTATAATGTAATGATCACACTAAATACCCGTGAGTATGTAGAAGGTGTCAGAGGGTTTATGTTAACAGTAAGGTAGCAGAGGTAACAAAAGGTGCAATATCAAGACTGTGTTCGTGCGAGTGATGATCAGAAGCCGTGAGGCTATTCAGGGTAGACTGAATACTTAGATTGACAACTGAAGAGCTATGAAGGAAATACTATCTGTGTGGTGCTGACCGTGTCCTTATATCCTCAATCCTTCATACGTCTTCAGTACTGTATATGTGGATAGCTTGGATAACCTTCGATCCAACATATCCGACATATCCTTGGCATGTCCTTGGATAGCTTGGATAACCTCATATCCAACATATCCAACATATCCTTGGCATGTCCTTGGATAGCTTGGATAACCTTATATCCAACATATCCAACATATCCTTGGCATTAACCCTAACCCTGGGTCTGCTGATATAAGAGATGTTCCCCGCCTGATGTGTTAGACTTCAGGCGTCTCAGTGGCGTAGTTTCCTTGCTGGCCTGTTTTCCTGACCTAACCGCTGTCTGGGTCATGACATATAACCCTTATAGTATCCGAGGAGGAAAAGGGTATATTATAAACTTAAGCTATTAACTATTAAATCTTTAGGTTACGTAACTATATACGTAACGGGATAAGCAATACCCGGCCCAAGCTTGACCCTGGTATGGACCGAGCACGGTCCGGGTACAAGCCGGGCACGGTCCGTGTACAGAACGTATAAGGGCATATAATGGGCTGAGCTCTGGTCCTGCCCAAAGGTCCTGAACTTTGGGCCATGGTAGCCTCATCTAGTCTTCTACCGCATCTTAATAGTAAATCTCATTTGGTATCTACATTGCTTACCATCGTATCTCGAACCATAACAATAATATTTAATAATTATAAAAGACCCCAAACCGAACCTTGATAATTTAACGTAATTTTGCCTAGTATTTCAATTGGGTAAATTAGGGAGTGGCATATGTACCATTTACTATACAAAAATATATTCATGAAGTATTATAACCATTTACACCCGTATTTTCATACGGAAATTAATTTACAACTACATGAAAGAGATTAGACGGAAATTATTTGAAAATCCTCTCAAAGCTATTATTGTTATAGACTCAGGCCATAGGCAATTCAGTCTATGAGTTACGTGAATGTACACGTGAAGGAATAGGTAGTACCCGGTTCGGACCTAGTTCGGGTGCGGAACGAGTACGGTCCGTATATGGCACGTATGAGGGCATGTAGCGGGATGGGCATTGGTTAGGTACTGGCCATACCCATGAGTCCTGTACAGTGGGCTACGATATTCTCTTTTAGTCCTTTACTATACCTTAATAGTAAACCCCATTTGACATTTATTTAACTTACTATTATAAGTTGGATTATAATATACTATTCAGTTTTCTTGTATATTTCCGAGGGAATATTATTTATAATAAACGAATCGAAAATAAAAGTTAATGATTTTACGTTATACTTTAGCTTTATCGAAAAGAATAGGCCGTTAGCGAATACATAATCCTTTACCTTTAGAAATACACTCTTTACTTTTTCAAAGTCGATTTAAACCGATATTTTTCGTTTATAAAATATTGTAGGCTATATCGTATCAGTTGTAAAATAATTATATTAACCGAGTTAATTAACTTTAATTATCGACCTTATGTTGAACTTTACCCAGGTCGTAATTAAAATTTAGTAATTTAAAACCGAATTGGCCGCGACTCGTATTAATTTTCTATCAGCTTAGGGTAGGCGAAAACAGCATACCTAACTGAAATTCGATGGGTTTCATTTTACATAGGCGACGGCACATTAAACGATCGAATTTATACCAACAACGGATAATATGTGAAATGTAAAAGATCGGTATATGTTTTTTTACATATAAGGATGTTATACGGCGGCGGTAAAGTAGGCGATTACGATATATTTCAAAGCTGATGGATACGAAGGTATGTATAATATAGGTTAGTTTTTCGATTATATCAAGGTTATTCTAGTGACCTTTACCGCGCGGATATAGTATTATTCGAATTAAAGAGTTTAGTTATAAGCGATAAACACATGTAGGTATTATTTGTTATCAAATTCGAAATACTTTTAGTTCAAGTGGGCGGCTTAGATTAGCTTTCGGCCGTAAAGTATAATTACTTACGTTTCTGCATATCGCTATATATCCACGATAAATCCATTACGGCAGGTATTAGCTGTATGGACCATGTCGTAGCCTTGAAGAAGTACCGCGAACTCGCTGATAAGTTAGATTTTTCAAATTTTAAGTAAAGTTTTGGTTATTAATTAATAAGACCCATATAAGTTTAATGGCTGAATAATGATATAATTATAACAAAGGTTTACGTTTTTTCAATATTTTCGTTAAAGTGTTGCAATAAGCATAGCTAATCATTTTGATACCACGGCCAGTTATCTTAGTAAATCCAGTTAATATGTTTTTAGAATCAAAGACGTAGGGTAACGTGAGCGACGGTAAAAAAACGTTAAGCTATACTCGTTACGGGGCGTTACAAACATTATAACTTGTCTGACTATTACCAATGCGGTTACGAATTCCGCCCGGTATTACTTTTTACGCAGGTGTATACGGTCTAACTCGAAAAGTAAAGAAAGGTTCCCTATTAACGGCGACGGGGGAAACCAAACTCTTAGATATAGATTTGTTTAAAGGTTACATAACTTGAATGAAATAATCATAAAATCGAGTAGAATAATTAATTTAATTAAAATTCATATAAACGAGCGTTTATTCCTTATCTTTAGGTTTTTAATATCACATACTTTTTAGATATTTAAGTTGATTTGAGTTATAATTGTAATTGTTTTATAAATGAGGCTATATTATACCGGTTGAAAATAAAGCAAATTCAGCTATTACATTGTCAAAATCCCGATACGATATTAAGGTTACGACAACATACGAGTATCACCAAAATAGTCAAGTTTCGTATAAATATTAATGAATGGTTAAGCCCAATATTAATATATATTAATCCCGGAATCACGCGGGATATAATTTTTGAAATTCCTTAGATACGATATTAATAGGTAACCTTAAACTTTAGCAGTAATCATTTGGTATTTAAAGTTAAAAAGGTTTAATTATCGACGCTGTAATAATACGTTTTTAGTTGGGGGATATAAGGGGCATAATAATATGAGGTTTTATCGGTTGAATAACATGTTTGTATCGAAAGGTATAACGTACGGGGGACTAGTCCCGGTAATCTTTTACTAAAATCTTTTACAAAATAACCCGTATTTTATAAATGACAGCGACGATTACGGTTGAAAAGAATGGAAATTAGTTACATTTCTTATTAAAATTGGCGGAATTCAGCGACTTAATCGATAAAAATAAGGCTATCGCCTTATTTCTATATAAGAAAAAACTCGATTATTACATTTATAGTAAACCAAATGATGATGAACTTGCATTAAAACAACTTTATAGGTTATTATATTCGGTATTACGAAATTACTTTTCAAAACTTCGACGATAATTTACGGAGTGAATGAATAAAGGTTAGGTTTTAGCAATCTCTTTATCGGATATAACGCCTGTATAACTTATTCTTAAGCCGAAGGAGGGATAAAGGTTTTATATAGGTTACTGAATATGAAATGAAATTATCGATTAAAACAGTTTTTCTTTACCTTCAATTAAAAAAACCTTTCGTATGTTATTACAGTCGATATAGTTTACGAAGGTCGATATTCGAGCGGTATTATACCGTATTCGGGTTATACTTGGATAAAAAAAGTAACGTCGTTTCTTATGCAATTAGGGTTATTAAAGTAGTTAATTACCCCCTTTAAGAAAGCGAAAGCGTTTGCAACATTTTAGCGATATATTAATTATATAATAACGTATTTCTTGGATAATTTCGTTATAATGTAGTGAAAAACCTTCTGGTTTTTTATTTTGGTATTGAATAGGATTATATAATGAAAGTTTACGTAATTTGAGAAATGTTCGTAATATGAGGCTCAATTTAGATTTAAAATAAAATAACTTCGTAATTGAAGAGGTAAAATGTTTGGGTTTCATTATAGCGGTTGGGATAGGTATTCGGGCTGATTTCGAAAAATTTCGAGTAATTTGTAAATAGAGGTTACCACTTATTATCCGAAAAGTTTAAAGTTTTTTGGGTTTTACTAACTTTTATTGTAATATTATTAGTAATTTTTACGAAATAACGGATCATCTCGTCCGACTTATGAAGTAGGGAATTCGTTAGCTCTAGACGAAACGGAAGAAATATATATTTTAAACCTTGAAGGATATCTTTATTAAGGCCCCGATTCTTGTACATTGGAATCTTGATCGGTCAAAAGTAGTGTAAAAGAATTATTTTGAAACGGAGTTAAAAGGGTGTTAATCGTAACAGAATAAAGATAATATTTTAACGTTATTAATTGACTACTCCGTACGACTAACAAATGCGAAACATAAATATATTATTTACAACAAGAAGATTTTCTGAATAATGACTTATTTATAAGCATGGTTTTTCGAATTATATAATATCCATACCCTATTGACGATCTGAACGGATTATAAAGTATTAAAATATTTTTCTTTACCACGTTCAATTTGGGAATACTAAGCTAAATAAAACGAAATCCTTTCGCTTTTTCAATACCATCTACGTTATAGGCCCATAATTTAGGGCATCCTTTCGGATACATTAACCTATTATTTTCATGATAAACCCGAAGTTAAAAAACGCCCCATGCAGAGTTTTGAATCCATTTCTATTATTATATTAAATATAATATTAATGAATTTATACATTAGGGGAATGTAAATTTTAGTGGATTATGTAAATGAATTTGTTTAAACCAAGGTTTGGTTATTGTATTGATACTATATATATCTTAAAAGATAGGTTGGTGGTTTTCGAAAGGTTGTTGAAAACAGGATCGCCCCGGGCCCGGTTCGTGCCCGGGTCGTTATCGGGAATAACGTCGGAAGATTTTAATACGATGGAATCGGCGGTATCATTACGGACCCGGCCCACGTTAGGCCTGCTAATATCGTTAACGCCGATTAATCTCCTTTTTTTCGGCTCGAGTACGCTAACAGAATTGTAAAAACAAGAAATAATGAACGACCTGATATATAAAGTTCGCCTATTAGCGATTTTCGAAAACGTTAAATGCTTTTTATTAAGAATAGAATAATTAATGTAAATTAAGACCGGCGGAATTAACCTACGAGGTATATTACATTAATGTAACCGTTTATAACCATCAAAATAAACACTATTAATAACGATAATCTAATAGTAAACCTAGGATTCTCTTTTCATAGGTTATTGTGATAAAAATCAACAATATATCGAAATCTCATAAACTTATATTTATATTTTTATATTCTTTAATTTTTGCGAAGTTCATACGGATTTAATGTTATTATAAACTACGATTTGGAATGAAAACTTTATGCTGAAAGTTATAATATCTTTGCGTTTTTCAAAGGCTAATAAAAATGTTATTAGGGTTTTGTCAACAAGAAATAGCTTGTAGAAACAGGTGTTTTAAAGCTAACGTTACAATCTGAAATCCTGATTCGGAGAATGAAAGAAATATAAACTGGTTTTTGAAAGATGATGAGTATTAATGAATATAATGTATTTATAAATTGAAGAAATCATACAGTTTTTTTTGTTTCACTATGGTATATCAATAAGAAAAAAAAAAACGAAAAAACTGTTAAAATACCATACATCGAGTGGCAATAACTATATCATTCCTACAATAGTATATATACCCCTTTGTTTATACTTATATTCCTTTCGAATATCATTACCTACCCCTTCATAGCTTTTCTTAATGAATAACTAGAACTTAGAAAATTGAATGATATCGACGTAGGTTTTGATTTGATTTAAAAAATAAGAAACACCTTAGAAAGTTTTTCATATTTTTATCAACTAAAGAGAGGTAACAGAACGTGAGTCAAAAACAGAACACTAGTTCAATGTAAGACTAGGTTGTAAAGATATTATTATAACTCCAGGTAATTGTTTTGAAGAGTTAATTCAAAAGGGTACTTTCATATTAATCGAATGAAGTGTTGTTTGTTTGCAAAGGTTTCATCCGATGATTCAAGATGACAATAAAAATTTCCTTATGAAAGTCGTCTCTAATGTATAGTTTTCAATTGGAAAACCTTATTAGAAATATAGATTTATGAAAACAGGGTACGATAACGCCGAAAAATAAGATAATGTAACCTAATTACATTTTTTTAATGAACGAACTATCGTTTGATTTCAGAGATTAATACCTCGATTAACACTTTTCAACACCTTGATATTAGATTTCAGTATAAAACGTAGATAGATATATAATTAATAGAGAGTTTATGATATGTATTTATACCTACTTATTCATAAAGTTCTAGAAACATTACTTACTAGAAACTATATTGAATGTTTTTAAAATATTTTACGATTCTACAAATATTAGTGTATTCTAATTTGACACGTACCAAAAATACTATTAAAAAGTTTCAGAATGTCTAACTTTTCGTTGAATATTTTTATTTTATTTTCACAACGCTTTTAAAACGCTTACCAATTATAGAAATATAAACTAATGATACGTTTATCTTATTTAACATGACTTTTCAGCTTTGAAAAATGAAAGGTTTTAAATTGCTAACTTAACAGCGAATTCGAAAACCTACCTAACGGAAATCCTCATAATTACGTGGTACAGTACCGCGATAATATTGTTTAAAAATATCCTAAAATTTGTACAAAAGGGATACTTAGATAAAATTTACTTTATTAAATTAACCAGCACAAATAAAGCTAACGAGTATTAATGTTAACATCTACTCATAGCTTGTTTTGTATCAGTCGTACAACCGGATGCAGTGTTCAACTTTATTGTCGTTGTTTGATGTTAGATTAAAATGTCGAATAACTAATGCCACATATTGAATAAACGCCTCGAGTAGTCTACTCAGAACCTACAACGTTGACTAAGTTTTTTACCTTTCTATATATAAATATAAAAGTTATTTGTCTTAATTAATAGTTCATTTATAAATAATAGCGAATATAGTTTATAAATAGCTTTTATACTCGTTATCGGTAATGAAATACTGGATTCAAATGGGTTTACCCAAGGCGATAATATTATTAATTAGAATTTTATTAAATGTAAAAAAATTACTCCAATCGTTTTTGCCTTGAACATTGAATGAATAGTTAAAAGCTTCGACTCTAGTATTATTTTAACTATAAAGGTTTATATAATCATTTACATATTTAAAATAAAACCCTTCCATTTAATAGTTCATACTAACTTTATTTCCCTTTTTTGATACCTTGTCAAGTTTGGCACCATATAAAAAGCCCTATAATCTATATTATAATTGTACGATAATTGTAAGATCTTCGGGAAATTAAATAGAGGGGAAAAATCGAGGGAGGGTCAAATTTATTGGATACAATAACAAAATACACCCCAAATATCGTATTGGAAACGCTTGTATTTATAAATACTTTTTTCGTCAACATTATTCAAAAGGTTGTATAACTAAGTTCCCTATATACGTGATTTTCTTACACTTTGTTCAAGTTTTTTATTCTACAAGTTAAATTTATTATCAATCTTTTATGCTACATTTTTTTTCACAAATTGGTTATTTACTATTTTACCAACATGTTATGAACTCTTATATATATTATTTAGTGTTCTATTTGTATGTTATTACTTTTTACACTCGTTCTTTATCACTTATTTTTAAAAATGCAGTTCGATTCATCTAGCTATTTATATATAAACTGGGTTAAACTGATAAAAAATAAAAAATTGTAGTTAAGATTTGACAAACGGGGAGGAGGAGCGGGAAAAGGTAGCCTCATCGTCGTTATTACGTTCTTAGTAGCCGTCGTCGTCGTTATCACCGTCGTTATCGTTGATGCCGTCGCTGATGTCGTTACTCTGAAAAAGACTAGGCGTTCCCCATGCCTTAAGCTACATACCCTTGGGGAAAAGGCAATAGATAGAGTCTCCCTTTTCACGACGACGCGTGAAAACGTAGTCGAACCTACCTATATAAAAAATACGTAGGCTCGCTAGCTAAACAATGATAAAAGTCGACGTTTTCGATGGCCGCTTATTAATATCTAATGAAAAATTAACCTGAGTTTAGTATTATGTATGGGAAAAAATAACTTCGAATAAAAGGATTTGGAATTACGTATTAAAAAATTCAATCATTTATTGTATAGGCAGCGAGGGTATAAAAAAGCTCTAGTAAAAGGCTTAAATAGTACTAATATAGAAATATGCCTGTTATTACCCTGTTTGTAATGGTAATAACGGGTCAAAACGCTTTTGATATAACGGTATTCGCTAAAATAAACTTACCAATGGCGGCCGAGGTAACGTACGGTGCGTAAGGCGTAGCTATAAACAGCCCGGGGACACTTACTCGAGTGCGCCTCTTTATCACTTTGTGTGACAAAGTGGTCTCGCAATGCACCCGAACAAGGTGCGCTTCAAAACGGCGGACCCGCTGTCTTATCTCCGCTCATTTACACCACAATTAATATATTATAATTCTAAAATATAAATATTACATATCCCGTTATATCCTCCACTTATTAAGTCCACAATATTTGGACAACGTTACGAGTAAAAACGGGGTTTCTACATGTATCGAAAAAGTAAATGTTATAACTTTAACCTCCTATTCCTGATTCTATTAATGTTATTATTACTACGGTTTAGTCGGGAAGGGGCGAGGAGTGGAGAAGGGGGGAGTGGCGGCGGTGGGGGGAACGGAACGAAAAGGGGAGTCGAAGCGAAAGGGGAAGTGGTTACTGGTAAAAACGCGATTGGTAGGGATGCAAACAACAACTATAGCTTTTCTAACGGGTTAAAATTGCCACGCTAAGCGGTACCTCTTATTACGAATTTTGCAATATAAATTATGTAATATAATCAGGATATGTCACGGAAATATGAACGCATTGTAAAGATAATTCATCTAGTAAATTATTAATACTAAAGCATCATATTGTTAAGGGCTAACCTATAAAGTTACATTAAGCAGGTGCCAATTAATGTTAATCATTAAGGTACTATGGAAGACTAGGGAAGTGTGCAGTATTTCTTCATATAAGATTTAGGTAAACGGCGCGTCACGTGCCTTACCACGTGTTGCCTACGAACCTCACCTAGACCGCGCCCAGGCTGGGTACTACCCCTCCCACGTGATACCTAAAAAACGCGCCTGGACCGAGTTCGGGCCGGGTACTGCACGTGTACCTTCTGTTACGTGCATAGCGACATTACCTATAGGCTCAATGGCTAATAGCATTAGTTTATAACACGTATAGTTAATTGGAGGTTTATGGGCAATTAGAAACACGGTGTTAAAAAACAAGGAAATTGTGCCTGGAGTGATAACGATAAATTACTTTGCTATATTCACTTCAAAACACGTAACATCGACAATTACAACCTTTTAAGGTTCGATAACCTATCAAAACAATGTTTCTAAAGCGACATGGTTAATAATGTTGCCTTTTTTTATTTCTAACAGGGATATTTTCGTAGTGATGATTACGTAGGGGTGATCACGTAGGTTGATTACGTAATCACATGGTAAGTTAGTATAAAAAGATGTATCTTCATAGCTTTAGGTAAAACTTCCTTTCTTTTTTTTCTCAAAAAGCGGGTAATCTTAACAAATATAAGTCCCCATTTTAATTTAACTTTTAGTTTATTTAATTAAACCAAGCCGCTTTGATATATAGGTTATTTGGCTTACACATATACTAACCTATTTCCCCGAATAGATGCCGCATAAAAACAGGATTATAAGGCGCCGTTTGACGTGTAAGTGTCGGCGTATCGCCACCGCCATAACCGCTATAACTGCCGCCCCCAATACCACCATCACCAGCAATAACATCCCGCCGTCGTCGGGCAAAATCTCCTCTATAGCCGTTAAACCGCCCGCCTCCGTTACTCCGTTCGCCGCCACGCCGCTAATTTCCCCCGCCGCCGTCGGTTCTCACACCGTCGCTATGTCTCCCTTTTCCCCTTTTCCTTCCCCCTTCTCCAGCTTCCAGGGGAAGGAATAAGGGGTCCCTAAGGTTATAAACCTCATCTTTTCCCTACGGGTAAAGACCCTATTACCCGTAAAGATCTCTTTACGCTGTAAACGCAACTTAACGTAGTTACGCCAGGATACGTATATCTTAATCTTTCTATTTGTATATTTCAACCCCCTTTTTAATCAATAAAGAGCATGAGGCGGATCTCCTCATCCTCCTCGAACTTCGTATCATCAGGGTACATCATAAAGTCTTTTTAATGCGTTAAACGTTAAAGCGGCGTATCTGGGTCCGTAGTCTTAGACCACTAATGGATACGCCTTACTTGTCGTGTGTCGCGTCCGTGGCCGCAGTTAAGTTTATTAGCGATTGCTATAAGAAAGGGGTCCGTTCGGTTCGTTACTACCGTTACGAACGGATTGGTAGCTCGTACGCCCCCGTTCTGATGGTCATAAGGCTTTAAGACGAGGCTATATTACATACCCGCCCACTCTTTAGTAGATTCTAACCGAATCCTAAAAACATCCTTTAATGAAAATATTCCACTCGGGGCGATTCGAAAAAAAAATGGCCGTAAATAATTAAAAAAACTCGATATTAATTAGTAGTAAACGCTAACCAGCAGACTCAAAAGATGGCAACCGCCGTTATCGCTTGAAAATGGGGTTTATATATGTATTATGTAGGCGAGTTCGACAACGTTATTATATGTCACCGCGAGGAGGATAATCTTTCCCTTATACCTTTATCTAAAGGTATAACTAATAAGGTGTAGGGCCACATCTTTGCTAGCGCTAATAATGTCATTAACGGTAATAATAGTAATGTTAATATAAAGGGAGTGAGCGACAGAGAGAATAGTAGAGACGCGAAGGCATCGCCCTTTCCTTTTAGTAGTGGATACATATCTTTTTGGCCGAGCCGGTGTGCCCGGCTATAATACAATACGTTGTATAGGTATTTAAAAGCTCTCCATAAATCAGTTGTTCAAAGTGACAAAAGTGATATACAATGCAAAATAATAGGGGTAATACGCCCTAATCGGTGAATGAAATGTAAAAGAAACGGGTAATATACCAGAATTAGTGTATAAAAATGTAAAATAAAGGGGTAATACGTTAGAATCAGTAAGTCGTTATAGAAATAACCAAAGAGAGAGAAAAAAAAATCCAGTACTCATCATGTCGAAGCGTGTAAAGAACCCGAAAGCGAAATGGCAGCTTGAAATAAAAGTGGAAGTCTGAAATCAGCGCGAATGGCTAGGTTGAATAGAGGCAAAATTGTGGTTCGGCGCGAATGGTATCGATGGATCGATTAAAAGTTGGCTAGAATTGGTGTGGCGGTTTATTGGGGTTAAAAAACTTTCCCAGCAACCTTAATAAATAAAGTACTTGTCGATATAAGTGTTTTTAAAGCGCCGTTCGGTGGCGCCTTAGTTATTGCGTTTATTGAGTTTAACTTGCCATTAATTCATTTGGTTTTTTCGATCTCCTATCGTCCTTATGATTCAAGTAAAGCTATAATGTCGATTATCAACCGTTTTTTATTCTTGGTACCTAATTTGATTCGATATTGATGAAACGAGAAAATATTAATACATATTATCAATGGGATAAAGCGTAAACTAAAGTTGAAAATAATTATCCGGACTATTATCGATATAGAAATATCTGAATCGAAACTTGTAACTATATTATAAATCTTAAAAGCTAGGACAATTTCCGTGACTTTATTACATTTGGTAAAACTTTAATAAATAATGTTTTTACGAAGCGTAAAGTTGTTTCAGACCGGTAATTCGTTACCGAAAACTAAAACAAAATCTATTTGTAAGTTATAGTCGTTGTTATCGGTAAAAAAGTTGTTAGTAAAAACAAATAGCTTTATAATTCATATATTTAGAGGTATAAATCATAAACCTCGTTATGATTATGTTTTTGTTATAAAAAGCGTTTGTCAAACGCTTTATATTTATTGTCCGTTGGGTTGGTTTAGCTCTACACGAAGATTAAATAATTGAATACCGCTTTTTATTTTGCTATAGACGTAACCTACACTTCGCATATGCGTTGGAATTTATATTCGTCAGCCGTTTCTACATTATTCGAGACGATAAAGATCACCTTATTTCACTGTCCTTTTTACGTAAGTTTCAAAATACCGCTTCGAAGTGTAATCGTAATGCCATTAAAATAGATTATATTATCTTTTAATAGATAGGCTTTAAGATTCGCCTTAAAGTAGGCCTTTAAAAGTTTACTTTCTTTATACGCAGAAAACGAGGGGTTACACAAAATTTAAGTGTCGTTTATTTATATTTTTGTAAGTATAAAACCCTCTAAGCGGGTAGTTGATACTAATAGACAAGGATTAAAGTTAAAATGAGGTATTTTAAGTCGTTCCTTATAATATTTTCAGTAAGTGTTATACCATCATATACCGATTTTAGTTAAGCTGTAAAGCGGTTTTGGAATACGTAGGATTATTTTAAGCGGGCGTTATTATATGAAGTCTTTTGGTATATCTGTGTATATCCTCCGTTTCAGCCGTTTCTTAAATTTTATGTAGGTTTACATTATATTTCGAAGCTCGGTACTATAAGTATAAAAATCAAGCGATAACTAGCTTGTTATAACATGTGTAACTGGGTTATAATACCATTTTTACCTTCGTTATGATATCCTTTAATAAAATGCGAATGTTTTCGTAAAGCTATTTAATTTTATCCTTTATTTCGTGAACGAGGCAGATTGGAATAATACTGTAGGTATCATGAATAATAAAGTCTAATTGTTTCAATCGAAAAACGATTGAGTAGATTAAGGTTAAAATTATTTTTTGAGTAGATTATTTGAATAAGGTATTGAGGATATTATAAATACTCTCTTCGTAAAGATTTAATTTCAGTTCGCGATTTTCCAATTTTTTTTAAATAATAAAGGAATCCGTAGAAAAAAAATTGAGATGTTTTTTCGTTTTTGAACTAATTAGTCGTCCTTGACGGCGAAATTTTAGTAGAGTTAACGTAAATATATCGCTTTTATTTAGTATGATTTAGTTAAAATCCTATTTCGGAAGCAAAGCTAGATTCGAAATCGGTTTGAATTCGTCGTTCCGGGGGAAAGCGTGTAGTCGATTTTGATCGTTTTCTTCGTTTTAGGGGGTAATGTATAGGCGGTTCTATTCGTTCTAAGGCTTTTAGCCGATTACTTCCACCTCTTTTTTATACTTACGTATCATTTTTTATTGAAACGAACTTATGCCGTTGCGCAAATTAACTAGTATATTATAGCCCTTAAACCCATTAATTCTTTAAAGTCCAGTTCATCTATCTTTTGTTTTCTGAACCAAAACTTCAGATTATAGTGGTAGATTTTAAATGTCGCCGTTATACGTGGTATTCCTTATCACTAACGTTTTCAATACGTCGTTTTTAACTCGTAAATATGGTAAAGTGGTTATGGTCTTTGCTACGGTATTAGCTCTTTATACTATGAATAGTAATAGTATAAAGTTTATGGAAATCCTCGGGTAAACACCGAAAATAAAAGGTGTAGGTATAAGACTATTTAGGTTAAAAATTTTGTTTATAAAGTTAACCGCTATTTTAAGGATAAATTCTTTAAAATTAGTACCCTTTAGCTTTTTCGGTAATATTGTATAAGTTTTATTAATGGTCTGTAGTATCGTTCGAATTTTTCAATACCTTATAAGGCTTTTGTCAGGATTTATCCTTATTTGTTGCCGGTTATCCGAGCTTTAATACACAGTTTGGTAAAGTCGAAGGCCGTATTAACGTCGTATATAATATAATTTAAAGGCTTGAGGTAAAAGTTAAATTAACAGTTAACTAAAACATCTTGATAATTTGTAATGAAAATGCTCCGTGAAAACTGAACGACCTAAAACTATATCGTTATATCGATGGCGTGAAGGACTGGTGAGTTGTTTCAATACATAATATAAACAATCACTTTTTAATTAAAGTCCATATCGTTTTAAAAGCGGAATTTAGACTGTTGTGGTACCTGAAGGTATAGCTAGTACTTATAGCAAAACTTTTTAATAGCCTGAAATGCTCTCTTTTCTGTATCTATATAACCTACGGTATAAAGTAGGCGTAAAAGGAATTTTGTAGCCGGGTATCCGAATCGTCGGTGTAACACTCGTAGTTCCGATTGTATTAAGTAAACGGCCTCGATTGTATGTATTTTTTTAAAAAAAAACCATAAATGGGCGAACATAAACTAAAGCGATACGAATACGCTATTTAAAGCACGGAAAAACTAATTGGTTATATTACGGAATTCGATTACGAGCTTATTAATATTAATTAATAATAACGAAAATTGTATTTTAAAGTTTATTACGTAAAACTTAACTGACCTGAAACGTGTATTTAAAACGACTATAGCGAGTAAAAACGCTTTCACTTTACTAAACAATAATTTTCGGTATTTTCCTATTCGGTTTAACTAAAACTTGAAAAACTTCGCCGTAAACGCGTCAAACTAACGCTTTCCGGCTGTTAAAATTTCGACTACTTTAATATTAGGTATAATACATTAAAACCTATTTCCATATCTGTTAGATAACGTGAATTATAACGTTATGTAGGTGTCGAGTACTTTATTCGCGTAATCCCGTCCGGTAATATACCTTAAGGGGGCGTTTTATAATTCAATAAATATACGGTAGGCGGTTTTATCGTTTCAGGCTAATTAATAGGCATTATCGCCCTCGGTGTCATTTTATCCAAATATATTATTGTAAGGGTATACATTGAATTCGTCATCTGTACCTTCGTATCAAGTTACGTATATTTCAAAATTGGCTTTTATCCGATCTTCAAAATCACATTCGGTCCAAAATTGTCGTTTTATCGGAATTTATTCGTGGGTGGGGTAGTTTATAAACCAATAACCAACTTTGCCGTCTATGATACACCGCTTTCACAAACCTATAAGACGCTGTATATCTTTCCGTAAGTATTTTTATGGTTTCGGTGCGTTTTTTTCATTTTCGTACGATCGTTCCTATCCCTTATTACCAGGGTTTCCCTCTTAGTACCTATACTTTAAGCCCACGTTTTATTTCGGATAAACTTTAAATTGAAGGTTTAAAATATGGTGGGTTGTCTTGGTAAGGGTT
Organism: Anisogramma anomala; assembly: GCA_038502455.1. Taxonomy (NCBI): domain Eukaryota; kingdom Fungi; phylum Ascomycota; class Sordariomycetes; order Diaporthales; family Gnomoniaceae; genus Anisogramma; species Anisogramma anomala. The sequence goes on along the minus strand of JASMMZ010000002.1, from coordinate 6,180,475 downwards.
GCTTTCGTAATTTGGGCTTGGCCTTTAGTTTTTATAATTACGAATATTGATTCGAAGCTTATTTATCGGCGTATAAAGGTTTCGAACAATATTTGAAGGTTTATATAAAAAGCCTTCAAGTCTTTTGTCGGTTTAAAAATCGTAAAGTCGAAATCTGGGTTTTTATGGTAGGTTTTTATCATTACTTAAATAAATTGTTTTTCGCTTCTATATTCCGGTTTAAAGGCTATTTAGTATTTCCAAAACTTCGCTAATAGGCTATAAATATTTCTGAAGGGTTTTTATAGATATTCTCCTACTTATTTTTTATAGATTTCCACGTCATACCAATTCTGTCCTTGTCGTATAACTTATAGTTAATGTTGGTATCTAAGTGGGATTTAAGGCGGTTATAATATTCGAAAAATATATCTACTTATATAAGGAGGAATATATACTACTCTTTAACTTATCCAGAAAGTATATTAGATAAAATAACGTGAAAATATAATTGCTTCATATTTAGTTTCTTATATATATTCATTATAACACGTATCTTGTTATTTAGTACATCATACGTCTCGTTGCTATAGTTGTCATCCCTATCCTATAGCCTAATAAAAATGGTTAGATTCGTAAGGTCGCTCTTATCTGTAAGGAAGCGATGTAGTGGGAGGTCGCGGTAAGGGTCATGGTTAAATGATATTAGTCCGTACGATAAGTATTAACGTTTTATGCCGCTTATCAACTCCTAGATCGGGGTGTTTTCCGTGTTCCGGCCGATTATTTCTTTTTAGGACGGGTTGTTATCTACGTTTCGGACGATTTTATTATAGCCTAACGGGCTATTTCCAGCATTCAGGGTGTGTTTTTGTCTTTACATCAGTTTAAAGTTACGTTTTAAGGAGGTTTCGTGTTCAACCTTCTTTGTAGATGATCTTTATGGTGCCTTCTTCTCTTTTGCTAATTTCTTTGTTTTTATTCTTCGTCGAGCGTTTAGTTTTAACGAACGCCGTATCTTAGTTTGTGGTAATTTTCAATAACTCCGACTTACCGCCTTAATCAGATGTTCTTTACGCTTTTTCGGATTATATATTTTTACAAATTTTCCTTTTATAATTTCTTCGTCCGTTCATTTCGGCATATGTATAAGTTGGGCTGTTATAGACAGGGCTTTTGCGATACAGCTGTTACTTTTACCGGTTATATTAATACCTTTATTTCGAAATTGTTTCCGTAGGATTATTTTAATCATTCCATTCACTATTTACCCTATATCTAGCGTTTGGTCCGTAAATTCTTCTTTAAAATCGTCGAATAATTCGCTTCCTGTAATTTCGCTATTATAATAGTTGAAAATCATATTCGTAACATATGTATTTGTTGTATAGGGATTAAGTATTTTAAATAAAGCTTCGATCTTATTGTTCTTAAGGTTAAAATTTAAATATTTAAGGATATTGCTTCGAAACGACGTGTATAGAAAAAGGTAATTTATATAGTTGTTGGCCTTTGCCAAATCCGTTACTGGTGGGGATATTATGTATACATAAAGGGAAATTAGTATGTAGTCCAAGGTAGTTTAAGTTTAGAGTAGTTTAAATTTTGGGGCAGCCTGGTAAATATTAAGGAAATAAGGTAATTAAATTGGTCGGAATAAAGTTTACTAGTGTTTGCTAACGTAAATGAATTTCAAACGATATGTAAGTAAAACGTAACTATAGACTAGTTAAACGTTTCAAATTGGTTTTTATTAGCGTTGGTAACGCTATATTAACCAAGAAATTAGTAAAACTCAAAACGTTACAGGTACTAAACTTAAAATATTTAGGACAAACGTGAGAAAGTGGACAAGGTGAAAGAAATGTAGTTATATGATCTGGTATTTGGTGATTGGTTTGTATTAGCGTACCGTAGTAGAAATTAGTAGAGGGATCGGTTAGTTACTTGGTATATAACCGATTTTATTAAGGCGATCGTATTATTTATTTATATGTAACGGATTTTTGCTTTGCTAAAGCGATTTAGATAGGTTTCAGCGAAGGGTTCCGAAACTTGGTGTTTTTGACTTGCGTAGCTTGGTATCCGATAGGTCCCAGTAAAGGGTTTCGAAAAACTTGGTGATTTTAGCTTTCGTAGCCTGATGCGTGATAGAATGTCCTTAAAAAGGGCCTAAGTTGATCGTTTAAAGCGCTAATGCAAGTTAACGGTTGATGGAACGGAATTAATCTTCTCAAAATTACTCTAGATCTTATGGTCTTATAACGCTTTGGGTTTCTCGGCGCTCCTACGTAATTCTACACTCCTATATGGTTCTTATAAGGTGTAATGTTAAATTACAAGCAATTGGTACCGTTATAACATCCCGCTATAGGTATTTAACGTTTATTTTTCTCTTTTTTCCTAAGCTATCTGTAATCGACCGAGTCGGCTACTAATCAGCGTCGGTAGGGTTTAAATACAAGTTTACGTAAAATTAAAAAAGTAAAAGAGTAATTAAAAGATAATTGGTATTGTAGTAAAGTAAGTCAAGATGATTATACTTAAGAAGTATCCAGAGGTATACGCCACGGATGAGGACTTATAAGCCCTCTACCCAGAGAATATTACTCTAGAATACTTCTTTTAGACCGCTCCACGTATTTCCGTCAGCCTAAAAGAACATTTCAACCCGATTTATGCATAATGCACTTTGCGTATTACAAGAGTGCAGCTTGCAGCGTGACACGTTATCGTGCACACTGCAGGAGAGTACCTTGCAATACAGTGCACTACTCTTTGGCCTATGTATACTATCTATAAGGGTATATAGTAATATCAACAAAAAACCTATAAGCTCACTTGAGGTATGCACTCTCCAAGTGCCTCTTCTACCTAATCTATCATCTTTCTACCATACTTAGAATACATTATTGTCTTCTTCAAACATTGAATCAAAGACTTAACCAATAAATATCAAAATTTGTTTTAAGCGATTCTTGAACTATTATTAGTGGTTTTATGTGTTTTTTTACGTTATTATTCAGGATCGAGGTTTAAATTCAATGGATGGGTTTTATAATCATTTTGGAGACCTAATGGGGGTGGAACAACGTTGAAGTAATGCATTCCATCTCTGGCTAGATAATACTACCGAACAAGCCAATTAAAATATTTTAACATAGTTATGTTCTTTGGTTATTTATATCTATCCTAATTAAAACCGTTCATCATTCTTTTATTAATGAGCGTTAAATAATGGAAATATTATTACTATGAGTATTAACCCAATATTAATAATATATAGCAACCACTTTAACTTTATATAACTTATCCAACGTTGATATATTCCAGTTATAGAATTACGTATAAAGTCCAAAGATTTCGTTCAGTATATTTGCAACATTGAGAAATTTTTATGAGCCATAATAGCTATTACGCAATGACGTATGAAGGAAGTCGTTAATAAATAACATTGTTCCTCAAAACAGTTTCGAGTCGGTAATAATGTTTACGTTGGAATAGCAGTTAAATATAGTACAGTTAAGTTAACTTCACTGCAATAAAGTTGATTGTACGTATTGAAAATTGAATGTAGTTTGTGGGACTGCACTACAAGTGCAGTGCAGTAGGTTCCTACTTCAAAGTGGGGCATAGATCAAAAAGTTTAGCCATACAAATTAGTGTGCAGACCAGCTAGAGGTCTGCCAAACTTAGAACACACATCAATCAACAATATTGGCGGAACACTAGTTACTTCGACCACAGTGATTCGATTCGACTACGTTTCAACGATAAAGGCCTACCAAAACTGATCAGTGCTTATTAGTTTGGCACAGATTAGCTAAGTAGAAAAAGAAGCTTCTTTCTGGTTACGCTTTGTCCTTTTTAGGCAAGATAAAGGAAAGGTTGTTGCAAAGGTCTCCTATACGCTGTGCAGTTGTTCGCGGCAGCAAGTAGGAAAGACTTGTAGGCTATGAAATTGTTCGCGGCCGTCTATAAGTAAGCGATAGTATCGCTACTCGAGAACATTAAGAAATCTTTATTGATCCTTCTTAAAAAGCGTTGAGATTAACCGCTAAAAGTATCAAAGCTTACCAAGTCTGCAAGTTAGCAAACGGTCAAGTCAATATTATTACGGCTGCTACTGTAGGTACTACTACTGCAAACCTTAAGAAAAACAACTAAGTCCCCATGCCAAATCACCTACATCAATAACAACCTCCGACCTTACCCTTTAAATTAAACCTTTACACTTACTTTACTCTTTTTTACTCTTCATATCAATTTAATTGTTAAGTTAGCTGTTTCTAGCAAAAACACCAAGTTAGGCTAAGAAAGCCACGATGCACGACTCTACATTAAATCGCTAAATCTATACGCTTACGAAACGCTAAGTCCATACGTTCCCGAATCGCCAAGTCTTTACGCCTAAGATCACCAAGTCCCTCTCTATACACGTCTTACACAAGTTAAAACGTTATAATGGCTTTAGAAAGCACTGTAATCGATGCCGTTACTAATCCTATTAGAAAGAAGGTAATTATTGCCTTCGGCGCCGTCTTCGAGAAGTACTACGACGAAGAACTTTAGTTTACCGAAGCTATTAAAAACTCTACTTTAGAGTAACTGACTAACGCAATCAGCTACTTTATTCTCGACATAAACACCACTAGAATTAGCCGTAGACCTATGGCCTTCGACGACTTTTAAAAATGGTTTTATGACTAGAGTCTAGATATATGGAAACAGGCGGAAAATCAAGTAAAGACAAAGATAAAAGTCGAACTATTTACTCGAGGAATTAAACTCCCTGCGAAAAAAAGGGAAGGAGGGTAATCTGGCTAACATATTATACGAATACGCTACAGATAAAGACACTTAATAAACTTTAGTCAAGGGTAAGAAGATTGCTGGTGACAACAATCCTTAACGCTTCTATACACGTTTATAAGGACACATTAAACGTAATGAATCAGGTAACCTACACTAAGTAAACCCTTAAATCTACCGGTTAATTAAAAAGGAACTTCGCTGGACCCCTTGACACTAAGAGGAATATTACTAAGTGTTACGCGATGGAAACCATTAAGCCCACTTCTTCTAAGCTCCATAACAAGTCCAGTTTTTGTAGCCAAACTAAGGAAGGACCAGCTTTACGCGCGAGCTTACTGTGGGCATAACCACTGGCTTTTCCCCTCTAAATTCAACTAAAGGTAACTATATTTCCTACTGACATAAGCAATAACCTTACTCCTTTCTATAACCAGGAAACATAAAGGGCCTTTACAACGAATAAATTACCTTTACCCTTCGACGTGTCCCTATGGAAGATACTGACTATACGGTAATCACCATATTCGTTAAAATTTAAAAAAGGAAGGAAAAGTATAACGATAAGTCGTATAACCTCTTCGACGTTAAATTGAGCCTATTCCTCACCATTTTCTGTCAAATAAAATTTAATTTACTAGGTTTTCACTCGCTGTTTCCTAGTATCCTTACTGGCTAAGCCGAGAACTATGACCTCTAGTATCTAAAGAATTGTTCCTTGTTTCACGAAATTTATAATGGCTTAAAATGCCTTTTCGAATACTATATTAATCTTGCCCAGTACCACACAAACTGGAGTATCATTAAGTAATTCTACACATTAGATTACAAAACAGAGTCGGAAAGTAAGATAAATCTTTTGAATTAAATACTTTACAGGTTGATACTTTGTTAACAGGTAATGAGGAACGTAGGCATGAGTGAAGGCACTTTACATTAGCATATTCATTAAGCAGTTACGAGCTATAAAAAGTTCGAATATGCCTTTTAATACTATGGTGCCACCTGTAAAAGTCTCTTTTGGCTAATTTCGATGCTCGTTAGCAACCATAACTACTCGAGTTTCCGGCTCAACTAGTATGTACACCTAGGCTCCAGAATTTAGTAACGATAAAAAAGACCCTTCCAATTCGTATTATATTAATCGAAGGTACAGAAATCTCAGCTAATACGGTTAACAAAAAGTCCAGACTTTTACCTGAGGAGAAGGGTATTCTTTTTCTTTAAGGTTTTGAAACCGACTAAATAAGTTTACCTTAAACGTTAAAACATGTTAGATTTGCAATAAGTAAGGTTGATAGTTAAAACGTCACACTGCAGCCGAGTGTAAAACAAAGAAGGTAATATACTACACGTAATACTCCTTTACTTTCAAATGGGATTATATCTAGCGGGTTAAACAGTTTAAAGGAAGTGAAAATAAAGAGAATGAAAACAGGTTAAAGGCTATTGGCTAACACGAAGATACTGGTACTAGCACTGGTACTAAATCAGAAACAACGTAATAACTAGTGTACTACGCCTTTTTATACCGTCTAATAGGTGAAGACCCCTATCGCCGAAATAAAGATAAAAACTCTAGCCTTACATACCTTTTCACTATCCGAAACCGTTATATACAGTAAGTATTTTAGAGAATTATGCCGGATACGGGGGCAATATAGTATTTAACAAAAGGCTATTTGTAATACGTCGCGTTACAAAAGGATACTAATATAGTTACGGAACTTAATTACGCGGATACTGACAAAGCTAAGGTTAGCTTTAGCTTTAGAAAAAAGCTATCTTTATTGAAATCGACGACGTTCAAAATTTTTATTAGCCTTATTATGTTTCACATCTTGGAATCCCCTACCCTTTTCCTCCTTTACCTAAAAGATATAAAAAGCCTTGACGTTGGTGTTAATATTTAAACGAATGAATTAATATAAATTAAGGCTAGTAAAATGTTTTTACTAAGTTTTAAGTAAAGGCATCTTTGGTTTTATCTTTAAAAAAACAAATTCAATAATATTAAGTTGAACGAAGGCGATACTTCGTTAATTATATCATAAGTTTAACTACCCAGTAACCAACAAACGTTATAGGGTCTTAAAGGCAATTAGTTACAAAAATGTAGACTTACTAGTTTTAAAGGCATTAAAACAGCTTTTTCATTATTATTAAATAAACTTTCAAACCCCTTTAATGTTTAAGTTTATATTAAGGGAAAACCAAAACATTAATTAGGAGGTTTTTCTAAACGTGTTTTACCTTAACACTAAGTTTGTACTATATATAATGAAGTTCGCTATGGCTTTTTACGGCGCTAGGTTCCTTTTAATTATTACTACAAAGGAAATATAAAAGGTATTACGTACTTTATAGATTAACAGGTACCTTAAGCCATCAAACGTATTAGTTTACGATACTAACACCAACTTTATTACGATAAAATGTCAAGTTAATATAAAGTTAATAGGGATTTAGTATAAATAGGTTCCATTGAAACCTAACAAGGTATTAGTAAGGTCAAAAAGGCATACACCCTTTTACCAAAGGCCTACGATATCTTTACATTTGATATCGGAAACTTTATAAGATATAAAACACGTCTTTAAATAATGGTAAAAGGTTTTAACGATACTATTAGTCCTAATGAACTTATATTAACTTTACTGGTATTTGGAGCCTATCCACGTATAGCAACTAAATCGCTACCTTCGTTCAATACCGCAAAACGTATTATAACTTATAGTAAAACCTTAGAAGAATTAAAAAAGAAAGAAATACGCCGCCAGGTTAACGATACCTTTAATATTAAGAACGGACCTTTAATAATAAACGTGTTTTCACTCCCTCTTTAAGGTAAAGCCCTTACGTAACACAAGCTAGGTAAATAGGATAGGCTGAATAAGATATTAAATATTACTAATTTAAACGTAGAAGTTAAAACTGTTAACAGCCTCGTAACCTTCTGAGTTACACAAGTTGAGCCGTATTAAATACCCCTCAGATAATTTAAGTTGAATGAAATTATTAACATCAATAACCTCTAAGCCTAGCGAATTAATTAATATAACTCTTCCAAGCAGATTATTAACAAGTTAATAAAACTTCGACAGCGTGAACAACAACCTAAGAGAATGATATATATTGAAAAATTGGAAGATAGAGATTACAAACCCTATAAGATATATATAACAGCATAGGTATCTTAAAAGAAAAAGTCTGACGGAAAACTGACCTTTAGGTTGCGTGTCGAAAGCATTATTAATATACCAGGCAAAACTTTTAAGAAAAGTGACTGAGTGAAAATGAACGGCCTCTTATTATGGGAGGCTATATAATTTATACCGTTAATGTAATTCGAAGGCTAAAATATTTCAATTTTTCAGTCGAAGATGATTTACGAGGTTAAAGGGAAAATTACGAACCGGCTGTACAGAAAGTTAAGGCTAATCGTTTAAAGATACGATAATAAAGATAGGGACTGTATCCTTACTTAATCGCCTATAATACAAAAGATTAGCTTACGTTTCATCGTCGTTATTATTACCAGTTTTACTATTAACGTAAAGGGTTAGTTTACACTTAATAGCTGGAACATTACATAAGCGTACACGTAATCCGTTATATATCTTTAGCAGATTATACCGTTAAAGTTGTTAAAAGAATTAAAGGAAAAGTTTCCGGCTGGTACGATAATACGATATGTTAAGTCGTTATATGGATTGGCCGAGGAAGACCTCTATTGATTCCTTATATATTAGGCGCAATTTAACATTATGCTCTGTATAAAAACTTAAATCTTTTACCCTTATCTATTAATTATAAAGGGTAAAGATTTTGGTATTGTGAGTATATAAACTAACGATACCTTTTCCCTTGGCGATATTAGGTTTGTAGCGGTGGAATAGTATCCTATAAAAAAGTCAGGCTTTTAAAAGTATAAACCAGTTAAAATGTTGGTTAAAGGCACATAACTTAATTTCAACAAATCGTTAATCCGTATTTATGATATTAAGGTTAAATATTGGAATAATATTACATGCAGTGTAGTAGGTCAACTTTACTTACAGTAAAGTTGACCGTACTGCAAGTGTATTGCTTTGTGCGGATTTACCGCATTGGGTGTAAGTTTAATGCAGTACGCTGCACTTCACTCTAAGGCACGGGCCAAGCACTTGGCCATACAAATTACAGTGCAGACCAGCTAGCGGTTTTCCAAACCTAGAACAATTTATCCACCATCTTACCACGTAATACTACTGTTACTTCGAAGACCAATCGAATCGACAACGTTGTAACGTCTAAAGCCTACCAACACTAATTAGTGCTTGCCTGCCTATAGGTTGAACAAAGAGAAGCTTAGTAGAAGAAGAAGCTATTTTCCGGTTACGTTTTAGGTTAATAAGAGCGAATAGGGTAAAGGAAAGATTCCTGTAAAGAGCCTTTATTAGTACTACGGTAGTCCTTAACGGCAGGAAAACAGGGAAGACTTTTTGGGTTGCGTTAATCCTTAACGGAAATTTGGAAGTAAGTGACGATATCGCTATTTGAGAATACTAAGAAATTTTTAGTGATCCTTTTTGAAAAGCGTTAAGATTGACCGCTAAAAGTCTCAAAAGACAAGTTGCTAAACGGCTAATTTAGTATTATTGTAGGTGCTACTACTGCAAAAACGACTAAGTCTTATGCTAAATAATCACAACAAATAACCTTCGTTCTTTATTACTATCAAACGACCTTCGACCTTACCTTCCATATCAAATCTTTGCTTTTACTTTATTTTTTTTCACTTCCTACATCACCTTAATCGTTAAAGTCGCTGTTTTAAGCAAAAACATCAAGTTACGCCAAAAACACTACGTCGCGCGATTTTATGCCAAGTTATTAAGTCGCCAAGTCGTTAAGTTTCCACGCAACTTTACGTCAAAACACCAAGTCTCTACACCTAAAATCACCAAGTCTTTCGTCCTAATGTCAAGATGTTTACTGCTAGCGTTTAGCTTAAATTTATTACCGACCTCAACCGGAAAAAAAGAAATTAAAGCCCTCGGATACGCCTTTACCAAATTTTACGACGACGATCTTTGGGCATTAGATATTAACGAAGAATTAATCGAAAAACACTTCACTAACTTCATCGGATGTTTTATCGTTAAGTACAATATTAATTACGACTTCGACCGTGCTTTTTATATATACCGTGACTTTTTTAAGGACTGGATAATGGCTATGTAGAAAGTAATTTAAAAAGGAGTTATTTTAAGGCTTAAGTTTGAATTGGAAAAGCGAGGAATACTCGTTTAAGTATAAGGTAATACGATGTTAGCTTAAGCCTTTTCCGACTTAGCCAAGTTTGAAAAATACCCTTAAGACCTACAATCTAAAGGAAAAGGCGGCGAAGAACCTTACCGCCCTTATACATAATTTAGGGAACCTTTCTTTTAGCCTCAGCTAAGTTAAACCTTTTTATGCGTTAACGATAAGGAACTTCGTGAATTGTTCGGCGGCCTAATACCTCTACATGATAATGCAGAGTACGCTTTTAGAAGAGGAAGAGCACGTGAAGCGAGGGCTATTAATGCAGCCGGAGGTAATAACGTTGGCGCTTTATACTAGTTAATTAATCAAGATCGTCAGGTATTTTAAAACCTATATGACCTTATCGATCATTAATACTACAATTGCCAAGTACATTAAGAACTCCTTTCCTTCGGATTTGCTTATGTACGAAAGCCAATTATATAACCTACTAAAAAACTTTATCTATTAGGTTAAGTGAGTGGTAATTACCCTTAATACTGTGTTTAGGAACATTTAAGGTTTAAACCATTGGGAAATACCAATTAAGCTTAAGATGATTATCGTAACCTTTCTCCAAAACCTGTTAAGGGGGTTAATATTCATTATAAGTTGATGAAAGACTTCGTTAAGTTTGAGGATAATACAAAAAAGTATAACGGGAAGCCTTACAACCTTTTTGACATTAAGATAATGCCTTTCCTAAATATTTATAAGTGAATGGAGGTCCTACCTTCTGGTTTTTATTTACTGTTTCCTGAAATCCTTATAGGTTACCCTAAAGACTACTACTTAACCTTTTTGACAAACGTTATCACATTCTATGAGATCTATGATAGTATAAAGGCCCATTTCAAATACAATGTCCACCTTATGTAATACTATATAGATTGGGCAATTACGCGGTAGACTATAATAATAGTAAAAAAGAAAGAGGAAGAATTACTAATAGATATTTTTAATCAAATGCTTAACAAGCTAATAATATGTTAGAAAGTAATGGGGAAGGCTCACGCTGGCGAAGCCACATTTTGCGAGCAGGTACGGATAGCTGTCACGGGCGTTAGTAAGTTCGAATACGTCTTATAACGCCTAAATGCCACCTGTAAAGGGTTTTTTAGTCAGTTGCGTTTTTCGTTTGCCACCGTAATAGCACGTATACCAAACTCGTTCGGTATGTATTCCCAAACCGGCAACTTTTTTAACGTAGATGAGGAAGACATTACGGTGGTTAACTACTTCTACCGTAAGTATTTGCGTTTACAACGCCTAAGGTTAGGTTTATTAACCTCGGCTTTTAACTAGAGGAAAAACCCACGCTAGCGTTATTAACATTTAAGTGGATTTATTAACCGTAAGTATTATTGTCGTAATAGTGGTAAAAAATATTGGATCTATGGTAAGGCCAGCTGTTGGTTAACTCGTATCCCCCCGTCGAGCAAAATAATAAGAAAGAAGAGTATTATGTTCAGTACCTTATTACTTCGGAATAAGATTACTTAAACCAGGTTGTAAATATTAAAGGCGATAAATTAATTGATATCATTAACGCCTTTAATCAGATTAAATCACATAAAGATATTACTTTCGGTACGGTAGTTCAGTAATTAGCTGACTATGCCTTTTTGTATAGTTTAGGTAGTAAAGACCTTTACCTTTGCCCTGCTTATACCTTTAACCCCTTATATACCTTTAACCTTCGCGATCGTTACATAAACTATACGTTCTAAGATATTATATCAGATATTGGAGTAGTAAGGTATTTAGATTATTCGTAGTACGGGGTATTGCGGAGGGAAAATACTATAGCTACTAAGATTAATCGTTACGATGTTAGTAAGGCCAAAGTTGGTTTGGGCCCGGGCGAATAATTATCATTATTGGGGACAACAGTAGTTTAAACTATTTTAGGAGTAATTACGTTTTACTTTCTTGTTACGACCCAAGCACGTTGGCGGGTCAGGAAACAGACCAGCATGCAGCTAAGCTACCGAGAGCCTGAAGTCTAACACATCAGGCGGAGAATATCTTTTTGTCAGCACTAGACTAGGCAACCCTCCAGGGTTAGGGTTATCTAGATTACAAGTGCTCACTGAGCCTCAGTGAGCACCAGTGAGCCTCAGTGAGCACCGGTGAGCCTCAGTACTGAAGATGGTATGAAGGCCATAGGATATAAGGATACGGTCAGCACCACATAGATAGTATTTCCTTCATAGCTCTTCAGTTGTCAATCTAAGTATTCAGTCTCAGTATATTCTGAATAGCCTTATGGCTTTTGATCATTACTTGCATGGCTGCGATATTGTTCACTCAGCACCTCTGCTACCTTCTTGATAACATAAACCCTCTGACACCTTCTATATACTCACGGGTATTTAGTGTGATCATTACATCCCCTTACCCTCCAGACATCCATCCTATGACTGCGGATAGCCATTTCCCTAGTATAAGTCCTGCTTGGTATATACATCAATCTTCTATGCTACCAGCGACTAATTGATGTCTTCTTGGCGACGCCAGCGTGATAAACGGTTAGCAGTCCAGTGGTAATGGCAATAATAGAGATATAACTGCTTTTACATTTTGTTACTACCGTTTATCAATTACAAACCTTTATATATATCATTAACAAAAAACTTTTAAACATGTAACGTGCGTATTTTACGTCCATCCCCCACCTATTTATATAAACTATATTATTCGATTGTATGGAAAAAAAAACTTGTATAGAGCCGCGTTTAAGGAGAAAGAATAAGGTGAGCGAGTGGATAATCAGTAGGGTTAGGGGCGGAGGACGATAAACTTAGAAAAGAAGAACCAAACTCCAAAGAAGGAGGTCTTAGTACGCGTTTGAACTATTTGTATATTAAAGGGCCCGCCATAAGTATGTAATGGTGGTGGCGCGCTACGTATATAATAGCGGCCCGCGTACGGTCCGCGTTTTTTTTTCCTTAATAAAGCCACTATTTATCGTAATACAAAAACCCTTATAAATAGCAAATTATAAAAGATAAAAGTCGTTTACGATATAGGAGCCGGTATCGGATACGGTATATAAAGTATATAAAGGCAAATTATTAGTAAGGTGTATTTTCATAAAGGGTTTACTTTATTTTCTTTTGTTTTCGGTAAGCGATATACGTGTTACCAAAGGTATAAGAGTTCTTTAATTACACTTTACAGGCTTTAATAGTATATGCGACTGCGAAGTATTCTACTTCCACCTTTGTTTTTCGTAGGTCATTTTTCTGCATATCTACCTTACGGGGTCTTTCTTTTAGGGGACCATATAATAATATCTCCTACATAAGTAAACACGGGGCAGAAACTAATCAAACCGCGCCTTTTGACCCAACTAGTGCTATAGTTTACACACTTTCGGGCCCCTAAACTATTGGGCATCCTAAGGTCTTACTAAGAAGGATAACTCAAAGGTTCTAATGCCTATATAAGACCCATAAGGACTCAGGTTACAATCTTTCTCGCCAGTATATACAGGATTATTTTATAGCCGCAAGTGTATTACTTTTTAGGAAGTACTGCCCAGTGATCATAAAATTCAATAAAAAAAAGGATGAGATTAGTTAATACTCCTTACAGTTGAGAGAAGATTATTTTCATAACTTTTGATATATTTTTATTCCTTTCGCTAAAGTTTTAATCGACAATAATGGTTCAACTTGAAATATTTACCAACGTCAATATAAATATAAGTTGAATGATAGTAACTCGATTTGATGAAAAATACGGCAATAATAATGACTATAATATTGATAAATTAAATTGATATACCATTATTGATAAAGTTTGAAACTTGGTTTAACCTCGATTTTATTTTATAAATTTCTGGGTATATCCTTCCATAAATACCTTATATGTAACGTTTACATATAACCTAAACAAAAAATCTTTCAACGTTTGGTATTATTTTTGGAATGTATATAGTATAATAATAACGAGTTGAATATGAAGAATTGTGAAGTTAAGTGAATTTTGAATAAATCATTATATCAAAGTTGTTATCTTATATATTGAATTTAAGTTCCATGAAATAAAAAGCCCGCTGGTAATAAGAAGATCAAGTGAAATCCATGTATTGATTTGGAGTATTGTAAAGGTTTTTTAAAATATTTCAAGAGAGATTTATAGGAATAACCACATGTTTTATAGTAGTTTACTGTGTTCTAATATAACGATAAAATTATCGTTATTTTCAAACCGGGTATGTATTGTGTTGACTGGAGGGTGAGAGTATTGTTAAAGGGTTAATTGGCTACTATATATGGGCTGCAGTCTGACGGCAATTTAATTTAAACTTTGATTTTCCTAAACTTAATACTACATTCAATTGTCTTCACTTGTTTGCCCCTTGCGCAGCACAAGATCGCTACAATACTAGTGACCTGGATCCTGAGCTCGGAACCAACAGACCCCACAGGTGTGCAGACCTAATATGGCATTTCATTTGTTTATGAACCTCACTTTCAGAACTGAGGATATTTCCTTTATAACTTCACTTTCAAGGCTGGGTCCAGATAATGTTTTTGGTAAGTATACTGATCTATACTGGGTGTATTACATTAGATTGTGGTTATACCCTGGGATACTATCGGTTGACATCGGATATTGGCTACGGGATAACACGAAACATCCGAGATAATTACGGAGGAACACACGACCCACACGGAGGCCTCCAGGACTGTATTTTGGTTAGGGATAGATCCTCATATCTGTCCTGTTCTGATCAATCCAATCCAAAATCAAGCCTCAATGCAATACATTGCTCCAGGCTCCCTTGCTTTTAAATGAGTGCGAAAAGGAGCACATCTTCTTTTGAGCCCGGACGACCTATACTTGCATCCCACGCAGTGCCTGGGCACGCATCAGGTCAGCCTAGTACCTACTCAGCCAATGGACAAGCCTCGGAGCAAAGGGCTGGTCAGCCTTGGACCTTAGACTGGCTTGGGTAGCGGCTTGCTCATGAGGCTTGTCTATGAGGCTTACCAGGCTTATTACATTGGGCACACCGGCGCCATTCCGCTTTGGTCAGTCATCATGACCCTTCTTGCGCAACACAGCTCCTGGAAACCCAGTTTCAGGCGCAAGCTGCTCATGGTTACAATGCTATAACTAGAGAGTCAGGAGGAGGATAACTGTTGATTATTCTCTCGAAAGCCCTGTCGATACCTTTTGATTTTCTGCATGTACTTAGTCAAGCTCAGCTATAAGTAGAATAAAGATAGGCGACGACGCATCTACCAAATCTGCTACTGCCAGCTGAATAAAAGTTGATTCCCATATCCAACACCTCATTGATCACTTCATGTAAGGAAGCTCCCCATGCCGGGCAGAATGATCAGCAATAGAAACGTGCATGGATATGCAGTCAGTCAGGAGGCACAACTGCTGCAACAATACATGCTTTGCCTGGGCAATGCGTCGCGCCCTGAGAAACTTAAACGCGATTCCATTTCATTGCAATGCACTCTGCTCATTTCATTTCAATGAAAGAGTGGGTCGTTTTGAAAAAGGATAATTACCTGGGTAACGACTAATCGCGACCCATACACATATACAGGTTCATTCCCTAAGACACGTCATCTCCATTCGCCTACAACCTGATTGATCTCCTGCTGGCCATCTTGTGAAACGACAGCAGAAGAATATATTCCCATCGCCCTTGAGTGTCTCGAGTTCATTTTTCCGCACGCTAGTGCCTCGGCATGTGCCAAAGTGGTATGCCCTCGAATTCTTTCGCACCAATTACCTCGTAGCTCAGCGTACTAATGAATATGACCGTGGTCACCAAGACCCACTAGAAGGTTGACGACTACCTCGCTACCATGGGCAGATCCCATGCACGTACGGGCACATACAGTACCTTGTTTTGTGTATACCGCTGAAGCCAATCTCTAGTGGTCGGCTGCTTGAACGAGATTGTCGCTGGAGTCTGGACCATATTCTTCGCAAGCGCGCAATAGCTTCAACCTGTTCGCACGCCTTGTGCCACTGCTATAAGAAGTCTGAGCTGCCCGTTCACTCTCCGCCTCGCCAAAAGATCTGCTTGGCAAGCATCCCACCAACTCCCCCACACTCTTTATTCACCGACCGAGCTGGCCTACTCGCGCAGTCGGAAAAACATTCATTATGCAGTTCTCCATCCTCGTCCTCGCGGCCTTCGTCGCCGCCAGCGCCGGCCGCCCCACCACCCTCAACAAGGACCAGCAGGCCGCGCTGGATGCACACAACAATGCGCGAACCCAGTTCGGCGTCGGCGCGCTACACTGGGACACCAAGCTCCACGCGGACGCGCAGGCCTGGGCGGACCACCTCGCGGCGATCAAGACGCTAGAGCACGACCAGTCCCAGCACGACCAGGGCGAGTGTCTGTACGGGCCGGGCCAAAGCGGCAACCCGCTTTCCGCCGGGACGGAAGCGTGGCTGGCTGAGAAAACCCAGTACCATGGCGAGATCCTCAGCATGGAAAACTACGAGAGTTTCGGGCACTACAGTAAGCTTTTGTTTTCCTTTATTTTTTGTTGGTCGGCGCGCCCCCAACGAGTGGTGCAAGATGATGGGCCAAGGCGCGTGCGATGGTTAACTTGTACACAGCTCAAATAATTTGGCATAATACCAAGGCAGTTGGCATCGCCTCCGCTCGGGATTCCTCGGGCGGTGTGTACGTGGTGGCTCGATACTCGCCTCCTGGAAACTTGTAAGCACTGTGACCCTGGTCTTTTCGGCTCTCCTGGTACTGACATTGATCAAGCATGGGCGAAACACCTTCGGGGGCGGGGGCGTAAGAGGTGATTACAAGCACATGCAAATACACAGTGGTGGAGGTGGCATACGGCTTTCTACACGTTAACATGGCTCGCGAAGGGTTTCCACATTCCATTTATTAAATTAAACTACTTGCTTCGGTTTATAACGATGGGTCCTTCTGCAGTGCCTGTCACTACTCAACAGTTGAAATACAAGGCTTGCTAAATTATATGAGCAGAAGCCACCCATTCTATCAACCCTTTGCTGTTCTCGGAACAATCATCTCATAAGACTGGGGCTCATCAAAGTTGATCACTATTTCTATATAATATGCCTTTCATTAGAAGGGTTTTTAAGTATGCATCTTGTGGAATCGCGTGTATGAAGTCAAACTGTTCACGAGTAATCAAATACCTGTAAAATGAATGTGTTCAAATTTTAGGTTCACAGGTAGTAATTTACAGAAAATGAAGTTCATTTGTAATTCGGTCCGTGTGATGCTAAACTAAAACATCCCAGTAACAAAATGTATGTTGAAATCCATCCAACGTTCAATGCAGATGTCTGTACCTTATTTATTTTCAGCTAATGCCTTATCATGCTTTCATGCTTGTTAAACACCGACCTTGAACCAAAGCTTTCCCGCTTTCTACTACAACGTTTATAAACCTCACCAATTACACGAAATCACATTCAAAATATATGATTACGAACACGGTGATGCGACTGTCTTATTGCATTGCAATGCAATAATCTACTTATTTTGTTGCATTGCTATTGCATATCCGTTGCATCCAGCTTTACCCCCAACTTGATTAACTTGGAGTAAATCTACAGCGCAAGCGAAAAATGACTGTTTACAATAGTACTAGGTACGAAAAACACATATTTACTCTAATAATAGATATATGCTATTACTATCCCATTGTGAGTAAGTATTTGTCGTACCTATGTTGTTCATTTAAGTGGTTGTCAAAATAATGGATATAAATAACATGAACGAATTTAATGATAGAAAATTCCAATAAGCGGGAACCGCTAACCGGTTTTTACTTCATGTGCTATAAAATAACATTGATTGGTATATATTGTATGAAAGAACATTTGATCATTTGCATATAAGTAACCTATGATCATTAGTATTACAGTAACCAATATAAAGGATAGTTGTAATTAACGAGGAATTGCAATAGTTCCAATATTATCGATTTTTAGTTTTTCTATATATATACCATTATTAATATTGCTACATGAAAGATACAAACAAAAGAATGGTAAATTGATTGAACCGTTCACCGTCACGTGCCTCAAAAACTCTGCATTGTTAAATTAAACGTTCAAATTACTTACGTAATTTAGAAATGTGTTATTTCGTACTTTTCATGAGTTACAATTGGAATCGAAGGTGGTTGAGTTGAAATTTTGTCCCGCTAGATATATTTACTTGTAATAATGAATGTATTTTGCTCAATTTACAAATTTCGGTTTGTAGGTAATGTTGGTAGGCTTTTATCGTTGCAACGTAGTCGATTCGAATCTCTGGTTGAAGTACCTGATGTTTTGCATTGAAAGTGATGTGTCGTGTATCTAAGTTTAGCAGACCGCTAGCCGGTCTGCACATTAGTTTGTATCGGAAACTGCTTGGCCTGTGCCTCACATTAATTGGGCACCATACTACAATAGACTTACAATCAATACAATCAACTTCACCATATTGCAACTGATTTTTATTCCAACACAAACCAATTTTTGTTTTGGATGTACATTCCAATGTAACCGATTACCAATTAACGGTAATAGCAAAAATTTCTCCAAAACCTGCCGACTATAAATACATTAATCTCTCTCCCTTTCGCACCTAATTCATTCTCCAATTATAGGTCTTAAACCCACAACCCCAGACATCAACATCCTTTGTCTCCGTATAAAAACCCTTTGCTACAAATATTAACATTACAAACATATATACAACCAAACTTAAAGCTTTTATCAATAGTTGTAAACAAACTTTTCATAAGTATTACCCTACAAATCTTTCAAATTGCGAATATATATTTAATTATATCTATTATATACCTAGGAACTCATATATTCATTGATACGAATCGTTAACCTATATTATCTACCACACTTCTTCAAGCACTGTTAAATATGACTTTAATTATAGCGTCTGCAGGTTTTTTTTGCCGTTTATTCACATAAACTTGTAGATTTTCTGTCTTTATATACTTTCCCTAATGATATTACATATATCATTCCATTTTACTTATTAATCGCTCCGCATTTGAAAAAAAAATCGTGAAAGCTTCGAATGTTAGTATTGATAACTAGGTAAATCGGAGCTAATTCCAGGTGTTTGATAATAATCTTGAATTTATTATAAGTTATTATACCGATATAGAATCCTACTATTATATTATAGATTTGAAATACTAATAATTTTCGTATTAAACGTTTGTACTTGACGAATATCTAGTTAACAAAGTTACTGGTCATGGTAAACTCTTTATCGAACTTATTTTTATTAACTAGTATCAAAAGGAATCCTATCTGAGAGGTTAAGTTCAAGTTGTAAGCGAAAACATTATTTGTGAAAATCATTAATTTCTACATTGTTAAGTTTAACGATACTATATTAATACCTTGATTCAGATTGTTTATTTGTATTTCAATGCGATTATTGAATTCTTTACGTTATTATTCCTCGGATTTTGCATGGATATCGTAACTAGCAAATCGTAAAATATATTAAGTTATGAGATATCCTTCCCAAAATATTGATAAGCAGCTCCTACGATTATTAGTACTACTACTAGAATTATAAATCGTTTCTTAATATCACTGATAAAAACTATTTAATGGCTTCCACTATAGCCAATTATAAAGCAGCTAAATTCCTGCCGCGCACTCTCGGGATACCTACAAAAAAGCCCAAACTTTGTAGAAAAACTAAGGGCCACAATAAAATCGCCAGGCAACTATACCGCCCCCAGCGGAAAACGATGCAACTGCTTACCAAACTCAATATTTCAATGTCGAAATCCATCATAGGGCTTTCGATAGGTAAAAGCGCGACTTAAAAGTTTGAAAATCAATATATTAGACCTATAAATAAATTATTAATGCCTTTATTATATGTTTTAACAAACTCGACTTCATTTTATACCGCGAGTTGCATTACGTATCACGACATACGTTACCGACTTTTTCACAAACATAGGCATGAGTTTGCAAACAAGTGGACCTAAATCCGAGTCCAAGCCTTTGCTTTTTCTTTTCCTTACGTAAATCGAATAAGTTCGAAGAACTCTTCAAAAAACTATTCATACAACTTCCTTTAATGCTTTGAACTATTCGACAGCTTTGACTTTACCAACATTTTAACAAATAAAAGTATTAAACCTTCTACCTCACATATTTTAATACCTATATAAACAGTTATAATAAGTTATAGTAAATTATCGATTCTATTAATATTTCAAAAACTCCTTTTTTATACGTCAAGTCAATAAAGTTTTATCCGTAACTACTTGAAATACCATACTAGAAAACGTATTACACTTTAAAGGGCATTGAAAGAGGTAAACCTATAGGTTCTTATTAGTGTTATTAAAGGTTTAAATGTGATATCGAAAAAAGTCCCTTTGACAAACTTTTGTTAAATATATATAACTAAATCTGGCTTTCCTTCATTAATAAATAGGACTCCTACAGCTTGTGTCATATATTACTCCAATATCGTAATTATAATTAAACTCCTTTTCGAGAATACGGTGCTAATATTACTCTACTTGTTGAAGGGAACTTTCACTACGCTTCATCAGTTTAAGTATATTTATGTAGTGAAATGAGTATCTAGTATAATGAACACGCCTTTCTACAAATCTAGAATTAAATTTCTGGAAGTCATTAAAAATAAAATTGTAATTCAAACCGGGACCGTGCTAATGGAGGCTTTCCTATTAATTTATGGGTAAAATATTTATATGGGTTTAACGATTTTAATGATTTCATTCCTTCAAACTATTGAAGTTTCCTACTCTTTCACCTATAATAAATGATTTAAAACGATAAACAAATAATATCGGTTATATTTTTCAAATAAAAATGTTTCTAATAATGTTTTCCATTAC
Organism: Anisogramma anomala; assembly: GCA_038502455.1. Lineage (NCBI taxonomy): Eukaryota > Fungi > Ascomycota > Sordariomycetes > Diaporthales > Gnomoniaceae > Anisogramma > Anisogramma anomala. The sequence goes on along the minus strand of JASMMZ010000002.1, from coordinate 6,159,497 downwards.
ATTTATATACTAGATCCGGTTCCCTAATTATACGATTATAGGAACAGATTACGCCCTACAACCATATTAGTTGGTGCTATAATAATATAATTTGGAAAACATATGTTCATCGGTTTACGTTAATTTCTCATTGGCTTTTGAATGGATAAGTAGGAAGTATATATATATGTTGAAATGCCGGCTATAACAATTTCATTTTGATAAAAAAACGTTATAATACGAACTTAACAATAAAAATCGTCGCTGAAGACGCCATTACAGCCGAACCAAATAACATTAACATCAGCATAATGAAAAGGAGTTACAAAGCTAAGCCCTTTTTTATTAATATATATGAAAATTTCATTAATAAAGATATAATATAACCTATACTTCACGATCGTGTCTTTAGACTTATTAATTACACGACCTTGAATGTTAATTTGCCTACGTCACGAAATTACTTTTCCCCAGTTCCTGCCGTATAAGAAACGGGTGTGATCGTTGCTACCCAAGGAAAAACGGATATACGAGACTTAATCACCTAAATTCTCATCCCTTCCACTGAAAAACCTTATATTTACAACGTATACAAATAAGCCCACTTCATCAAAAAAATCTTATACTCATTCGATAAAAAAAGGGGCTGTAAAAACCCAATTTAATACGGTTAACTAAAGGTTATCTAAGGTAATGAAAACTAGTACCAAATTTGCGAAATATATTATAACTAAAATATGATATATTTTAATTACTGTAACTAAAGCTTTTTATGATAAAGGTATCACGATGTTAAAATCAGCCAAGTTTATATCCTAATTCGAATTGCCACCTCTTCCTATCACTCTTTCTGACCAATAGAACCCAATAGGGATTACAAATTGTAACAATCTGACAGATAGAAATTTTACCGCCTATTCAGTTGAAAATACAATAGGTATAGTTACTCAGCACCAGAATAAGTTAGTAGATAGTATAACAACCAATATTTGATACGTCTTCATAATAAAGATGAGGAATATACCAGAGATGAGAATATCTTCATGGAGCACTAGTATTTACTAGTGCAAGTACTAGTGCTAACTAGTACAGAGGATCAACAAAAAGATGTTGCCTGCATTAGTATTTACTAATACGGAGGAACTAGTTCTAACTAATATAAACTAGTATTAACTAGTTCAGAGTCTCAACCTTGATAATCAAAATCTTTATAAGGATTTTTTGATTATATTAGACAGTTCTCTATGTAAATTCTAGTATACTGAATCTATAAGTATACATAATATTTTTTTGTATAGTAACTTTAACATATTATTAGTACGATTGTGCCCTAATGTTTTATTTTTTACTAAATATAGTTTAATTTTTTCATTCAAAGATGTTCATTTTTTCATATATCTTTTTATAACTTTAGGGATACCCCTTCAGCATCCCCAAAACGTGGATCATTATTTTCATCACCAGTTCTGTTTTATGGAAGTACTAATAATGATATTGCTCTGTTACAAAGAACTATTATTGCTTCCGGCCCCTGTGAACCTTCAAGTTCATTACTCCTTCTTCTGAATCTATATTCATGCGTTTCTTACGCTTTAAGGCTACTATAGTTTCCTCCGAGGCATTAACCTTTGAGGTTCTATTAAAGAAAGTGTGAAAAGCAATTCGTAATTCCCGTAGAGCTAGAGCTAGGCAAAAACTTTAAGCCGTTAATATTAATGATTTTATGGATGAAAAGGTTAAAGCTAAAGTCAAAGTAATCAATAATCTATAATACTCTAACTAGAAACATCTCAGAAAAGCTATCGATTTATTCAATAGGTTAATAATTAAACTTGAGGAACGATTTGAAAGACTTTCACCAAAGACATAAATACACAGGTCGATAGTTATTACCCTGATTAAAAAGGATAAATATATTAGGAAGATTTTTCAATGCTAAACAAAGGAAGCTATTTTCAGAACTTAAGTTACAATCATTGAAAGACTTCGAAAAGTTAACCTTTTCAAATACATACAAATTAGTAATAACAATCAAAAAAATTGTTGTTAGCAACGACCATTTTGATGTTATGGAGATTATCTTCAAAATGAAGATAAATTTGGTTTTCTCGGAAATAAACTAAATTGATTTGTTTACAATTATCAATTATAGTTTCACGAAGACTTTAAAAACTATGCGTTTCTAAAGTAGGGCTTACCGGATTATTACTTTTTATATTATCTCTAATCTTTCATCTGTTATCTTTGGTATTAAAGACTTATGTAAGATTTTTTTGAAGTTGATTAGAATATAAAAAGGTACTGAACCAATTAATTATCGAGAAATTTTTGAGAAACTTCTTTTCCTTTATCCATCACATCATTTCACCTCCGATTCTTTTTGTAATAATGTTTGTAATAAATCAAAGAAGCCCCATCTATCAAAGCCATTAAATTAAGGATATTGAGTATTTATTTCGGTTTTTGACCTGTACTAACCCCGAATTTCTAATCTTATCAGTCTGAATACGAAGTGAATTAAAGAAAACCGTTTCCTTAACACTTAGTAAACTTCAATGAGACTTTCAGGCATTTGCAAAAGCTAATTTAGGCTAATTATGTTATATTTAAACGACGAAAATTTTATTTATATCGAAATGTAAAGCGAAAACTAACTGAATTACAAATAAGGGGTGATGTAATTAAACTTTAAAGACAAGAAACCAAATAAAAATCAATTAAATCTAAGAAATTATAGAATATTGTAACCTTTTATGACTATCTTACCAACTTAAATTTATTATAAACCAAATAAACATTCCATAGATTTATAACTTATGTATATAGGTTAGAGACTTTTGTTTGGTTATCCTACTAAGTAAGAAAACATTCGTTATATTAACTAATAACCAACCTATCATCCAAACCACTCAATAGTTCCATTACTATTTTACCACCGTAATTCCTTCAAGGTTCTTCGATACTTCACTCCAAAATATCGGGTTTGATTACAACAACCAAAATCAATAAAGGAATCACTTAAGTTATTAGACAACTTTAAGAGAAACTTAACAGAGAAACGTTTCGACCTTATTTGTACTCCTTGAAATCTTCCTAAGAATACTCGATAACAACCAAGCTTCTAATATAGAATTCTGAAAAAAGAGAAGATCATCTAAACCTTTAATAACTTCTCAAAAGCAACTTCTGTCTCAAAAGGCGAACGCTATAGTCTAATGACTACTAAGGTCAAATATAATTTCAAGGTTAATAAGACAATCATTATCTACTTTAGTTAAGTACAAATAACTATTGATCGTATATCAATCTACATGATAAAATAAGTTAAATATGCTTTTTTTTTTTTCAAATCCTCATCAAACATAATGACTTCGTTAACTATTGAGTTATAAAAAAATTGATAAATCACATATTTACACTTGATTTTTCTTTATTATACACCCCTAAATTTTGTTCTTTCCGCACGATTAAACAAAATAATATTCGAAAATGTTGGAATAGCAGTCAAATACAGTACAGCCAAGTCAACTTTACTTACAGTAAAGTTAACTATATTGACTGCTGGTTGTGGTACTGCACTGCAAGTGTAGTACAGTAGGTGCCCACTTCAAAGTGGGGCATAAGCCAAAGCATTTGGCCATACAAATTAGTGTGCAGATAGGCTAGCAGTCTGCTAAACTTAGAACTTATACACCTCAATCAACAATATCAACGCAGCACTAGTTACTTCGACCACAGTGATTCGAATCAACTACGTAGCAATGATAAAGGCCTACCAACAGAAAAAAAATACGAACCTGGATTATTACAGGAAAAATACTATATTATGTATAACCATACCTATTTCAAGCAGCTGGTATCTCAGCCAACTTAATGGTCAACAAAAAAAGTAAGATCTAGTATATCACTCCCTATAAGGGTCTTTACAATAAAGTAAAATGATAAAGAAATTACAAATCCAACGTTGATTATATCTTTACTCCATACTTTACCATAATTGTCTATATTCTCATTTCAAAACAAATAAAGGGTCACGAAACTAATCTAATAGGAAAGAGGGGAATCTTTTCTTTTTTGTAGTAGTTCCCTTATATTACAAAACTTAAGCACATCCTCAAGTTTTATTTACCAAATCATGCGAAAACCTTAACTAACACAATCGATATGACTTCAAGTTTTACTATTTTTAATGAAACAATTACGAAACGCTGTAAATAATTTGTGAAGGATGAAGAGAATAACATCAAGTTTGGTACCACTTTTAACATTATATTGACTACTTCAAACTTCAAGCCAAAAGAGAGTATTCGCTAAGCAATAAGGAAAATAACAAACAACCACTAAGCAAGTTTACCCACAAATAGTGTTATCAACAATCATAATATAGTATAATTCGTAAGCTTGGTTAATGAGTAAATAAAATTACCAACTATTAAAAAGCATAAAAAGTATTAGAAGCCATATACTAAAAAAGGTTCATCTATAGTGAAATAAGAAGCTTATTTTCCCTCAAGGTTCTCAAGGCTATCAGAAGGGATAAAAACCGTTATGCTTTAACAGAAAAAAAGTCCCTAATGTTAAATGAAAAGGTATAAGGTTGGAATCTTTATACGAAGATTTAAGCAACAATATAATGTGAACTATATGAAAACTTTTACCGCTACAACAAATTCTTACACATAAATAATCCTCGTTACTTTTACTATTTGCTATACCTAGAATATCAATAAAATCAATATCAATTAGGCTTTCCTAAATAGAAAACTGGAATAATTGGTGTTAACGGAAATCTCAGATACTATTAGGAACATTTTATTAAAATATCCAAAAGCAAACAATATAAGTTTTAGTACTATGATTAATCATATCTTTCAACTTCTCACTTTCTTATACGGGCTTGAATCGGCTGTAACATAATGGTTCAAAAAGCTAAAAGTAGTATTTGATACCCTTAAATTTAAAGGAATACGTTCCAATAATGCGGTATGAATTACTTATTATCATCGGCTTATTAACTATACTTACGTTAATAATATCCTCTTTATAAGCCCTAACACAAAAGTTATCAAAGACTTTAAGATAAATATAGGAAAACTTTTTGAGTACAAAAACCTCAGAAAGATAAAACACTTTCTAGGGGTACATCTCTTAAGGAATTTGGATACGCATACAATCATTTTAACTAATAATACATATATTCAAAAAATCCTATACTTTAAAGTTAAAAAAAACTCATAGAATTGCGGCCTAAATCTCCATCGCCACTAAATTACTTATAAATACTGAATTTATACCTTTCAAAAATCAGGTTAATATACCACAAATCAAAGAGTATAAGTTAAATGTTGGAGGTTTTGACTATATAATATGCTATACTAAATTTGATATTGTCTTCCTCGTATCAGTAACTTCAAATAAAATGAGAATCATAGGCTAAAAAGGTGAAAAACTATCAGTATCACCGCATTAGAAAATCACAAATTCAGCTAAAATCATCATAAAGATCCCAACGAACTTCAAATCAACGGCTAATACGATTCAGACTAAAATAAGAACTAAGCTACGGGAAAGTCAACCTATAAATACACAGTTCAAATCGTGAACAATACAATCAAGTAAATATTCAAACATAAATACATAATATACCTCTCTTCTATGTATACTGTATCTGTACTCGTGATAAAGGTCACTCAAAATACACTTGAAATAAAGAACTTATTTACAAAGCTACGTATTCATATCATGGTTACTTTATACAATAATAATAAGAAAACCATTAAGTCATGAAAACCCCCATGATATCACCAACGCACTCAATATATCCCCCTTAAAAACACTGTGTAAGAGATAAAGTAAAGCGTAGTACAATACAAATCAAGTTGGTTCCTACAAAAAACAACGAGCCAATAGGTTAATAAAGCCACTGCAAAGGGCAAAAAAATTAATGATATAAAAACTCAACTTGATGAAATTAACTTAAATTCAGATTAATATCCTATAAACCTTTATACTACAGATAACCTTATAGTATTACGGGTATAATCTGGTAGAGTGGTTGTCATCATAAACTTTGTGGTATTGACAAAAACTATCCTTGCTTTTTACATCTACCAACTTTCATTCTACACTACGCTTCCTTCACTTTTCACTCTGCCCTTTGTTTTTGTTTTTACTTCTCTTATTTTTCTTCTTCTCCGTTCTGAACAGACAATACCTCTGGAGGGGGTGCGTTGAAAATACAACAGAAACAGTCACTCAGCGACAGGGTCAGTCAGTACTTGGTACGTTTATACACCAAAAATAAGGAATATACCGGAGATAAAAAAAATCTACCGATGCACTAGTATGATCACTAGTAAGATGATTAGGGAATAGTATACTAAGGTATAGAAGGATTGAACAGGAGATGACACCCGTACTAGTACTTACTAGTACAGGAGCACTAGTACTTCCTAGTGTGAGGTACTAGTACTGACTAGTACGGAGGATCAACACGGAGATGTTGCCTGGCACTAGTATTTACTAGTACAGAGGAATTATTGCTTACTAGTATAAACTAGTATTGACTAATACAGAGCCCCGACCTTGATAATCGAGATGTCTATGAGGATTCTTTTGATTATATATCAAGAAGTTCTCCATGTAGATTCTAGTATATCTGGATCTACAAGCCTACACAATATCTTCTTGTGTAGTAACTCGAACAAGTCTCTTCCAATTTCGTCGGCAAACCTTTTGTGAATCCCGGCCTGTCTTGCATCTAAATTGACCTTAACTATAGTTTTCGCCCCGTATTTCCAGGTATTAACTTCTTTAACTCCCGTATACATGTTTTTAGTTACAGATTTGCGCGTTGTTAATTGCTTACCTTTTGCATGTAGTTTTGGGCACGTTTTCCTTTTATATTATTATCTTGGTAGTTTTCTAGTTGGTCCGGGTATCTCCATTTCCACGTGTCACGTACCCGCTGGTCTATACAGCCCTTGCACCGTACGGTTTGCATTTTGTTGTCTACAAACTTTTTGAAAGCTATTATTACTGCAATTTAGTATCACCGGGCAGTGCCCACTATATAGCCAGTATAGTGCGACCCTAGTTATTGTAAATTTAGTATAAATGCCGGCGGGAAGTCTCGAAACTTGAGTGTTTACACCCCAAAACAACCACACTATTTGAAAATACATGTTTGCAAGCTTTACCTTATATTCCGTTGAAAAAACCATTGTAAACAAAAGCCGTTTAATCCGCTGCTATAACAAAAAAAAATGAAAATCTAATCTTATATACCTGTAGCCAATTTTCGAGCAAAGTGTGATACGTAAGTATTGAATGCCGATATGGCATCATATCAACCGTATTGATCCTGACAACGTGCCATAAACCTATTTTAAGCACAAATGTGGACCGTATTTGTATAAGTTGGTCCACGTGCCACGTAAAAGAGTGAAGGAACCACTGTATTCTTTGAAAGAGTTTTAACCCGGTATACTTGTAATATAGCAAAGTTCATCTCCTTTTATTCATAACCTTTATTTATTGAACGAAACTAAAAATAGAACCTTTCAAAAAATTGAACCCCAAGTTAACCTTCCAGACAAGGCTTTCATGTACCTTATAGTTTAGAGACCTGTCATATAATGCGGGCGTAAAAACTATAACTTTGGCAGAGCCGGGATGTTCGGTCGTAACAGTTCCCGTTCGACGCCTATTCGTATCGAAAATCTGACAACGGTTTTGAGAGAGTGCAAGGATTTGTAAAATATATGTATCTTGGTCGAAAGCCTGCCACGATGGAGAAGATATACTCCAAAATTCGTTCGGCGAGCCACCTTTTTGCCTCGGGCCCAAACTTAAGGAACGTAAAAAAAAGTAAAAGAGTGTACATCACTAAGCGAGTAGTGTGTCGAGAGAAGTCTGCCATAAATAACTAGAGCTATTTAAAATAAAGTCGAATGCGAAGACTCCACTAAGCGAGCGGGGCGCCGACATAGTTGGTAACAGATTATAAATAAAAGATTGTCGTATACGAGCGCTTATAGTAAAGGTTTTTGGACTTTTAAACGCAAAACCAGACTTATACCATAATGCAAATCTGAGAGACTACGTTGGCATAAGAAACGAGGGATGTAGTCGTTGTTTGTAAGGGTTGTTCTATAGATGTGTTATGGACTTAGGCTGTGAGCCGTACAGTCTGAGTCATGTAGCTGTGCATGATGTTGTGTTCTGTGTGTCGTGTCATGTCCCCGCCACGTATAGTGTGGTTGGTATAATCCAGAAGCGTTCTGGATTATTAGTACTTTTGACCCAATGGTCAAGAGGGCTGACTTACATCAGCTGGTGGAAACCACGCTAACCGGTTTGAGCTTACTTAGTAAGACCATTACAAGATGCACCACTGCGCAAGCGGTGTGCCGGGCCGACGACGATCTTTGGAGCTAAAAAGGAGTCGCCGAAAAATATTCAAGTAACGGTAAAACCGGTTAACGATATTGTAGTGAAAAAAGAAGCATGGGAAGTGATAGTGTTGAAAGCGACTAGACTTGAATTTTTTTATTCGAAGGTGAGCACTATTAACGTTTACATTATAAGCCTCGTACCTCTCTAAATAAGGTGGTCCGTGCACCTATGCAAAGAAAGTTGATGTAAGATCGAACATATTTAAGGCGTTATTAGGCGTGGCTTTAGTTATCACGTTGGTGGGGTTATTTTTTCCGTTGATTTACCTAAATTCTTCAATTTCTCAAGATTTTTATTCTTCCCTAAAAGTTATTAGATTTATGATTAGATGGTCTTTCATTGGGCACGCAGATTTTGAAAAGAAATTTATAAAGTCTTCAAAAGTTGATATAACAGATTATAGGTATTGGAGACGGTTTGAGCTGTTTGGTGATAATTTTTAACGTGTTGTAGGTTTTTATACCAATTTTGAGGTTTTTCATTGTATCATAGACCTACAATGCTAGTACGTTTCGTATTATATGTTAATATCTAACGAATATTTCATGTACAAGTTTTTTTGTAATTGTCAATCATTTATCGAATTAGTTCTTGTTTAGGAATATTATAATAAATTCGACTTCAAAGGTAAGGCTAGTATTATTTGTGGAGCAAAACTATTCGTAAAAATTATGAACTTTGACGTTGTTAGGTTTATAAGAATTATATTAATACTTTCTCGAGTTTTCTTTTTTTCATTTAATACATTGATACAAATTATTCAAATTGTTATTTTGCGATTTTAGATTTATTCTATAATCAACAAGTCTTGAAATACCTTTGTTTAGTATATCGTAACCATATAAGCCGTTCAAATTTTCTCTTCATAGTATCATTGCGGTTTTACCTCATCAGTTTTATCGATTTTCTCCAGACTCATAGCTTACCCATTATAGAGTATATTATATTATATATTACAAATATCGTAGATATTATGCATAAGGATTAACGATTTCTCCAGCCTAGTTATATACTTCTAACTAATGTTTTGATTAACTCATATTTTAAAAAGCCTAAATTCTAGATAATAAGTTATTCAGTTATTATAAACATATTATTCTTTAGGAAGACAATATCATTTGTTTATATACTAAGGATATCAACATCTTTATGTTAAGTAATCAATAGCCTTGCATTGAATGTTACCAATTTTTATCTTCAGTTGTTTTTAAAATATGTTCGGCACACGAAAAAACTATGAATAACTGTTTCAGCTTATTTTTAAACAGGTTTAGCATATCTTATTACTTTTTCATTAAAAACCTTATTTCTTAACATTTGTAGTAGATTACACAATTCAATGCGTTAAACATTAGTAGCATATTTTATGTATATTTATGGAATTTCATGGCCATTCAGTGTATATTTACCGTTAATATTGGCAGTTTGACTCATAGTATTTAGAACGATTGAATTCTGGTTCGTGTTTTAAATTGTCAACGTTTAAACCAAAATATAGGTTTTTCCTTTATTACCATATCTTAAAGCGATAAGATTTACCTTTTTTTATAGCTAGTTTGTGATTTCATCTCTAGCCTTGTAGATTTTTTTTAACTTCAATATCGTTATGTCTTGCCGTTTGAATTACGTTAGTGGGATAAGTTGAACAACTTTATAGGTGAGGAAGTTATTCATTTTAATTTCGTTGCTTTAATTAAAGGGTTTTCGCAGTGTGTTGATCCGATATTCAATATGTAATTCAAAGGTTAGATCACCGTTAGATTTTTTTTTATTTGCGATACATAAGTTGTTATTTATGCTTTTCTAGGTCTGTAATTCCTACCCCCGATTGTTCTTCTTCGTATATATCTGTTAGGTTGTTTTCTACGTTGTCGACATTTAATCGGTTTGTTAATCATTGGTTTAGGAGGTTTGTATTATCTTATTCGTTTGGTTTAAAGATCTTCATTAGTTTTGAAGGTTTTTTTGTACAAGTTGACCTATCCAATACGAAAAATAATAGTATTATTAGCGATTTGGTTCATTGAGTTTGAGTTAACAATAGTTGGTATTTAATGAGGTCAATCACATTATCCTTCTTTTCTCTACTTAATGGTATTACTTTTAACACGTAGAGGTAATATATTCGTTGTTGATGGTTTTTTAGTTCTAGGCAGAGTCAATCCAACAACGTGCGGATTCTTTCATTCATTCTTTCAAGGGTTTAATATATGTCAAAGTTCGGTTTTAGGTTTTTACTATAGTAGGAATTTTGTTGTTATATGTAGTTTTATTTCAAATACTATTAAATTTTGTATAAGATCGTTACAATCATTAGTATCTTTAAACCGTTTTACTATTATTTCAAGTTTGGCCTTGAAGTTTATGAAATCGCTAAACTTTAACCCAAAGATATCGTATGATGTATGTAATAGTATATATGCTTTTTAACCTTATAGATAATTTAATGTATTTGAATTGGAATTTGGTTGTATTTGATCCATATGAATTTAACGCTAAATTGAAATTTTATCAGTATAAAGTTGATATTAATATCGTGAATTAATTTGTTTGAAGGTTTTAGGTACGTGTGAATCCCTCAGGCGTACCACGTTTCTTATATTTTTTCGCTCTAATGCTTTGAAGGAATTGATTATTCTATAATGCCGTTATAAAGTTAATGATGTAAATTATAGGTTTTCTTTTTCAATATAATTCGTTAACCGAATTTTCAAAGTTAGAGTTTTGGTTTTCTTTTCATATAAATTGAAATTTAAGGGGGTGTTTTACATTGAAATTTGAAATAGTAATAGAGCTTTTAAATTTCTTTGAATGTTGTGAGACTCATATTTTTAGAAGCAGTTACTTAACAGAATTTATATAACTTGTGCGTCATCTAGTCATTTCATCGATAATACAATTAACTAAGTTTGGACTTCATTAAATTAAATACAGTTGTCGTCGTCCTTGGAAAGAGTAATTATAAATGTTTTCATTTTTAGTTGAGTTGAAACTTTAGGCCGTTAATTTTAACCAGTTCGTTAGTTTTAATATCGCTATGAACGTCAAGTATTTACATGTTTTTGAGATAAAAGAGGAAAGTGGTAAGGTATCTCAAGATATGAAAGATAATAGGCCTAGCAACTTTATTTATAATCGTCAATTTAAGTGAAAAGACATTTTTGCTAGAGCTGACTTAAATGTTAACCTTATCGGTATCCATATATTTAAATTTCATAGTAGTATTAGTATCACTTTATAGTACAACGTAATTTGAATTGTGTTCTATTGAGCATTGCGTTGTCTCATCATCCGGTTTAATATATTCAAATACTTACTTCATGTAACGATCATGAATAGTAGGTAAGTGTGTAGGGTTTAGAACTTTTATTGTCATAACTACTATGTGGATTTTTAACTATTAACCAGGATTAAAAGGTTTGGTCGATTAATTATTAAGTTATTTTAGGGCTGAAGTTAGTATTTTTATACTATCTTATAGCCTTAGACTTGTTTTTCTCATTTTGTATCCTTATGATTTGAAGTTTGTAAGCATTCTCTTTATTTCTAATTTAAAGTAATAGGGTATCAAGGTTTTTTTTTTAGGTTGTTTATTTGGTAAAAATTTGACGTATTAATCAATACCCTTATTTTCAAATGATTTATCATCTTTTTACGTTTTTAGTGGAATTCATGGAGTAGATTGAACGATTTTCAAGGGAGGTATTTTACCTTATATACTTCATCATATAGACTTTTAGGTTAAGGTTATTATTGATTAAATTACTTCGTCTCGCAATATATACGGTTGATGTAATATGTGTATATAAGGTTTTCATTGTTTTTATTGAAGTTTTAAACTTAGAAGAACATACTATTTGAGTTCGTCACATATATTATTACAGTTGTAAATAAGAATCGTAATTAGTAAAAAACGCATTTATAGGTGGCTTTAAGGCATTATAAGGTGTATTTGAACGGTTTATATTCCGTGTTAGCTTAGAAAACCTGCTAACGTAATATACTCTCATCAGCTCCCATATTCCTTGTTTATTCATTAGCAAAGTATTCACCTATTAAGTATATGATCAAAGAGGTTTATTCTATACTTCGACTTTTTTATATTTTATTATTTAAAGCTTATCAATTATGATATAGTTTAGTGATTTTAAGTGAAGATCACACTTTATTTGAAAGAACTTTTAAAATCACTGTAGATTTTACAAAACGATAAGGACTTCGTTAAATTCGAAAACCAGTAATTTTTTATTTGGCCGGTGATAATATTACGAAATATATAGTGGAAAACTGTCATTTGAATCCTTATATATGTTATGGTGCGACCTACGATGGTAAGCCAAGTATGTGCCAAATGGGACTTACTATTGAGGTGCAAAAGAAGACTAGAAGGGGCTACCATAGCCCAACGTGCAAGGCTCTTGGGTAGGGACAGTTCCCAGCCCATTACGTGTCCTTATACGTGCCGTGTATGTACCGTGCCCTATTCGTGTACGGACCGTGTCCAGCTTGTACCCGGATCATGTTTTGTTTGCACCCGGGTCGGGCTTAAGCCGGGCGTTTCCTATTCAGTTATATATACAGTTACGTAACTTATAACCTTAATAGCTAACAGCTTAAGTTTATAATATACCCCCTCCTCGTATGTTATAAAGGCTACAACGCCTTTAAAAATAAACAACGGACGCGAGTCGAGCCTGCCTAATACGCGGGTCGAGTATAAGCCGATAATATAACATTTAATATATCGTATAACATTTCGGCTGAATTACCTTATGTTTCCGATGTTGTATAACGTATTTTCTAACGCGTTGTATAAGGTATTTTTCCTATCGTCAGCGTTGCATAACATACCCGCTAACGCGCCGTGTAAGATATTCTTTTTACTACTGGCGCCGTATAACGTATCCGCTAACGCGTCGTATAAGGTATTTTTCCTATCGTCGGCGCCGTATAATATATTCCTTAAGGTGCTATAGAAGGTATCCTTTTTGTCTCTGACGTCGTATAATACGTTCGTTAATATATCGTTTTAAGTTACGTTTTAACCTTTAACTTCGAATAACGCGTCCCGTATAATACGTAAACTTTGCCGAATTCGGTCCGCCAATCCTTATAAATACAACGCCTTAACGTAGTTTCCAAAACTTTTTTCTTTTTTATTTGATATAATCGCTCCACCTTTTCATTTGTTATTATCGTCGTGACCCCTTTAACTTTCTTTTATATATATCAATTAGTAATTTGCGTTAATATATTTTAGCCCTTTGCTTTTAATTTATTATTATAGTCGAAGTGTATAACAATTTTTACTTAGGTTAAGCTATCGACGGCATTCCCAAAAGTGACGAAGAGCCTCTTCGTAAGGTATATTACCTTATTACATACCAATACCCTGTTACTAACTCTCTATTATAGCCTCTTTATGTTATAAGAGATTTTTTCATTTTCAAGAACAATAAAGATTAAAATAAGTTTCTTTCGTTATAAGTTTAAGACGTTTATATATAGTATATTAACCGGCTTTTAAACCTTGACGTTTCACTATTTTACGTTCGAATTCATTATATATAAGAGTATTACGTATGTCGGAAGGTTTATATTAAGGTAAGCTTACGAAAAAGCTTTATAAAAGGGCGACCATGAATTAACTTTTTTCTTGATATATTTAAAAATTAAATTCATTCACTATTCTCCCTGGTTTATGTATCTTTTTACATTAGTTATTACGATGAAGGATAAAGGTTATATTTCGTCCCCCATGCGTAAACGTTAGGGAAATGTTTCTGGTTATTAATTTGTTTTTACCCCCGCTTTTTTTAAGTTAGTTAATTAGTTTACCCGACTTTGTAATATCGTTCGGGAATAGGGAGGTTTTACTGTATCGGCCTTATAAGCCGTTACTTTTTTAACTATACGTTTACGCCGCCTTTTACTTTCGGGTTCGTATTTACCCACAACCCTTTTATCGCCTTTTATTATATCGCCTCCTTATAAAAATAGGACTTTTTCGGTTAACCGAGTTTTAACGCGTAATATCTTAGTACAGATTCTTTTGAATTACCATCGAATACTCTTTAATAGTTTTAGCTTAAAGAGTTAAAATAATATAGCTACTTAGGCTATATCTTTTGTAATTAATGTAAGTTACAGCTTATAAAATGTTACAAACGACGTTTTAAGCTTAATTATACGATTTACAATTTCGTCTGTATCTTATTTATTAACCTTATATAGGAATAAACTAATCAAACCGACTGCGAATATGCGTAAGATTGTATCTGGGCTGATCGCATTACCTGGACTTAAATTAAGGTATTATAGTTTTTAGTAACCCATTAAAGTAGTATTATTTCCGCCCCATTTTTCGCCTTATTTTTCGTTAACCGTCATCCTTAACTTTATTTAACGCCTGTCTCTTTTAACGTTATCTTTTATCGTTGGCCTCCTTTAACATCCGTCTTTCCTCGTATTGTTTACCATCGTCCTCTTTTAATATTTACCCCTACTTACGTTTTACGCCCTCTTTAACGTTGCCTCGTATACGTCCCGCCTTCTATCAGCTCCCCTCCTCGGCATTTACCAGTTTTCGTCATACTTTTTACCGTTCCCTTCCTTTAATATCACCTAACGCTCGAAGCTAATTATAATGGAGCCACTAATGTTAGTAATGTCGATATTCGTTAAATTTAAATCATAATAATAATAATAAGTAGGTAAACCTTCGTTAAGGTATAGTAAAAGCCGTTTTGCTGTTGGATATATATTTAAAATCATCGGGTAATATTCACTCGGCTTTACTTACGGTATTATAAATTCATTTAATAAATAATTCTCCCCTTCATTTATAAGTAAAAAGTTATTTTAAAAGTATAATCGATTTTTTTCGCGTTTATAATTTAGTATAAGTTCAACGCCTTTCTTGAAATACCGGGTTATCATGAACCCGAATATTTCCTTATTTAGTTTCTAATTGATTGAAGGTTATAATATACTAATAATTTTCCAGTAATTTCTATTCCGGCTTATTATTATTCTTTTACTTGAATAATATGTAACGAATCCCGCCTCTTTTTGTTTCTACCGTATAGATACCCTATATTTTAAATTCCTTGTATTTATCGTCTCTCATATCATTCGTTATTAAAATTGGTCCTATGCGAATATTGAATAAAATATACGGGAAAAATGGGTTCGAAGTCGTACGTTTAATCAAGTTCATATGAAACACCGGCAATTTATTAAAAATATCTAATATAATATTTAACAGGTTCATGATATGAATTATCCGGTATTGATTATAAAAATAACCAAGGTTTTTATTCAGGCGGTAAGTTTTAATATAATTAAAACTAAGTTAAATTTGATTCCTTAACTTATATCGTTTCGATGAACGTCGTTTATAATTCTCTGTCGTTTTCATTTATTATTAAATATACGTTAATATGGTTTAGATTAATTTTGTTTTCTTATATAATGAAGTTGAAAATATAATAACTTGTCCAATTAAACTAATTAACAACTTCGTATCTCCCTTCACCTTCAGGATAAGTTACATTTCGTATTTATTTACTGAACGGTTTACTTTAAGCCCCGTAACCATCGATTCCAGTTATTTAGCGTAATTAATAAACAGATAAATACGAAGTTTTATCGTATTACGAAAAAGTGATTACAATATATAAGTACTTTAAAACTTTTGAATTTACTCATTCAATAACGTTATCTATTTATAGTTAACACGCTGTAAATGAAAGTTATTTTACTTTCATTAAAAATGAAGTATTTTTTAAAATACGTTTGATGAATTTAAACCGTAATTACTAATGATAAAAACTGATAACTGATAAAATCTTTACTATATATTCCGAAAGCACTTCGTATACGTATGTTTAGTTATAAACCACATAAAATTTAATTGAATAATTTTAAAAACGTAATTTTGAATAACTAGTCAATATCGAAAACCGTTATTAGTAATGAATAGATCGACTATAAAATCAACTGAAATATACGTTTAATATTAGATGGAAATAGGAAAATATTATATTAGGTCTTATCATAAAGTATAACAAGGTTTTGATTTATTATATTACGTGTATATTTGCTATAAACGTCAAATATTTCCAATTATCTCCTTTAATAGTAATTTTGTTACAAAACTCGAAATAAAATATTTTGCCTAGATAACTTATAATAAACGATTCGTAGGTTTATGATAATATCCCTATTATTAATGGGTTTCAATTCGGTAATTATAAGTAATTACGGTAACGTAATGACTTTTGCGAGTAAATCCCGTAATTTATAATTTATACTAATTATTCTACCTTAGGTAAAAAATGCTTAACGCCCTCGAAAACCATTAAAAAGGAAACTTTATATAACGGATCGTTTGTTACTCCTTAGTTTTATAATTTAGTTAACGTACTCGGGCTGAAAAAAGGTGAATTCTTCGATGTTAACGATACCGTTGGGTTTAATGCGGATCGGGTCCGCAACGGTACGATCAATATTACTATACTAGAATCCCTTAATATTATTCCCAATAACGACTCGGACGCGGGCTGGCCCCGGGGCAGTACCACTTTCGACGGCATTTCGAAAACCCCTAACCCTCCTTTAAGATATATATCGTCGTAATCTAATAACGAGACCTCCATCTCATTAAACACTTTTACCTAATTTACCATAATCTGTGTTTTTTTAATATATAAGTTTATTAATGCCATAGTTAATAAAATAATAAAAATAGGTTAAAAGACTCATGAACGACGTTTTTTAACCTCAAGTTTATCTTATAAATTACGAATAAACGTATCCGGACGGGCATTATAAGTTACGGTCTTATACCATAAGTGATGTTAAAAAAAGAAAAAGGACCTCAGTCTATTTAGTTTAACGTTTTTAAATTGATCGTGGTAAAGAAGAATACTCTAATTTCTTGTAATTTATTAAAATCATAAATAGTATGTAGATATTATATGAATTAAAAAAACTACGTTTTTAAATGAAATATTATCGCAAATGGTTTCTTATCGTAAATGGTATAATTACGTTTCGTATCTATTAATCATATGAAGTAGTAAGTTACTAATTTTGAAGTACAATTTTTATCGCGTTACGATAAATCACTCTTTAACATTGTTTCTGAATAATTAGTTTTTACTATCATTAGCCGATCTGAATGCCAATACACTAAAATTAGGGCTATAATAAAGGTATTTTTAGGGATTAAAATATATGTTTCTTCTATTTCGTCTAAATTTAACGAATACCTTATTTTGTTAAGCAAACGGAAAAACCCGTCAACTTTTAAATATTACTAATAAAATTACGATTAAAATTGACAAAACCTAAGAAACTTCGAGCTTTTAGGACCGTATGTGATTTTTACTCGCGAATCACCCGGATTTTTTGGGGGTCGACCTGGATACCTATTTTATTCTTTATAATGAAGGCCAGGTATTCTATTTTTTTAATTTCAAATTTAGTCCCTTATCGTAAAAACATCTTAAAATTACGCGAACTTCCGCTATATAATTTTACTTAATACCTGAATAAAAACCTAAAAGGTCGTTTAAATACGTTATCTCGATATCATTCAAAATATACGCCATTATATAATTAATATATCGCTAAAACGTCGCCGTCGCTCCCGCTGACCTAAAGGAAGTAACGAATTATTCAAATAATCTAAACTGCTTACAAAACGCCATGAATTCCTCATACTCGAACACCATTCAAATATGGTAAAATACCGTTCGAATATCCAATTTTATAAATTATATCGACTTCGATAACTTATGTAAGGTCTCCTTAATTAAAGGTAAAGAAAACGGTTTTATTTTGTAATTTTATTCAATACTCCATAATCGATATAAAACCGTTATCCCCCCTCCCCCCCGGGTTTACGAATTAATAATATCGATGTCACTGTCGATAAGAAGCTCGCACGTACCTAACCCTTATTTATCAATTGCGTAACCTATGGTTAAAGTTTAAAAGGTTAATTTCGTAATATCGAGTATAGTAGCCTCTAAAGTCGTTTTACTAAAAATCCATTTTTGTTGAATTAAATATAGATATAGTAATCGAATTTTCCTTTATAGAAGGATAGAGTGATAACCTTATTTTTATCGAACAAGTTACGAAATATAACTAATTTTTGTGGAGGACCCAATGTTCCTTTTTTTCCTCAACTCTAGTCTTCGTTATTACTAATAAAATCCGCGTTATTTCTCTAAAAAATTATAATCTAAGTTATCCGGGAAAGGTCCTCTATACCTTATATCTTTCGATGTGAATGTTGCGCTAACCTGAAGAAAACCGAACCTATTATGTTTTGTTTATCTCGTATTTTAAGGTATATCGATATTACATCGATAATTAAACTTCTTTAACCTTAAATTATTAAATGACTATTGTTTACATTTTACTTTATGTATTAATATAGCATCCAACGTATTTTAAAAAATGTATCCCGCGTTATTTCGGAAATAATATATATTAATATCGGGTTCAACTATTTATCTCTATTTTTACAGAACTTGATCATTCAGGTAATACTCTCATTTTACCGTAACTCAAATATTGTATTAAGATTTCGTAGAAATAATGACCGAATTTACTTTAACCTTAATCGTTATATTGAAGCCTTATTTATAATATAGTAATAATCATAACTAAAATCGACTTCATTATCTCGAAAATCAGTGTTATTAAAAAGTATAAAAATAAGAAACAGTTTTTTGTTTATATATATTTTAATTAAATCAAACTTGTTTTTATCCGATTTTGTAACTACTTCGTAAAAGCTATGTAACTCATAACCGAAATTATATTTAAAAATTAGTCTTCCTCTGTCACCGCTTATGAAAAACCTTCTTTTACCTTTTTAATTGAAGTTGTATACACCTACATAAAACATACTATAGGACGAAGGTCGTAATTACGTTGAAAATAGTCTAGTAAACTATAATATAAATAAAAACCTGAAATAATCCTAATTTAACGTTTTTTTATTATTGTTTACATAGTTTTACGTCCCTAGTTCTAAATACGTATCGAACGGATTTGTTAAAATAACTGACCGCGATATCGAAAGGATTGGCTGCAATTACTACAGATTTTTAATGAAAACGTTTAAAAGGTATAAACTCCCGTTATAACTGTATTATTATTCGGTTATTAGCTTTAAATAGGTTTCGTTAAATAAAGTCTAAAGATTTGCTTTAAGTTCAACAAATTTGATCTGTTGGCGAATTTGCGATTTTTTTTTAAAGTTATGCTATAGTCTACTCGATCAATACCTGTTATAATAAACTTGTCGCGGATACGAAACGATACGCGAAAACGTAAGTAATTATAATTCATAGCTAAAATCTAATTTAAGCAAATTATTTAAATTAAAAGTATTTTGAACCTAATAACGAATAGTGTCTATAGGTTCTTATTACTTATAACTAAACCTTCAAATTTACTTAATATTCTATCCTTATAATAAAAGTCATTGTTGACACATATTTTAATGATACTAATAAACATATACAATTCGAATGTATTTATCGTATTGCGTAAAACTTTAAAATATTCTTTTAAAAAATTGAAGATAAATATAAAACGTAAGATAGTGGTTACTAATTCGGTAACGAATAGTTAAACACCGACAAACAATACCGATTTTACTCCATTGAACCTACACGCCTTGATTTCAGTAATATGTACAGTGAATCAAACGTGAATTTAAATATACGCGAGGTAATGAGGAAGGAGTAAAAGGCTTACTTTGTGTTCAACTCTTGAAACCGAAGTAAATAACTCGATTTTCGAATTTTGGTTTCTTTAATAAGTGGTGAATTAGCGTATACGTGTAGGTAGCTATAGTAAAAAAGGCTATGATGATTTAGCGCATTATATAACGTAAGGTTAATATACATAATAGTGGTAGTTTCATTTCTTTAAAATTTATCTGTTTGAACAGCCTTCGTATTGTATAGCTTTTTCACGAGGAATAGGAAACCTAGGTTTATAAGATATTCTGTTATCAAATGTGGATGTACTGGTCATTAAATAGTTATAGAGCCTGGTTTAATACGATTAAGGAGCCTGTTAATGTTGTTAAAAGTATTGATAGCAAATTAGGTAAGTTAGTATGTGGATACACTACTGTTATTACTAGATTACAAATACGGGCTGCATAAAGAGAGAAGAAAAGATTGCCTATGTAGATATTATTATATATCACTATGGTTAGTATATTAAGGTAGCAGTGCATCACGCTACGAAGTACAATCTTGTAGCGTGCACGATGACGTGGCATGCTGCAGGTTGCACTCTTGCAGAGTGCATGATAACGTGACACGCTGCAGATTGCACTTTCAGAGTGCATCATGCATGGCGCGGTCTAGAAAGAGCGTTCCAGAGTGGTACACTCTGAGTAGAAGCTTATAAGCTTTCACTTGAGGCGTACACTCTCTGAATGTTTCTTTCTGATTGGATATATCTATCTTTTATTACAATACTAATATTTCCGATTACTCTTCTACTCTTTTACTTCACGTGAAATAGGCAGAAACTTTACCAACATAGTAAGTATAAACGAAAAGCTATTGGCAGAGAAAGGTTTGAATTAGAATCTAGACCACAGTATTAGTAAATATAAAGATAAAATAAATTAGCTTTGATAATGGCAAATGTTGTGAAACCAAAGCAAAATCGTACGTTATATTTGATATGAGTAAAGTATGCTCTTTAAAACGTTTTGAAAATTAATAATACGTTAACTTCAGTTTGTCAACTGGCCAAACAGATCATTACATCACTGTTTTGAGATAAATCTTAATAAGATTCAAAATTATTAAGGGTTGTACTATTAAAAAGTATAAAACCAAATTTGAAACTGTGTCAACGTAATCTACTCATTTAATTAATACATATATCTTCGGGAAGTTTCTGATACGAAGAATATTTATTGAAGGTTCGATCTGGGGTTGTAAAATATTTTAGATATGACATTTATACTCGATTTTGTTATTGTTTTTTATGATATAGATTATGATTGACTAGTGATTATGCATTTATTAACTAGGGAGCGGGTTCATTTTAGTTCGGATAAGTTAATCGGCATAAAAACATGGGTTCTTTTCTCTCAAAACAACTAATTTAACAATAGAAAACCGATGATATATGTAATATGATACTTTTCATAAAGTTAGCTTAATCTCATAAAAAATTGATTTAACTTAAAGTTTTTGAAAAATAGTTAAACACTATCTCCAATTCGATATTATTTAGATGAAAAGCGTAATTCATTAGCAGATTACTTTATACTTTGTTGCTTTACTGTTATTAAAATTTCAACAAATTCTTTGATATTTTAAATACATTAAACAAAATCTTTAACTTTTACGTAAGGTTTTCAAACTAGAATAACTAAAAATTAAACGAGTAATATAAGGTTCATTTAATAATTATTTGTTTTAAATACAAGTTAATACTGATGGTGTTTGTATCTTTGTTATCGAGCTTTAATTAATACTCAAACAAGAGGCGGCTTTTGTTTCGTTAATTATGAATAAAGAGGAAATATAAGTACGTTAAAACTTTTTAATTGGTACATTTAAGAACGCCGTTCATCTTCAGGTCGAATGCGGTACATAAATATTATTTAACACCTATTAAACCATAAAGTTATTTTTAAAATGAATATATCAAATTCAAACCGCAATCGTCAATGATAATATAGAGGAATACATGAAATTTCTAATGACAATTCTAATATCGCTCTATATACGCTTTTATGTTTTTAATTTTTTTATCTTGAAAGCAAAATTTTCCTCCAAAGATTCGCAATAATTATAAAGTAACGTAAGTTTTTTTTTCCAAGAGAGGTTAACTACAAAGTGGAAAGATAACTCGTTCTAAAGCTGTGCAGAAACGTGTTAGGGTTTAAAAAGTTCGTTTCGAAAATATTTTTGATAAATCATCTACGTACAAATACAATAATCAACATGAAAATGTTGAAGCATAAAATATAATTTGGACCACAAATATAACGTATATTATATAGCGATAGTAGCGTTACATTCCAATAAACTAGTAATAAGTGAATTATACTTAACTAATAATAATGCGATAGTAAAATATTTATAAAAGGGGATCAAAATACGGTTGCGAAATAGTAAAATGTTATGATTATTTATCATATATTTTGAGATATACGCTTTAAGCGGTTGCTTTTTATTAACGCGAATATGAACGGAAAACACACTTAAACCTTTATGTATCGCGCTAATTAGGAGGAAGTTAGCAATATATCGGTTGATAGGGACATTTTAATTGCTTAAAAGGTTGGTGTTTATGAATAGTTTATTATATTCCGAAATCGATTTTTTAGTAATTGTAAGTCGATTGTCATGTGCATTTGGAGCGGTAAAAAAGAGTCCTGTTTAGGACGAAGAAATCGTTGTTTTCGGCCTAAAATACAAAGCTTAACAAGGCCCTTAGGGATATCGAAATCCCGTCGTAACAATAAATTGGGTCGTATATAATCAGTTTTTGTCATTGTAATTCAATTTGAAATAAACTTGACAAATCTATTTCAATTTGCGGACTAATCGTGTGGAAAATATTCGAAAAAAAATATTTTAGTTTTTTATAATCCATAGGGACAATGAACGGGCGGGACGTACCCTATACCTACGTATTCTCTACTTCAAAATAACTTTTAATTCTTAGAAATTTCTTATTGTTGAAATAGTATTATATGTATTACAGTAGGTCAGATTTAATTACAGTCAAGCTGACTGCACTGCAAGTTGAGTATATTTCTTTGTGTGGACTTACCGCATTGAATGTAAGTCGAGTGCAGTCCGCTACACTTCACTCTAGGGCACGGGCCAAGCAATTAGCCATACAAATTATAGTGCAGACCGGCTAGCGGTCTGCCAAACCTAGAACAATACATCTACCATCTGACCATGCAATACTACTGTTACTTCGAAGAACAATCGAATCGATAACGTTGCAATATCTACGGCCTACCAACATTATCGTAAATTTCGTGATTTTAGTTGGTGGGTAATAACCCATAAAAATTATATATTACTGATTAAACGGTGCTATAATTTTCGCTTTATCCAAGTAATCCCTTAAGGCTTATTTGAAATAATCGACTTTTGAAAAGATTTTTCGATTAAGGTCTCATTAGGCAATAATGTGTTTTATCAGGAACGAGGGTTTTAGTTGTTAGAATGCGGCTTTTTCTACGGGTTCCTGGTAAAAGATAACTCATTTTCTAGTTTATCGAATTAAAGGACCGATTATAACAAAGTAGTCACGAATAAATTAATGGTAAATATTTGCGAGTCAAAGCTTTTATACCCTTAATATAGATAAAGAAACCGTTTACGTCTATACAACGCGTAACTTTTTCAAATTTATATGTACTCCGATTTTAATATGGATAATAAACCTTAAATACTTGGTTATTTGGAACTTGAAACACGTACTTGTATATCCTAAATTTCAATTGAATAATGTTTAAAATGATTAGTATTTGTGTAGTTTAATCAATGGAACTGTTGGGGTAATTATTCAAATATATTGAAATAAAGTTAAGATGAAGAAAATGAAAAATATCTAGAAGTAGACGTAATAAGTCATTGCGGTATATTTGAAAAGAAGTCGGTGCCTTGAAAAGGCCGAAAAGAATGATTGAATATTCAAAAAAACTGAAATGAGTACATAATACGGTTTTACATTCGTTATTTTTCTTAATACAAAGTTTTAAAAAGCGGTCTTAACGTCAAGCTTAATGAAATGATTAATTTTTTAAATGGTAACAAACCTTTTTAATGAAAGGAAATGGGTATTTATTAGCTTTTGTAACAGCGTTGAATTGCCAGTCATCGATATAAAAACCTAGGCCGTTTTCGGTTGTATCAACGAAAATCATTAGGGCGCCTAATAAAAAGGTTTTTGTACAAATGTAACTTTAATCTAATAACCAATTTTATTGGTAGGTCTTTATCTTTGCGATATAGTCGATTCGAATCACTGAGATCGAAATAACCGGTGCTGCATTGAAAATTGGTTTTGATTGATGAGTTGCAAGTTCTAAGCTCGGCAGACCGCTAGCCAATCTGCACGCTAATTTGCATAGTCAAATGCTTTGGCCTGTGCCATACTTTGAAGTGGGCATCTAATACACTACACTTGTAGTCAATCCCACAAACTGCAGTCAATTTCCAGCAACTATAGTAAACTAACTGTAAGTATAGTTGGCTTAACTTTACTTTATTAGACTATTAGTCCAGCACTGGCCGCTTTTTGTTTTGTGCCTGCATGCCAGTATATTCTGCTAGCAATTGGTGGCAACCTCTGAAATCCCTCCTCAATTCACACTCAAAACCCCTATTAATTCCAATTAATTTGCACTTAAATTGATATCAATGACGGCTCTTTACATTTTATTTCCGAGCCTTCCGTTCTTTAACTCCCGTGCATAAGGTTTTCACTGTAAACCTATATATATCACGTATTCCACTACTTTCGTACCTTTTGCCAGTAGTTAAACCTACTAGCATTACGATCACCACTATCAATATTATTACCTCGGCAGTCTTCAAGTTTTCTAGGGTATCCTTGTTCCTCTAGATCATGTGCTAGGCAGTCTATGTAGCCCTCGATTCGTATGGTTAGCGTATTGCTTCCCACAAACTTTTTCAATACGTCATTAGAAGTAGCTTTGGTTATCACATCGGCGGAGTTATTTCCCCCGTTAATTTACCGTAACTTATCAATTTCCCGAGCTTCATATACCTCTTTTCATACCATTATGTTCATTATTAGATGTTTTTCATTAGTCGTACACAGTTTCGATAAGTATTTGTAAAGGCGTCGGAAGTTTATATATATCATTACAGTTATCGAAGGCAGTTCCAACTATTCAATAATAATCTTTAATGTACCATTAGTTATCATACCGATATTAAAGCCGGTCATTATGCTGTAGCTTTTTAAAATAAACACGCTTTATATTAACCGCTTATATTTGATGGATATCTAGTATAAGAGGTTTACGCTCATCGTAAATTTCCCTTAAAAATTTTCCTATTAACAACCATTATAAGAAATCCAATTTACGATGCAAGGTTAATATTATTAGCAAATAACCCCTTCCTAAAGATTATCAACTAGGTTTTTATGAAATTTACCAAAATTATCTTAATCTTTTCAACATAGTTAATTGCTATTAAATCCTTTTATTTAATTTTTCAAAGTCCTCATCTTATGGATATTGTATTTTTATTGTGATAGATAGATAGTACAATGCCTCCGGTTAATATAGCGTAGAAATATAGGGTGTATAAGCCTTCTAGTCCAACTATCCCTGTAATTTTCCCTCATCGGCTTTATCGATAGTTGTTAGGCTCGTAGCTTGCCTTTTTAACGTAGGCTAATATAAATGCTATTTTTAGCTTTAATTCCATAGATACAGATTAACCATACATTAAAGTTAAGTTGTATATATTTGATTAACGTTTCGATTTACTTACCGTTTTAAAAGCTTAATGTTTCGATGTAATGCTATTTTGCCATTATAAACCCGTTGTTTCTGAGTAAAAAGGTAATTGTCAGTAGGGATTTAGACATTGCAACGTTACCACTTCGATTGATCGAAGTAACCATTGTATTAAATTAGTCAGATAATGTATGTATTGTTCTAGGTTTGGCAGACTGCTAGCCGGTCTGAGCAGTAATTTGTATGGCCAATTGCTTGGCTTGTGCGCTAGTGTAAAGTGGAGTCATACTGTACTTGACTTGTAGTTTATGACAGTAGGTCCGCATAAAACAATATACTCAACTTGTAGTCAGTATATTCAACTTTACTGTAAGTCAAGTTGATCTACTTCACTATAAATACTACTATTCCAATACTGACGGCTTTTTAATTTGTGCGTATATGCTACTATACTTGACAAATCTTTTCTTGTAAGCGCTAAATCACAAACTCGTCAACTAGCCAAACCTTTGTTGATTTTAAATGATCTTTACATCGAATTTAGCTCAATTGCATATAAATTAACCGTAATTACCGTTAGTTGCTCTACAGCTTTGGAATCTAACTTTATCAACCCCTATAAAA
This sequence comes from Anisogramma anomala, assembly GCA_038502455.1. NCBI lineage: Eukaryota > Fungi > Ascomycota > Sordariomycetes > Diaporthales > Gnomoniaceae > Anisogramma > Anisogramma anomala. Next base: position 6,132,913 of record JASMMZ010000002.1, on the reverse strand, counting down.
AGTTCATTCGCTATAGACTCGTATAATCCTTTACTTTAACTGTGTTAATTAAATAAATTAGCATCGTCACTCCTTTAGAAGACTTTGAATATATTATCACGTCCCTAATTACCGTTACATAATTTAAGATTATTGGGCAACCTATTAACGTAACCTTCGATACGTGTAATTGGTCTTTTAGTATTTACAACCCTTTTTATGGCCCTATTTAGCGATGCTTTTATTGTAGTAATCATAGGATTATCCTTACCATTAATTAATCTGAATTCCTTAATCTACCTTCTTTCATAAGCTTCGCGAAGTGCTATTACATCAATTATCAAGCATTATTCGCTAGTAGTTCCGAGTTTCGAAAGGTATTCAAACAGGCTCCTCGAGTTGATACAAATTGCTACCGGAATTTGAGGAATTTTAAGCTATCTGGTAATAATGTTAAGGGCTTCCTACAATACCATACTTATATTAAAGCTTTCCATTATATCGTTACTGTTGGTAAGATCTCAAACCTATAATATTCACGTGAACATAAGGTCCTTGAAGAGTAATCAGAATGATTGCTATTGTAGTATAGTAAGTTAACATATAGTGAAGAAGTATACAGAGGTGCACACTACAGGCAAGAACTTATAAGCCTCGATCCAGAGCGTATTACTCTGGAATACTTCTTTTAGACCGCTCCACGCATTGCCATCGGCCTGGAATAGTATTCCAGACCGATCTATATATAATGCACTTTATGTTTTACAAGAGTGTAGCTTGCAGCATGACACTTTATCGTACACCCTGTAGTATTGTACCCTTTAATGCAGTGCACTGCTCTTTAGCTTAGGTATACTGTTTGTAAAGGTATATAGTAATATCTATATGGGCAATCTTTTTTCTTCTTATATACTTCATATCTATAGTCTAATAGTGATATTATTGTTATTGTATTAATTTCAAAAGGTTAAAATTAGCAGTAGTGATAGTGTTGTTGTCGTATTAATCATAAAAGGTCCAAATTAGCATTAGTGATAGTGTTGTTGTCGTATTAATCACAAAAGGTTCAAATCAACAAGTTCAGCTGAGATTAGCAAATTCTAGCCGCGGTAATGATTGTAAGTTGGTCCTGTTTAGTATAGACAAATTATTAAGTTCGGTTAGGGTTAGCAAAGTTTAGCCGCGGTGGTAATTGTAAGTCAGCCTTGGTTAGTATAGTTAAATGGAGGCAATATGGTCAGTAATGGCGCTTTTTGTTGTTTTTGATAGGGGTAGATATGTATTGATAATTTCTTAGGGGTGATTACGCAATCATGTGATCGTTTATTATAGAAAGATATATCGCCATCGCTTTGAGAAAAACTTCCTTCTTTTTCTCTTCTTCAAAAGCGTGTAATTTCAGCCAATACAAGTCCCTATTTAATCCAACTTCTGGTCCATTTAATTAAACCAAGCCGCTTTAGCATATAGGTTACTTAATTTTTATATATATTGACCTATTACCCCGAATATATTCTATGTAAAAACCGTATTATAAGGTGTCATTCAACGCGTAAACGGTAACGCTCCACCGTCATTGCTGTTGCCGCCGTTATAGTTACTGTTACCTTTACCACCATCACTATCAATAGTAGCAGTCCGCCCTCGTCGGGCCAAATCTTCTTTATTGCCGCCACGTCGCCAGCTCCCATTACTCCGTTCATCGCCACACCATCAAGCCCCACCGCCGCCGCCACCTCTCCCGTTTCCGTTACGCCCCCCTCCCCTCTTTTTCTCTTTCCTTTCCCAAGCTCCTAAGTAGAGAAGTAAAGGGTTCCTAAGGTTATTAAATTTACTCTTTCCATACAGGTAAAAACCCTATTACTCATAGGGGCTCCTTTACGCCGTAAGCGTAGTTTAGTGTAGGTACGTTAGGGTACGTATATTCCAATCCCTTCTTTGTTAGCCTTTAACCTTTTCTTTCATAAATGAGGAGTACGAGGCGGATCTTTTCCCCCGCCTCGAGCTCCGTATCGCTAAGGTATACCATGAGGCTTTTTCAACACATTAAGCATTAAAGTAATGTATTCGAGTCCGTAGCCTTACGCCGCTAATAAATACAGCTTATGTGTCATGTATCGCGTTCGCGGCCGTGGGCAAGTTTATTAGCGATTGTTATGAAAGCGGGGGTCGTTCGGCGCGTTACCACCGTTACGAATGGATTGACAACTCATACGCCTCCATTCCAGTAGTTTTAGGGCCATAAGCCGAAGCCGTGTTGCGTAACCTCCGGCTTTTGAGTAAATTTTAACTGAATTTAAAAAATATCCTTTAGTAAAAATACTCTGTTTAAGGCGATTCGTAAAAAAAAAATCGCCGTAAGTAACTAAAATAAGCTGAAATTAATTAGTAATAGGTGTTAACCAGCGTATTAGGGAGACAGTAACCGCCGTTGCCGCCTGGAAACGGAGTCTACGTATATATTCAAGGATGGTAATTCTTTACCTATACCTTTGCCTAAAGGTATAAATAATAAGGTATAAGGCTATGTTCTTGTTAACGCTAATAATGTCGTTAGCGGTGATAGCAATAGCGCTAACATAAAGACGGAAAGTAACGGAGAGAATGTTAAAGACGTAACGGTGTCGCCCTTTCCCTTTAGTAGTATATAAATACCTTTTTAGTCGGTCTAACGTACCCGGCCATAATATAGTACGCTGCATGGTAATTTTATAGCTTTTGATAAATTTTGAGTTTAAAGTGATCAATTTAATAAACAATGTAACATGATAACTGAAGGAATATGTTAGAATCAGTGTATAAAATTTAAAACAAAAGAGGTAATATGTTAAAATCAATATGTGAAATGTAAAATAAAGAAGATAATTTGTTAAAATCGGTGCAAACAGTCGTATTAGGTAAAGGTAAAATGTGGATCGGTGCGAATAATATCAATAGACCGATTTAAGTTATCGAAAATTGGTGTGACGGCTTATTAGTATTGTAAAACTTTTCTAATAACCCTAATGAATAACGTACTTATCGATATAAGTGTTTTTAAGGCGTCGTTTGGTATGTCCTTTGTTATTGGGTTTGTTGGGTTTAACTTGTGTTTAATTTATCTGGTTTTCTCGATTTCCCGGCGTCGTATAAATTACGTAAAACCATAATATCGATTATTAGCCGTTTTTCATTTGTAATACCTATTTTAACTAGGTACTGATAAAACAGGAAAGAATTAATATAAATAACTAGAGGAATAAGGCGTAAATTAAGGTTAGAAATAATTATCCGGACTATTATTGTTATCGTAATATCTAAATCGAAATCTTTAACTATATTATATATCTCGAAAACAAGGACATCCCTTCTAACCTTTTTATATTTGGTATAGCTTTAATAAATAATATTTCTACTAAACTTAAAACCGTTTAGGGCTGGTAATTGGTTTCCAAATACTAAAACGAAGTTGATCTGTAGGTTATATTCGTTGTTATTAGTAAAAAAACCATTATTAAAAACAAATAAATTTATAATGTGTATATCTAGCAACAAAAATTATAAACCTTGTTTTGGATTGTATATTTTTTATCAAGGGCATTTTTTAATCATTTTGTATTCATTGTTCGTTAGATCTATTTGACATTGCGCGGAGACCAAAAGGTTAAATATTGCTTTTGATTGTATTTTAAACGCAACTTAGGCTCTGCGTATACGTTGGTATCTGTATTTGTCGGCTCGTTTTGCGTTGTTTAGAACGATTAAAGCTACCTTATCCAGCTATATTTTTTACTTAAGTTTCAAAACGTCGTTTCAAAGTGTAATCGTAATAGTATTCAAATCGATTATACTGTCTTTTAACAAGTAGGCTTTAGATTTAGCTTTTAACCTGGCTTTTATAAGTTTTCTTTCCTTATACGTGGAAAGAGAGGTGTTATATAAGATTAAAGTATTATTTATTTGTATTTTTATAAGTGTAAAGTCTTGCTAGCGAGTAATTAATTCTAATAGACATATCTTGAAGATAAAGTTAGTTATTCATAGCTGTTACTTATAATACTTTTAATAAGTATTATACTAGTATATACAGGCTTTAGTTAAGCTGTAAAGAGGTTTTAGGATACGTATAATCATTTTAGGTAGGTGGTGTTATTTAAGCTTTTTTTGGTATGTTTACGTAAATTTGTTGTTTTAGCCGTTCCTTAGATTGTGTATAGGCTTAAGTTATATTTTGCAACTCGACAGGTAGATTATAGGGTTTGTTAAAGAAGGTTACGAGTATAATAATCAGGCGATGGCTAGCTCATTCTTACGTGAGTGATTAATTTATAATGTCTTTTTCACCATCGTTGTAACCTTTAATAATTAGGAGAATTTTTTCGTAAGTTTTCCTAGTTTTATTATTTACCTCGTAAACTAGGCGGATTAGAAAAATCCTATAGGCGCTGTAAATAATAGGGTCGAATTGTTTAAAGCAAAAAACGCCTTAGTCGATTAGTGTTGAAATTTCTTTTTAAGTGAATTATTCGAATGAGGTACTTAAGGTGGTGATAATGTTTTCATAGCGAAGTTTTAAGCTGAGTTCGCGGTTTACCAATTCCTTTTATGTGATAAAGGAGTCCGTGGCAAAATTTCTATGGTGTTTTTTTCGTTTTCAAGCCGAGGGGTCGCTTTTTGCAGCGAGGTTTTGGTAAGGTTAATGTAAATGTGTCGTTAAAATCGTTTTCCGGAGGTGAAGCTGGATTCGGAGTCGATTTAAATTCGTCGTTCCGGGAGATAGCGTATAAACGATTCTGGTCGTTTCCGTTGTTTTAAGGGGTGACGTATAGGCGGTTTCATTCGTTTTAAGGTTCCTAGCCGATTTTTCCTACCTTTTTCCTATATTTACGTATTATTATTTATCGGAACGAACTCATTCCGGTTAGCAGATTAATTAGTATATTATATTCTTTAAACCCGTTCATCTTTTGGGTTCTAGTCTATTTATCCTTTAGATTTGAAATTAAAACTTTAAATTGTAGTGGTAAATCCAAAACACTGGTATTACATGTGTTATTCTTTGTAAATAACGTTTTGGAAACGTCGTTTTTGGCTCGTAAATACCGTAACGTTGCTATAGCTTTTACTACGGTATTGGCTTTTTTTACAGTAAATAGTAGTAATGTAAAGTTTATGTGAATCTTTAGGAAAACACCGAAAATAAAAAAATGTAAGGATAAGTTTACTTAAGCCAAAAGTCTTATTAACGGCGTTAACAATTATCTAAAAGATATATTTTTTGAAACTAGTATCTTTTTACTTTTTAGACAATACTTTATTCGCTTTTTTTAACGGTATATAGTATCGTTCGTATTTTCGAGTACCTTAGAAGGCTTTGACTGAGATTAGCCTACATTCGTTGCCGGTTATCCGGGCCTTAGTACGCCATTCGGTAAAGTCGAAGGCCGTATTAATATAGTTTTTAATTCAATTTAAAAGCCTGAGGTAGATGTTAAACTAAAAGTTAACCAAAGCGTTTTAATAGTTTGTAGCGAAGGTGTTTTATGTAAATTTAGCGGCTTAAAACGATATTGTTACTTCGACGGCATAAAAGACTGGTTAACTATTTAAATACATAATATTAACGATTACTTCGTAATTAAAGTTTATATTGTTTTAATGATGGAACTTAAACGGTTGTAGTACTTATAAGTTTAACTAATACTTATGGTAAAACTTTTCGATAGCTTTAAGTACGCCTTTTCCTATATCCATATAACTTACAGCATAGAGTAGGCGTAATAGGCGTTTTGTATCTTGATATTCGAATCATTGGTATAACACCTGTAGTTCCGATTATAATAAGTAAACGGCCTCTGTAATACTTACTTTTGAAGAAGAAAAAACCATAAGTAGCTGTACTTAAGTCGGAGCGGTACGGATATACCATTTAAGGTACGGATAAGCTGGTTAGTTATATTTTGAACTTCGATTTCAAACTTGTTTCTATTCATTAATAAAAGCAAAAATAGTATTTTAAAGTTTATTTCATAAAATTTAACCGGCCTGAAACTTATATTTATAACGATTTTTTCGAGTGAAGACGCCTTACTTTTATTAAATAAGATTTTTTGGTATTTTTTCATTCGGTTGAATTTAAAATTCGGAAATTTTACCCTAATCGCGTCGAATTGGCGTTTCCTGGCCACTAAAATCTCAACTGTTTTAATATTAAGTTTAATACCTAAAACTGTAATGATCACACTAAATACCCGTGAGTATATATAAGATGTCAGAGGGTTTATATTATCAAGAAGGTAGCAGAGGTGCTGAGTGAACAATATCGCAACCGTGCAAGTAATGATCAAAAGCCGTGAGGCTATTCAGAATATACTGAGATTGAATACTTAAATTGAAAACTGAAGAGCTATGAAGAAAATACTATCTATGTGGTGCTGACCGTATCTTTATATCCTATGGCCTTCATACCATCTTCAGTACTGAAGCTCACTAGTGCTTACTGAGGCTCACTAAGGCTCACTGAAGCTTACCGGTACTCACTGAGGCTCAGTGAGCACTTGTGATCTAGATAACCTTAACCCTCGAGGATTGCCTAGTCTGGTGCTGATAAAGAGATGTTCCTCGCCTAATGTGTTGAACTTCAAGCTCTCGGTAGCTCAGCTGCATGCTGGCCTGTTTCCTGACCCTCTAATATACTTGGATCATAACAAAAACCTATTTCCGTACCTGTTAGATAACGTGAATTTTCATGTTATATAGGCGTCGAACACTTTATTCGCGTAATAAAATACGGTAATATGTCTAAAAGAGGCGTTTTGTAATCCGGTGAAAATACGGTAGGCGGTTTCGTTATTTTAGGTTAATAAATAGGTATTATCGTCCTCGGGATCGTCTTTTCCGGATATGTTATCGTAAGGGTAAGTATTGAGTCCGTTATTCATGCCTTTATATTCGGTTACGTATATTGTAAAGTTAGCTTTTATCCGATTTTCCAATACATAGTCGGCCTAAAATTATCGTTAAGTTCGAATTTGCTCTTAGGAGTGGTGGTTTGTAAATTAGCAGCCTACTTGACCGTATACGATACATCGCTTTTATAAATTTATAAAGAGTTATGTGTCTTTTCGTAGATATTATTGTAATTTCGATGCGTTTCTTTCATTTTCATACGATTGTCTTTTTTTTTGTTACTAAGGCTTTTTCTTTAATACCTATAATTTAGACCTTGTTTTGTCTCAGATAAACCTTAAATCCTCGGTCTAAAATATGGTGAATTATTTTGTTAAAGTTTTTTTTTGGTGATTTAGGCTTCGCTTTTGGTTTTATTAGTTACGAATGCTAATCCGAGGCTTGTTTGTCGGTGTATAGAGGTCTTGCGCGATGTTTTAAGGTTTGTATGAAAAGACTTTAAGTCTTTTTCTGGTTTAAAAAGTATAAAGTCGAAATCTGGGGTTTTACGATAAGAATTTATTACTATTTAAATCAACAGTTTGTCGCCTTTGTATTTCTGTCTAAGGGCTACTTAGTATTTCTAGAACTTCGCTAATAAATCGGTAAGCATTTCCTACAAGTTTTTATCAGCGTTTTCCTATTGGTTTTTTACAGATTTCAATATCGTACTAGTCCAATTCTTATCGTATAATTCGTAATAAATTTCGGTATTAAAGTAGGATTTAAGGCGATTTTCGCATCTTGCGAATATATCTACTTGTATAAGATAGTATGTGTATTATTCTTTGGTTTACCCGGAAAGTATACCGAATAAGATAACGTAAAATTATAATTGCTTAATATCCAGTTTTTTATATGTGTTGAGTATTATACTTATTTCATTATTAAGTATATCACATGTCTAGTCGTTATAATTGTTATCTTTATCCTATAACTTAGTAAAGTTGGTTATTTTTTAGGGTCGTTTTTATTCGTGGGGAAATGATGTAATAAGAGATCACTGTAAGGGTTATAGTTCAAAGTCATTGATCCGTATAACAGGTATTGACGTTTTATTTTGTTTTTTATTTCTTCAATTGAGTTGTTTTCTTTTTTCCGGTTGGTTGTCATTTTTAGGGCGGGTTGTTTTTCACGTTTCCGCCGACTTTGTTATGGCCGGTCGGATTGTACTTCACGTTTCGGCCGACTCCGTTATAGCCAGTTGGGTTATTTTTTACGTTTAGGGAGTGGTTTGGTATTCTGTTTTAAGTTATGGTATAAGCCAGTATAAGGGTATATTGTATTTTTATATTAGATAAAAATCGTGCGTATTTTTTTCCCTCTTTGTTTTTGTTTTTGACTTAGGGTATAAACGATATCGTTTTACGCGTGTTCCCCCTTATTCCAATAATAGTCTTTTTGGTTCCGTAAGGTAATACCCTTTTACAAAGTCCGTAAGGTATAAATTTTTATCTTTCCAGTCTAGTACGTCGATAATTTTTATTATTTCGAATAAGGCCTTTATAAGGCGCTCATTTTTACCTCCTAATGTATTAATTCCTTTGGTTTTTAGTTTGATTCATAAGGCTTTGTAATAGTAGGGTTTACACTTCATTACATATTTAATATTGAAACCAAAACATTGTTATAAAATTCGTTTAATATGTTAGATTCTTAGATTTACTCCACCTAGTAACGGTATATATCGGCTAAAATATTTGTATTTGAGATATAGGGTTTCAATTCCTTAACTGGTAAATTAATGGTATTGTCTTAAAGGCGCAAGTCGATCTCCTATATCATAGCTTTTCTGATTCCTATAAATTTGACCAGGATGTTAAAAAAACGTTGGCCTCCTTTAGTATTATTGTATTTAGGATCATAATTGCGATTGTCTTAGAGCTTTTAGGCTATGAGCTGAAGTGTGGTAATTTTGTGATATATTTGGGTATATCTCAAGATTAGGGTGGTTTGGCGAATATAAAGTGAATAAATTGATAGAAGCGGTTGGAATAGTGTTTACTAGCGCTTGTTAATACGGATAAAGTTTAAACAATACATAAATAAAACGTAACTATAAATTAGTCAAACGTTTTAAATTAGTTTTTACTAATATTAGTCACGCTATACTAGCTAAGTGGTTAGGAAAACTCAAAACGTTATAGGTAATAAAAATAGAATACATAGAGCAAATGTGAGTAGACTTGAAATAAATAGAGCGGATATGAAATATTAGATAAAGTAAGGAAAATGTCGAGTTGTTATATATTCCAGTATACGGTGGTTTATTCGTATTGGTATGTTATATCAGAACTTAGTAAAAGGTGTTAGTCGGTTACTCGGTGTGTAATTAATTTGGTAAGACGGTCGGGTTATTTATTTATATAAAACCGATATTGGCTTTGCTAAAGCGAATGATTTTTAAAAATAAATAAGTCTTAGCGAAGTGTTTCAAAACTTGGTAGTTCTGACTTACGTAGCAGAGTATGTGATAGGACGCTTTCTAAAATGTGCCCGAGTACGTCAAAGCGTTAAATAAGGGTTAATGATGGCATAACAGGACTATTATTAGATAAAGCATGAAATAAGATTAATTAATATCGTACTAAAGTTTTCTTTTTTTAAATTACCTAATTTTCAGTCTTTATATACGTTGTCGTATAAATTTTATGAAAACGATGTTTTCAAGTATAAATCATTGGAACCGTTATAGCATCCTACTATAGGTATTTAATGTGAATTTATCTTTTTTGTCCTAAGCTGTCTGTAATAGATTGAGTTAGCTACTAATTTGTATCGGTAAGGTTTTAAGCCTATTATATTCACGTAAATACTAGGGCTTTAAAAAGTAATTAAAAGGATTGATATTGTAGTATAATAAGTTAAAATATAGTGAAAAAAAAAGAATTTAGAGGTGTACGCCATAGGTGAGGACTTATAAACCCCCACCCAGAGCGTATTACGCTGGAATAATTCTTTTAGACCGCTCCACGCATTGCTATCGGCTTGGAATAGTATTCTAGACCGATCTATGCATGATGCACTTTGCGTTTTGAAAGAGTGCAGCCTGCAGCGTGACACGTTATCGTGCACCCTGCAAGAGTATACCCTGCAATACAGTACACTTCCCTTTAGCCTATTTATACTATCTGTGAGGGTATATAGTAATATTCATATTAACCTCTAACACTGATACGCTTCATGTAATCCTTTTGTATTGAACAAAAGTTTAATAAATTAGGTTACCGATAATAGTAAATTGGTTTTCCCGCCTATTCTTTTCAACGAAAGTTATTAGAAAGCTGATTTGTAAAGATAAGTTGGTGTTATTTGCGAAAGACTTATCCATAAAAATCATTAACTTAGCCCTCGACAAGTTGATTAGGACTTTATTAAGCCCTTGGTTCAAATTCCGCATCTGCCACTCAATCCTTTTATTAAGCCGGTTAAAGTTGTTATTATTATATCTTACGTTTACATCGTAATATAAAGGTTGTAAAAGTCCTCTAGTTAACATAGGGTGGAAATATAGCTGCTATGCATTATTTTAGGTACCGTTAGGCTTTGACCGCATTAACTTTGTCTATTATAGCCAAATTAGTTCTTTGGCCCTTTTAGCGAAAACTAAAGCTAGTATTAGCACTAAGCATACAAATTAACGATCTTTTAAAGTTAAGTTAATTACTTTTCGCGAGTATCGTTACCGGCTTGTAATTTCAGAACTTGAAGTCCTTAATTACTTGCTATTATAATACTATAAAGTTAGCTTTTCCGACGAAAAAGGCATTGTAAATCTAGATACTCACCAAGCCGAAGTTCTTTTCTTAAGTTGCCAACAAATGAGGGTCGTATATTTAAAACCTTATTTCTAGCTATAATTTAAAGTAAAACAGGTAAGTTGAAAACTGATAGACTTCTACCCTAACTAATCCGTACAAAAGTGTAATATATCGTATTACTGTTTCTAAACGGTAAATAAGCCGTAAATATTATACTAATACCAGTAATACGATCTGTTGTAAATCCGTTGCTAATTATATATAGGCTTACATTATATTTCAGTTATAAAAAGTCAACTTACCTTTAATTTTAGCTAGCAAACTTACTACTATAACTTCCACTAAACGTTAAGTAATCTTCTACATCATTGGCTATTACGAAAGGATATAATTATTACCTTTATTGCCGAATCCTTAAGCGATTAGACGTGATCTTTTTTACGTCCACCCTATAGATTTGCCTTTAACCTCGTAAATAATCCTCGATTTAAAGACTGTAACGTTTATGTTTTAGAGGTTCAAATCAGCCTTTAATACGAATTATATAAATTCTTGAGTCAGTTAACCGTTAATCTCGACCCTGTCGCTTTTCTGAAAAAGGTCTGCCAAAAGTCTTCATAATACCTTATACTCGAAGTTTTAATACAAAATTTTCGTTTTTCTTTTGTTTACCCAAATATTATTGTGGATGCGATTTAGTATATATTCCTCCTATTTAACGTTCTTCTTTTTCAGGGGTTTTCCATGCTGGCGGTGTTTTATCGACTTATTAATAACAGGTAAAAAAGATTTGTGTTAGCTCAGTTATTTAGTTTAAGAGTCTTTATTATTGATAGCCCTAATATAAGGCTTGAATTGAGTTGTTTAAAAATACACAAAGCCGTTAGAAATTGTAATAAATAACTCAGAATTAGTGATAATTAAGGCTTTATATAGATCCTTTCATTTGCCCGGCTTCTGTTACATGATGATTTCACTTTATAATGGCAAAATAAATACGTCTATAGTTATAGGGCCATTCCTAGTATCAAAGGTATCGCTAACCTAGCAGAGTGCCAATTACTTTCGTAATTTCTTTAGATCTTTGCCGTAGGCTATCCATTACTTTTAGGTACTTTCTCATAACAGAGATTCACTCGTTAGGCGTAGGTACGATCCAAAGACTAGTAACGTTGACACTAGGCTGTTAGAACCCATAGTATCGTTTAAGACTTTCACCGCTATTTAAAGGCGTGCCTCCCAATCCGTAAAACGTTCAATTTCCAATATAAAGATATTGTACGTTCGGCGAAGTTGGGCGTATACCCTCTTAACTTTTATAATACTTCAATTGGATTTCACACGCACCTATTTATACTAAATACCAATTATTTTAATATCTTCCTAAAATTCCGCCGCCATAAATTTGGTATCGGCGTTGTAAACGACGACATTAATTGAGCCCAAATACGTTCATTTATAACATCCTTAACGATTCCCACGTATCCTTTACCAAAAAGAATTTTAATTACTTGGCTTCGTAAAAAGTGGTTACTTAATTAACAACGTAAAACCTAGACTTATTAATCAAGTAAATCATATCGATATAAACTTTGTAGCAAAAGGTTTTATCGTCCTTTAGTATAAACTAAAATTTTCGCGGGGCTTAGACATACGTTTTGAAGTGGTAATAAAGCTTTTCAATAGCTTTCAGAGCAAAGTATTCTACATCTTTTTACCCTATGTATTTTAGGACTTTATACAACCTATTAACAGTTAGATAATTAAAGTGTTAATGTAATTGGCGTATTTCCGATTTTATCAGGTTTAATACCACTGTTTTAAGGACTTGAAAATAAAACCATAAATATCCCTAATTAAAGGCTAAAGGGAACCTTGAGATTTTTTAACCAGCTTATCGGCGTTAACGTTAACGTTAATGCTAATGGTCTTTATATCTTATAGGCAAAAAAAGAAAAGGGTAGGGATCTTAAGGATATCGACTGTAATCGATCCTAAAATAGTTTAAATTATAGTTACTCCTAATAACGATAGTTATTCGCTTGGTTCGAAACTAACTTCATCTTTATTAATATCGTAAAGATTAATCCCAGTCATTGTAGTGATTTCCCTTCGTAATTCCACATATTGAAAAAAGCCTCCTGTTAAGTAAATTATTCCTCATGTATCTGGTATAATACTTTAGAACGTGTAATACGAGTAACGATCGCAAAGGTTAAAGATTTATACGGATTTAAAAGCTTAATTAAGGTAAAGTCAATGGTCTTTATTACCTAGGGGTTATAAAAAAGCGTGGTCGGCTAATTACTCGGCCGCGCCAAAAACAGTATTTTTAGGCTACTTAATCTGCTTAAAGATATTATCCCTGTTAATTAACTCGTTACCTTAGAGATCTACGATTTGATCCAAATATTATTATTTAAAAGTAAAAAGCTACTAGATGTAATATATTATCTTTTTATTATTTAGAAATGTTTAACTAAGGGGTAACAAGTTAACTAATAACCAGATTTACCTCAAATCCAATATCTTTTACCATTATTACAACAATAGTACTTACAGTTAGCAGGTCCGTTTAAAGTTTTGTTTTATTAGCGCTAAAGTAGCTATTACGTTGAGTTTATGGTTGATGGGCCAAACTTTAAATATTAAAGGCGCCCGTAGCTATACCTACTATCGATTTAATTAACTACCGTCAGGTTCTCTTCATCCACATTAGGGTAATTACCGGCTTAAGGGTATATACTAAATGGGTTTGGTGTAGGTGTTATTATAGTTATAAACAAGGAATGTAATTAGTTAGAGAAGCCTTTACAGGTGTTATTTGAGCGTTATAGAGCGTATTCGAATTTGCTAACGCCCGCAACTACTACCCATACCTGTTCGCAAAGCATAGCTTCGCCAACGTGGGCTTTTTTCAGAACTTACCAACATAATATTAACTTGTTAAACATCTAGTTAAGTATATCCATTGGAATTTTTTCTCTTTCTTCTTCGCTATTATCGTGGTTTACCGTATAATAAACTAATCTGTATGCTATTAGGTTAGGTGGAAGTCGTCTTCGAAGTAACTTTTTATACTATCTTAAAATTTGCGAAAAGTAGTTGTTCGGGTCAGGAAAGTTGGGTAGTAATCCCTAACATGCTTCATCAAGATTCTGTGAATAATTAGTGAACACTAGAAGAGGAAACCTCTATTTACTTGAAAATATTTAAAAATGTTATTATCTTCGTATTAAGGAAGTTGTAAGGCTTTCCGTTATAATTTTTATATTGTTTCCAATTTCAGCGAAGTCCGTAAAAAGTTTATAGTTGATTTTAATTATCTTAACAAGGTTTTGGGGAAGGTCGCAATAATTATGCTAGTCTTCATTAGTATTTCCTAGCGGCTTAAGTTTTAAATCTTTCTAGATCCGGTGTTAAGGGTAATTGCCAGTTATTTTGTCTGAAAGATGAAGTCCTATAATATGACCTATGGTAGGCTTACGCGTGTAGGATAAAATTCCGCAAAAGAAGTTTTAAAAGACTTGCTGATTAAAGAATCAAGGGGTAATATAGAATTAAAGACTTAGACGGAGTTAACAATTTTACTTAATTAACTGGTATAAAGCGCCGACGTCAATTCCTTTGGCGGCATTAACGGCTGTTACTTTACGTGCCCTACCGCTATTAAAAGTTTATTCCATACTGTTACGTAGAGACTTTTGGCTGCCGAACGAGTTAATAGAGTTTTTGTCGCCAACGCGTAAAGAGGCTTAACTTAGCTAAAGGTAAAGGAGAGGTTCCCTAAATCGCGTGTAAGGGTGTAAAGGTTCTTAAATACTTATTCCCTAAGGGTGTGGGTCTTAAGGGTATTCCTCAAGTTAGGTCAGGTCGAAAAGCGTTTTTGCTAACTTGGTAAGGCCTTTTTTTTGGCACGTAAATCCCTTATCGCTTGAATTCTACCTTTAATTTGGACTTGGTACTTTTCAGGATATTCTTCCACATATTAATAGTCCAGTGGTCGAGAAACTCACGGTATTTTCGAAAAGCACAGCTGTAGCGGTCAGGGTTTTCGCCTTCATCGAGGTCAATAATATAGGAGCCAATTAAATTCACCAAGTACCTTTCCATTAAGTCTTTATCAATGTTATAGCCCTAAAGCTCTTTATTAAAATACTTGGCAAACTGGGGTTCAAAGCTTTATTTGCCTCCATTTGCTTTAAACTAAATAGTATCTCAAGGTTCTGGCTTTCTTATAGTTTGATAGGCGTGTAATTAAAGGTACTTGACAATCTTAGGCGTATGGACTTGGTGTTTTGTCGTGAAGTCGCGTAAAAACCTAGCAGTTTGGCGTTAAATCACGCAGAGAGGCTTTTTTTGTGAATCTGGGCGATTCATAGTTTTCCTCCTTAATGTATCCAACTAGACGATGAAATTGATATAGAAAAAGTTAAAATATAAAAGTAGGGGTAAAATTTTGATGTAAAAGGTAAGGTCAAAAATCGTTTATTATTATAGTAATAGTTATTTATTGTAATTATTTAGCCGTAGGATTTAGTTGTTTTTGTAGTAGTAATACCCGCAATAGTACCAACTTAGCTGTTTACCAACTTGCCGAACTTTAAAACTTCTAACAGTTAATATTAACGTTTTTTAAAAACGATCCGTAAATATTTTTTAGTTTTTTCAAGTAGCGATACTTTCTCTTATTTTCAAATTACTGTTGTAGACTAACGCAACCTAAAAGTCTTTTTTGTTTTTCTTCCGTTGTGACCTTGCGTATTATTAATAGATTCCCTTAAAAAAATCCCTATACTCTAGCCGCTATTGTTAACGTAAAGTATAACCAGAAAGTAGCTTCTTCTTATACTTAACTTATCTATGCTTAAATTCATAAGCATTGATTATTATTGGTAAGGCTTTATACATTGCAACGTTATCAATTTAATTAGTCGAAGTAACAGTAGTATTACATTAGTTAGATGGTAGATATATTGTTCTAGGATGGGCAGAATGCAGGCTAGTTTGTGCCGTAATTAATATTGCCAATTGCTGAGCTTGTCTCTTAGTGTGAAGTGGGGCTATACTAAATATGACTTGCAGTCTATTACAGTAGGCCCGCACAAAACAATCTACCTAACTTTCAGTCAGTATAGTCAACTTTACTGTAAGTAATTTTGATCTACTGCACTGAAAATACTACTATTTTAATAGTATCGTTAATTTCCATACCCACGATTCCCAAGTTTTTGCTTTTTGTAATTTATAGATACGGGTTAAATTTTAAAGGATTTATGTCTAACCGGTTTTCAAAGTACGCCTGGTATGATAAAACCCAATAGACATTGACTTCGGATAATCCGTATAAAGGTTTAATATAACGTATTACCGTGTCAATGGAAAACTTGTCTCTTAGTATTTTCGGAAATTTTCATAGTATAATCCGCCAAAAACTGGTAGCAGACTACGTGTATATTTATATTATATTCTGCCTATTAAGTGTTAACCAACGGGTTATATTAATCGTTAAATTGGTAATATTTACGCTAATTACACGGTAGCTGATTTTTTGAATTGTAGGTAATCAGGCAAAGATTTAGTCCTTACCTTTATTACTGTATGCTTAAACGATTGACCTTGACTTTTCATACGGCCAGTCTGTGTTCTTATTACTAACCCCCTACACTATTTTCGACTTCAAAATAATGACGTTTTAGCTTTTAAATTGACTTAACGGTATGAGTTAAATATCCTCTCATTTAAAGAGGCCGTTAATCTTCACCTGATTGTTTTCCTTCAATAATTCACCCGATATATCAACAATACCTTTAAAATATAACTTAAGATCCAGTACTTTATTCAAATTCTTCTTTTAAAATACCTGCGCCTTTGTATAAGCTTTCTCAAGCCTATAGTCCTTGTTACCGTCCTTCTCTTTAGTATATATCTTCCTTTTGTATGGCTTTTCATGTCATCGCCATTTTATTAACTTGTTAACGATCAGTGCAAGAGTATTGTATTATCTAATCCGCTCTACTCGGGAGTTATTGACGTTAGGATTTTTATTGGATTTAAAAGGTCTTCTTCACGGATTAACATATGTGATTCAAAAAGTCACAAAGCCGTTAGTAATTTTAACCACCCAGTTTTAGTTAGCAATACCTAAAATTTTATGCGACCTATTTTATTTACCTGGCGTTCGCTAGGTAAGGATTTTACTTTAAAGGTGCAGGGATAGTATATTTATTATCGATGGTCTATTACTAGTGTTAAGGGTATTATTAACTTATTAGCTTAACTATTTCCTCTTTCGTTCTTTTGAGGCTTTATTTTATACCATAGCTCGTTTCTACGTATTAAACGATAATGGAGACTTAATTTTTATACGTAAGTAGGCTCCAAATACCAGCAAAGCTCGTATAAATCCGTTACGGCTAATAATATCATTAACGCCCTTTACTACTATTTAAAGCCATGCTTTTCAACTTATAAAGATTCCAATTTCTAAGGTAAAAATATCGTAAGATTTTCTCAAAATAAACGTAAGCCTTTTCGACCTTATCAATGCCTGAATAGACTTTAATACGGACTTATTTCTATTAAATACCATTAAATTTAATAATAGTTTAAAACTTTATCATAATTAAGTTTGTATAAGAACTATAAATCAATACGTTTGGTAGCTTAAGATATGTAGTAAGTTACAAAACACGTAGTACCTCCTACGTTTCCTTCGCCGCAATTTTCTCAAAACAAATTGCGTTACGAAAGGATTTGGCGGAATCTACAATATGAAGTACTAGATTGCCATACAGGCAAAATATATTTATTATAAACTTAAAGTTCAAGACTTAATCTTCAATAGATGTAAATTTAAACCTTAAAAGAATTTAGAAATGTATTTAATAATGGTCGTAAAGCTGTTTAATTGACTTTAATGTTAGTAAATTCATGATTTTGTAATTAATAGCCTTTAGGGACTTATAAAGCCTATTAGTCGCTAGATCGTGGAATCAACAAAATAATTAATAGAGTTTCATCTCCGTTAAGCTTAATATCACCAATATTAACTCTTGAAGATAAAATTAAAAATACCCTCATCGAAAACTACATAGAAACTTTCTATCACAGAAATAATTCATGTTTTTAGGATAAAAAAGTAAAGGGATAAGGGATTTTAAGATATGAAACACAATAATACTAATAATAATCGTAATAATTATAAATCCTAATAAAAAAACCCTTTTTTCAGGGTTAAAGCCAGCCTTAGCTTTCTCAGTATCTGTATAGTTAAGTTTCTCAACCGTATTTGTATCTCTTCAAAATAAGACGTATTACAAATATACTCCTATTAAATACTGCATTAACCCAGAATTCAGTATAATACCTTAAAAAACCTGTTTCGCGTAATGATCTTAAATGGTAACAAGGTATGTAAGTTTAGTATATTTATCTTTATGTCGGCTATAGGGGTTTTTTCCTGTCAGGTGGTACAGAAAGGCGTGGTCAGCGAGCTATTATATTGATTTTGGACCATTATCAGTATTTTCATATTAGTCGATAACTTTAGGCTTATTTATCTGCTCTTTAACCTCCTTCTATTTGAAATTTGTTATATATAAAACGTAATTCTAATGAAACGAAGCTAAAGAAAATGTTATATAAAACCTGATTGAATATGCAGTTGGAAGTAATATAACCTATTTACCAATATCCTTATTTACCGTAAATCTATCATTTCTTAACTTTTTAAATTTAAGGAAAATTTAACTAGTTTAAAGACCTTGAAGAAAAGGAACATCATTCTTCGTATGTAGTTTGATTACGTCATTTGGTCCGTATCTTTACTCAACCGTACTAACTAGGTTTTCCGTATTTACGGTCGATTTAATATGCATGGGAATATTTTTATTTGTCGTTACTAAATTTTGATATTGAGGTGTATAATACAGTCGAATTTCAAGCGCGACTCATTACGAATTTCAACGAAAAAAACCACTAGCTATGAAAACCTTTTCAAGTGACGTTAAGATATTATAAAACGTATTTAAACTATTTACAGCTTATGAAAATTTGAAGGACTTGTTAATGAAATATACTTTTGTCAGCTCCTACATTTCCCATTACTTGTTAGTAAAGTATTAGCCTATTAAATATCTGATTAAAAAGATCCATTTTTCTTTCTGTGTCTTCTTTGTAATACAGTATGTAAGATTACTTAATAATGTTCCAGTTGATGTAGTACTGTGAAAGATTTATATTGCATTCGAAGTAGTGTCTAAAGCTATTGTAAATTTCGTGGAAAAGAGAAAAATTAGTTTTCTGTCGAAGATAGCAATCCTCAGCTTAACCGGTAAGGATACAGAGAAATAATATGTGAAACCCTAGAAATTTAACCCTTAATTAACGGCAGATGTTAAAAAACGGGCGTAATTTGACGTCGAAAAGTTATACAGCTTAATGCTATAATTTCTTTTTCCCCCTCTGATTTAAAAGATCTTAGTAATTGCCATACAATCAATATCCATAAGAGTGACATTCCGAGGGGAAAGGGTAAAATATCAATTGAAAAAACCCTTTAATTCCTTTTACTGTGTCGGGAAAAGTGTTGGTATTTTTGGGGAAAATAGTTACCTTTAGCCAAGTTAAGAGGAAAAAAGACAGTAGTTATACTTACCGTAGGTTCGCGTGTAAAGTCGCTTCTTGTTTAGTTTAAGTACTAAAACTAATATTATCAAAGTGCCTCGTGGAAAGGAACTTAAAGGCTTTTTAAGTGGACTTAATCATGATCATTTTGATGTTTAGAAGCTCAAAAAAATTCTTACTTGATTAACTATTAAATTTAAAAGATTTCGGCGTATATATTAAGTAATTATTTACTGCCAGGATTTTTTAAACCATTTATATGAGACGAGGAGGTTTTAAAAATTATTTCAACTTAGATAGGGTTTTACGAAAGCGTATTTGAGTGTTAAGAGATACTATCACTAATAGTCACATTTCCTTAACCCTTATATTTAAAGATCTATTCAGGGTTTTCGTCGGTGACGCATTCTAGAGTACGTTTGCTGAATTACCGTCCTTCTCTCTTTTTCACAGGTATGAAAACCCCTCGTTTACTAATTCAATTTGTATTATTAATTCAGCTTACCTATCTACTATTTTTCATATCTTTAGGGTTTATTAGTTGAAAAACTCGGTAAAATCATTAAATATATTAAGTCCTTAGTCAAATTCATTAGAGTCTAAGGAAAGAATGACACGGATAATTTAATTAGTTAAGTATTTGGAGGTAAAGCTTTCAGTAATATCGGTAAACTATAGGTATTCGTCATAGTTCTTTTCGAAGATAGCGTCGAGGTCTATAGTTGCTTTTTTTTTGACAGGATTAGTAACGATATTAATTCCAATACATTTTGAGACTATCATAACGGAGATTGGTAATGATGGAGGAAAAAAAGTAATATAAAGGGGTAGGCCATAGGTTTACAATTAAAAGTGGGTATTCGTTGAAGATCGTAGCACTTGGTCGTTTTTACGATTTAAAATTTACAATGATAATACCCGAAATAGTAGTATTAACTTATCTGTTTACCAAATTGCCGACTTGGTAATTTCTAAAAATTTCAAATGATTAATTTTAATATCTCTATAAAAAATTCATAAATATTACTTATCATTTTCAGTAGCGATACCTTCGCTATGTATAGACTGCCGCAAATAAGTATATAACCTAAAAGTCTTCCCTACTTGCTGCCGCAAAAAACTGCACAATATATAAGGGCCCTTTGCAAAACCCTTTCTCCTACTTTACCAGGGCAAAGCGTTACAACTGGAAAGCAACTTCTTTTTCTACTTAGTCAATCTGTACTTAACCTAATAAGCACTGATAATTGTCGGTAAGCCTTTATCTTTGTAACGTATTAAATTCGAATTACTATAGTCGAAGAAACTGGTACTGAATTGAAAATTAGTTCTAATTGATAAGTTGTAAGTTCTAAATTCGGCAGAACGCTAGCCAGTCTACACCCTAATTTGTATAGCCAAATGTTTTGGCTTGTGCTCCACTTTGAAGTGGGCACCTACTGCACTACACTTGCAGTAAATCTCACAAACTGCAGTCAATTGACAGTAATTACAGTTATTTAACTGTTAGTATAGTTGATTTGAATTTACTGCATTAGACTCCTATTCCAACAAATTTAATATTTTCCGTAATACTTGGAGCTTATTCCATGATATTCGGTATCACAGGTTTTAAAAGACTTTCAAGAATTCATATGAATTAGAGTTATAAAATAATTTTAAAATTGGTGTATAAATCATGGACATGCAATTTATCTTCAAGTGTTTTATCAAATTAGGTTACGAACTCCTTCAACGAAAATTTGTTGTCAATAGCAACTATTTACTTCGAGGTGAATATTTTATTCATATTTTTAAAACGAATGAAATAAAAATACGTGGTAACGTTTTAATACTCATAGATTAGACGGAGATCCATTTGAAAGATTTCTTTTTTAATATCCTTAAGTAACGTTTGATTATACATGTATCTCCGTTCCTATATGGGGTAGTTATCAGTTCATCTGAAAAGCAATATATGTTATGGAATAGTATATGTCACCGATTTAGTTTTTATCCAAAAGTTATATTTAATAACGTTCATTTATATAAAAAGAATCTTATTGGAATAAATACAATATTAATATCTATCGAAATTTACATTTTAATATATCATAAATGATATAAATTTTAGACTGGTATTGGGGACATATCAATTAACTTTATTTATTTCTCATGATGAAATGAAAAACCGCGGTAATTTTAACTAGAGAGCAAACAATTTATTAATAATGTTTTAACAGTTATAACCCATATTTATTGAAATATTACGAAATTAACGAGAATTACACAGTAAATTCATTAAAAAAAAGCTGATTGAAATTTATAGGTATATTATCGAGTGGAATTAAAATTTCTTTGACTTTTCTACGCAATTTTATACAAAAGTAACACTTTTCCTTTTTAAAAAAAGATAAGATCATCAGCTGTGGTGAATTAAATATTCGTATTAGCTTTTATACCAAGTTCGTCAAAGCGTTGGGTAAGATTTGGGATGTATGTTCGAATCCGATAATTATTCGCACCGCATTTTAGGTATAAGTTATAGTTTTCATAACGAGAAAGTTCCTCACAATCATGACAGGTAATGCTCTATTTAATACTAAATCGTACGGCGTTTACGCTGGTTATAATAACATTTTTCTGGCTTTCGCGCGCGGGTATGTCATTATTATTAAACCGTTGTAAACGGTATTGCCGTTACCAGTACTATTAGTTTAATTGATGTTAACATTGCTATGTCAATTATGAAGATTGTGGAGTATTCTATCAATAAGTTAAATGCGGGAAAACCACTAGTTGTATTTTTCGGGTAAATCGAAAGAAAGTCACTCGTTAGTTGGGGTATCGCTAATAAATTTCTCCAGTATAATACATTTGACGGCAGAAACCTAGAGAATAATGCTAGTTTCGGTTCATACAGCTTTTTAAACGTTATCAGTGACGTAAAACCATTTATAATCCTTTTGTTTAAAATTCGTAAGCCGAAAAATAACGGTTTTTTTTGTATTTGTGTTATAGTACTGTACGCAAAGTATGGATTTAAAGATGTTAAAGTCGTTATTATTGCTATTCTCACCGCAGGCGTCATAATCTTTTTAACGGTTTTTACTTTTCTATTAAACTATTAAAAATAGCGTAACATCGAATTTTTGTATGAATTAACTTTATGATTTTGCGTAATTTGAAATATATCGTGTTTTTGGAACAGAAAATTTAGTTTAACGCTAGATATTTTACTGCATATTCGAAGAGTTTAAGTTTGGACGATTGGCGGCTAATATTATTTGGTTAATCATTGGTTTTCTAATCGAAATCTTAGAAATCCAGGGTATTATAGTCGTCTTTAGCTAACTCGATACTATTTTTAGATGAAAATAACGTGGAAGTTAGGTTAATATCGTTTGGAATTAACGTTGAAGCGGGTTCCCCTTCTCTAAAAGGTTGTTTCAAAAGTGTAGACGTATCGTTAGCAATTTCAAGTTGCCGGATTATGTTTACGAATATAGCCAGTATATTAATATTATGTTACTTAATACTTATATCGTATTATTAAGTAACTTAAACTTATTCGAGGTATTTCATTCTTAAGGTTCCAGTAAACCGTTGATATTGAATAATTAATTTATCCTATTGTAATTTTAAGGCGCTTTGGAATAGTTCCTATATAAGCGCCTCAAAAAACTTCTCTGAAACTTGAAAGTACAGGTTCGAATGGATGAAAAAACATAACTGTAAAGTATAACCATTGAAAAGAAGTTCAAATACCATTGGTGGTGGTAGAGCTTTAGACGTTACAACGTTGTAGATTCGATTGATTGAAGCAATAGTAGTATTACATTTTTTAAGTGACAGATAAATTTTTTTAGGTTCGGTAGACCGCTGGCGTATCTGCGCGGTAATTTATATGGTTAATTTCTTGGCTCATATGTTAGTATAAAGTGTGCGTATACTGTATTGACTTGCAACCAATACAGTAGGCTCAAAAAACAATAAATTTAACTTGCAGTCAGTATAGTCAAGTTTAATACAAATAAAGTTGACTTACTGCACTGAAATCGTTACTGTTCTAATACTGTCGGCTTTTTAGCTTGTACGCGTACACCAGTGTGGTCGACCAATCTTCTCCGGTTACCACTAAATTGAATTCTCATCAACCAGCTAAAACCCTATTAATTATGCATCCAAATTAACCCTAATTATTTTTATTAACCCTATGAGTTCGAGTTTCTACTGTATCCATTCCTACAAACAAGTCCTCCGCTACAAATTTATGTAAACCTCCAACTTAACTGTGTCAACTTAACTGTGCTAATGAAAAATGTTGTCGGCCTTAATTACTCGGCAGTCTTTTAGTTTTCCATAGCATTCATATTCGCTAACACGTAACTTAACTTTGCTAGGTTTCCTGTTAACGTAACTTTCGATATATATGGTCAGTCTATTACTATTTATAAACCCTTTAAAGGCTTTATATAACAACGTATTCTTTATGAACTTGGAGAGATTATCTTTACAATTAATATATCGAAACTACTCGATCTCCTTTTCTTTGTATGCTTTATGAAGTGGCATTATATCGATCATCATAAATTTTTCTCTAGTAATTCCTAACTTCGAAAAGTACTTGAATAGGCTTCTCGAATTGGTATATATTACTAACAGGATAAACGAATTCACTTACTGCCTGGTGACGACGTTAAATATCTCATATAATAATATACTTATATCGAAGCCGGCTATTTTACCGCAAAAATTCAAATTAGTACGTTTTGTATAATCTTTCTATATTTAAAAAGGTTATAATGAATTAGGTTTCCAAAGATTTTGAATTGTACGTTCAATTTGTATTTATCAACGAGGGTTATTAAAAAGCTAATTTGGTATGATAGGTCTTTGTTATTTATAAAGAAGATGTCTATCAAGATTAATGACTTGGCTCTCAATAGATTAATCGGGATTATATTAATCCCTTCGTTTAAATTCAGAATTAGTTACTTTACACTTTTTTTTTAGCCGGTTAAAGTCTTTATCCGTTGGATTCATTATTTATACCGTAATAAATAGATTGTTGGAGGTTTTTGGTAAGAATAGGGTAGCGATATAGTTGCAATGAACGTGTTATTACAAGTACTGCCAAGCCTTAGCCAAGATAGTTTTGTCAATTGTAGTTAAGTTAGAGATTCCACTCTATTAGCAAAAACTGAATTAAGTATTAAAACCAAATGTATGGATTAATGATCTCTTAAAATTCAATTGTTGATCTTTAGCCAAAGTGAAAATCAGTTGACAATTCCAAAACTTTAAATCTTTAATCGTTTCCTCTTTCGATACAGCAAAGCTAGTATTCTCAAAGAAAATAGTATCAACTTTTATAACGATGAAGCCAAAATAAATTTATATTATCAATAATCACGGGTCGTAAACCAAAAAGTTTTCATTTAACTTTTGCTTGAAATGCGATTGATTAGTTCAAATTCAATAGAAATTCAATTTAGTCAATCTGTATGATAGTTTAATCCATTGTATTATCGTTTTCGAAAGTTACTTTACACTCAGTTCTTGTAATAGCTCCAGTAATACAATCCATTGTAAATTGGTCACCAATCTCGTGTAAGTTGGCGTTATATCGCTAATATCAAGGGCAAACTTTCCTTGGATTTTAATTAACAAACTTGTGATCAAAGCGACCACCAAACGTTAATTAATCTTCTAGATCTTTGGCGACAGTATAAAGATCGAGGATTTGATTTTATCACTGTATCCTTGAAAGATTAAATGTAACGTTTAGTAAGGCCGCCCTGTAATTCTGTTTTTAACTTTGTAAAGAATATTCGACTTAAAAATTGTGATATTTGGTGTTTAAAGGTTAATATCGGCTTTGGATACGAATTAAGCAACTCCTCGAGTCAGAAGTACATTAGTTTCGACTTCATCTTTTTCTTTAAAAAATTCTCAAGGTTTTAATAACACCTTATACCCTGGAAAATGTTTTAATATCGCTTTATACCTGAAGCTTTACAATTAAGCTTTGATATGTCTTTTTTTGTTTTACGAACCGAAATAATATTTAAACTACGGTCCGATATATATTCCTTATCCTTAATATTCTTCCTCTTGGGTGATCACCTGCATCGGTAAAAAAAAAATTAATTATCGATAATGGAATGAAAAAGGTCGTACTAGTTTATTCGCTTAACTTATAAGTTTTCATCGCTGTTGTTGATTGTTTACATGTAATTTCTAACCTAAATGATATGAAACGTTAAGGAACTGTTAATAGTTTTAATAACTATTCTAGAATTTCTGATACTTCAAATCTTTTATTAGCTATTCTATTTTCCAGGCTTCCGACATACGAGAACTTAGTTTTGTAACGGAAAAGTAAGTACATCAATCGTTGTAGAGCCGTTTTTGGTGTTAAGAGTATTATTAACTTGACGCTGTACCGACTACTTCCGCAGTTTCTTTAATGATTTTCCATAGACTATAAGTTTCTTTTAGATACTTATTAATTGAGTAGATTCATTCGTTAGGCGTGAGTACTCTTCAAAAACCTATAACGTTACCATCATGCCATCAAAGCCGATAATATTATCCAGAACCTTTACCGCTATCTAAAAACGTACTTCCTAATCCGAAAAGCTTTTAATTTTCAACGTAAAGATATCGTACGATTAACGAAGTAAGACGTATGCCCTTGCGATCTTTCTAATGCTTTAATATACTTGAATAAACACATATTAATACTGGATTCCTATCATTTTAATATCCGCTTAAAATATTACTATCTTAAAATTAGTATAGGCTTGTTGATAACAATGTTGAGTGGGCTTAGGTACGTATTAATTTACAACATCCTTAATATTTTCTATGTAGCCTTCGTCGACAAAGACATTAAAAACATAATTTTGGAAAAAAATTGGTTGCATAGTGAATAATATGAAGATGATTATCTTCCAAGTAAAATACATTAATAAATATCTCGTAATTTAAGATTTTATCGTTTTTTAAGGTAAATTCAAATCTTTTGGGGGCTTGGATAGACGTTTGAGAATAGTGGTATAGATTTTTAACAGTCTTTAGAGAAGAATATTCCATATCTTCATGTCCTTCTAATTCAAGGACTTTGTATAATTTTTCTACGGTTGGGTGATCAAAATACTGGTTTAGTTAACGTATTCATAACTCTATCAGATTTAATATAGATGCCTGTGAGTCTTAAAGGTTAAATCATATATGCCCTTATTTGAAGGAGAATAGAAATCTTTGGTTGTTCCTTACTAGTTTATTAGCGTTAACTTTAACGTGAATGCCGATAGTTTTTATATTTTTTAAGTAAAGGAGGAAATAGGTAATGAATTTGAAGATACGAAACGTCATCGACTTAATAATGGTTTTAATAACCATTATCATTAGTAAGAATAGTTATTCGCTTAGGTAGAAGCGAACTTTGGATTTATCGGTATCTTAATGATCAATATCAGTAATAGCAGTGTTTTGCATTTTTAATGTCATGTATTGCGGATAGCTTTTAATTAATTACTTCTTTTCCCTTACACTTGTCATGATACCTTCAAATGTATAATATGCATAAAGATCGTGGAGTTGAAAGATATATAATAGGTTGTGGATTGGTAATATTATGAGTAAGGGTTTTAATTAGCTGAGAAATATAAGAAGGCATAGTTGGTTAGTTACTTAGCCTTGTTAGGTATAAAGTTTTTATTCCATATGATTTACTTTGAAGTATCGTCATTTTTAGTCTTCTTTTTACCCGTGAAGTCTGATATATGGTCCTGGAAGTTTTACCTGAAAGTAGTGGGGTATTAGATGGGGTATTTTATCTATCTATTAGTACGGTTAACCAGAAGGTGGTAGGTCGACTAATAACAGCATGTGTTATGGATTTAATACTTTTTTCCATTATTAAGACGATATGTTTTGTGGTCAGTAGATCTGCTTGAGTTTTACATTCATTAACGTTAATGTAGTTGTGGTTTTCAATTCAAAGGGTTTGGACCAAATTTGAAGCGCTGGGGTCGCCCGTACTTACGGTCGATATGATGTATGAATACGCGCTTCTATTTATTTACATTATGAAAGTTATTGGATTAGTAGTATATATTAAGCGAGGTCGTTGTTAGTATTATCACGGTTGTAATCGAGGATCGTAATTAGTTCACAACGCCTTTATAGGTGATATTTGAGTATATAAAGTTTATTTAAATTCGTTTACACACGTAATTGCTGCCCTTACTTATTCGCGAAACGAGGCTTCGTTAGTATGCTCGTTTTTTATTGCTTATTGACATAAAATTACCTTCTTAAGCATTTATTTAAGTAGATTCATTTGTGTTATCTCCGTTTCTTCCTAGGTATTATCATTGTTTACCTTATCGTAATCCAGTTCAATAGTATTATATAAGTTGGACCTCGTATTTAAAATAAAATTTTATACTCTTATATATTTCGCGGAAGGTTTTTCTTCTCTCGTCAGAAAGGTTAGGTAGTAGTTTTGGAGCTTGGCTTGTAAAGATGTTAAGGAATAGTGAGTGAAAATCATAAAGATAGGCCTTTATTCATTTGTAAATGTTTAAAATAAGTATTATTTTTGTGTCGAAAATGTTATAAGGCTTTTTGTAATATTTTTTTGCGTTATTTCCAATTTTGGCAAATTCTATAAAAAAGCTTGTAATTAATGTTAAATTTTTTGATAGGTTTTAAGGGAAGTATACGATATTAGTTTCAATTATCGATGGCGTTTCCTATAAATTTAAGGTTTCAAGCACTTGAGTCGCGATGATAAGGGTAGTTGTTTATTGTTCATTCTTAGGGGTAAAGTTTCATAGTAGAATTTGAGGTAGGTTTATGTATGTAGGCGTATCTATCGTAGGAAGTTTCGTTTTAAGGGATTTGATAATTTTTGGGGACTTGGCAGTTTTGAAGGAAGGATTAAGGGGTAAGAAAGACTTGGCTATGGGGAAGATTTTGAAGTACTTAACGGTTTTACTTAATTAAATAGTGGATGGTATTCATATCTATACCTTTTTCAGCGTTGGCAGTTATTACTTTACGCGGTTTACCCCCGCCAAGAGCGTACTTCTGGTTGTTATATGGAGGTGTTAGGCTGTCAAACAGATTAATGGATTATATATCGTCGTCGTGAGAAGAGGTTTGACCTAATTAGGGGTATAGAGGAGGTCACCTGAAACGTATGTAAAGTCTTTAAGGATCTTTGATGCATTTTCAATTTGAGTGTAAGTTTCAAAGGCAATTTTCAAGTTGAGTCAATTCGAAGAGGGTTTTGGTCAGCTTAGTAGAGTTTTTACCTGGCACGTATATTAATAGACTAATGACTTTTACCTTTAACTAGTTTTAAGCCCTTGTTTGAATTGATTTCCATATATGAAAAGCCCAATTATTGAAAAATTTCAGAAGATTTAAAAAGCGTTTTTGTGACGGTCGAGCTCACCACTGTTTTTGTTAAAGATGTAATAGTTGACGAAGTTAATTAAGTATTTTTAGTCAAGTTTTTGTCAACATCTTATTTCTCAAGATTTTTATTGTAATCCTTGGAAAAAAAGGGGTTCGACGGCTTCATTTACTTTTATTCGTTTCAAATTGGGTGATATCTTAAAGTTCTGATTAACGTAAGGCTTAGTGGTTAAGGGATTCGGTAATTTGGGGGCGTAGGTATTTGATAATTTTTCGTAAAGTCGCATGACGTGTTTTTTTTTTTTTTGGCGCAATTAAGTGATTTTTGGTGTTTACGTTTGAATTAGTGATTTTTACGATTAAATTAGCGTAGAGTAAGTAAAAAGATTTAAGCAAAGGGAAAAACTTAGTGTTGAAGGTAGATGTTTATTGTGAAGTAAAAGGTTAAAGGTCGTTTATTATTATGAGTTGTTTGGCGTAACACTTAGTCGTTATTGTTTTAGTAGTATCTGTAGAAGTATTAACCTAGCCGTTTGTCCATTCGACGATTTTAGACTTTTGGTGGTTAAATTTAACACTTTTTAACAAGAATCCGTAAAGAAGTTCTGGTGTTTTTAATATCGATACTGTTGATATCTTGAGATTGCTGTAGGTATTGTTATAACCTAGAAGTCTTCTTTACTTACTACCGTAGATATTGATATGGTAACAAAGGCACTTTGTAAGATTTTTTTCTTTATATTATTTAAAAAAAGTGTAAAAACCGGAAAGTAGCTTTTACTTTACTTATTTCTATGTTTTTAACTAAATAAGCTCTAATCAGTATTATGAGGGCTTTAGATATTACAACGTTATCTATTCGATTGGTCGAAGTAACATTGGTATTACATTAATCAAGAGGTAGATTTATTGTTCCAGGTTTTGCAAACTACTAGTCTATCTACGCAGTAATTTACATGGGCAATTTCTTGGCCTGTACCTAAGGGTAAAGGGGGCGCATGCTGTATTGAACTTGCAGCCAATAAAATAGGCACAGAAAACAATATACTCAACTTTCAATTAGAAAAGTCAACTTTACTATTAATAATGTGAACTTAATACATTACATTTATAACTATATCAACAGTTGGAGATGAAACAGCAAAAAATATATATATAAAGACTAAACTAAAGATATTGTTTAAAGCGGTCCAATATATTTTATAACCCTAGATTAAGAATAAGATGAATCCCTTACTATTAACCTGCTATAAATCTAGTAATAAAGAGAAGCTTGGTTACGTAAATGATTACATAGTGTATACATATTCAAGAGTAGCTCGGGAGTAATATAGGAGCATATGTATCGCCAGAGTTATATTCGTAGAAACCATTAGCCCAGAGACTAGCCTATAATAGAATGTTTATTATTTCACGTTGAAAAGATGTTAAGGCTTATTATTATACAATTTGTTTGCCCTATATTTTTATGAATGTCGGTATTGCAATATTATATTTAATTACTACAGTGTTGGTAAAGCTTTAGACGCTGCAAAGTTATCAATTCGATTGGTCTAAGTAATAGTCGTATTATAGTAGTGAAGTGATGGGCGTATTTTTTTAGGTTTGGCAGACCTCTAGCCGGTTTGCACTGTAATTGGTATGGCTAATTGCTTAGCTCATGTCCTAGTATGAAGTGAGTGTATACTGTACTTGCTTTGCAGCCAATACAATAGGCCTGTAAAAAAAATCATATATTATACTTGTGGTTAGTATAGTCAACTTTACCGTAAGTAAAGTTGATCTATTATATTGCAAATACTACTATTCCGACACTGGCGGATTTTTAGTTTGTGCGTATATACTAGTGTGATTGAACAATCTTTTCCGGTAAGCGCTAAATTGCGACCTCGTTAACTTACCGAACCCCTGTTAATTGCAATTGACTTCCATACAAAATTGCGATCATTTGTACTTAAATTAATCCTAATTACTGTTAATTGCCTTACGACTCTGAGGTTAAACTTTATTGATTTCCACATAAAATCTTTCCATTATAGTCTTATTTAAGCCTCGACTTTAGCCGTGCTAGTTTAAAATATTGTCGTTATTAATCCCCTAGTAGTCTTTTAATTTGCTAACATATTTCCTACCGTTGCTGTCACATAATTTGTCTTTATCGGGCGGCTTATTAACGTAACCCTCGATACGTATGATTAGCTTATTATTATCTACAAGCCATTTAAAGGTCTTATTCGGCTATATCTTTGTTATTATATTAATAAAATTGTCTTTCCTATTAATTTTTCGGAATTACTTTATCTCACTTTCTTCGTAAAATTCGTAAAGTATTACTACATCGATTATCAGACGTTTTTCGCTGGTGGTTCCGAGCTTCGAAAAGTATTCGAATAGGCTCTTCAAATAGGTATAAATTGTTATATAGATAAGATAAATACCTTAACTATCTGGTAATAACCTTAAAGATTTTTTACTGTATTATACCTATATTAAAGCCCGTCATTAAATCATGAACCTATAAAATTAGTACGCTTAGTGTAATTCTTTAATATTTGATAAAGGTTTAATAAACCAGGCTGCCGATAATACTAAATTGGCCCTTTAGCCTTTCCTTATTAACGAGGGTTACTAGGAAGTTAATCTATAACAATAGGTTAATATTGTTTACGAAAACCCTATTTGTAAAGATTATTAACTTAGTCTTCAATAGGTTCATTAAAACCATATTAATTCTTTGGTCTAGATTCCATATCTGTCACTTAATCCTTTTATTCAGCTTGTTAAAGTCGTTACCTATTAGATTTTATATTTCTATTGCGATTAAAAGGTCGTAAAAGGCCTCCAGTTAACATAAAATAGTTATATAATTGTTATGGGTACATTCTTACATCTACCGTTAAACCTTAGCCACTTTAGTTTTGTTGATAAGAAATGAATAAGTTGTAATGATCACACTAAATACCCGTGAGTATGTAGAAGGTGTTCAGAGGGTTTATGTTAGCAGTAAGGTAGCAGAGGTAACAAAAGGTGCAATATCAAGACTGTATTCGTGCGAGTGATGATCAGAAGCCGTGAGGCTATTCAGGGTAGACTGAATACTTAGATTGACAACTGAAGAGCTATGAAGGAAATACTATCTATCTTGGTAATGAATGTGTCCTTATATATCCGCGCCTTCATACGTCTTCAGTGTAGGCTCGACTGGCTCGACGTCGAGTCCATCGAGTCCCAGTGTGCAGCTCAACTGGCTCGATACCGAGTCCATCGAGTCTCACACCATGCTGACCCTAACCCTTGTGTACGGTGTGTCTGTTGTGGATCCCTGGTGCCTGCCGAGAGGCTGTGTCCAACCGATTTCCTTCGTTATCTGCTGTGGGGCCGCCGCTGGTATGCTCTGCAGATATTGGGTCATAACATAAGTACCTTAGCCTTTTTAGCGAAAGCTAAGACCGATATTAATATTATGTATACTGATTAACAATCTGTTTATATTTGAGCTGTTTTTTCGCTAACGTTATAAACGGCTTATTCTTTTTGAACTTAAAGTCTTTAATCGCCTACTATTCCGTTTTTATAAATCTAGTCATTCCAAGGAAGATGGTATCGTTAGTTTGTATACCTACTAAGTTAAAATCCTTCTCTAGCGTCATTAGCAGATATGAGTCGTATATTGAAAACTTTATACCAAACCATAATTTGAAGTATAATTAGTAAATGAGAAACCAATAAACTCATATTTTGAATAGTCCATAAAATAGCTTAATACATCGTATTATCGTCCTTTTAAGGTAAATAATACATAGGTCTTGTAATAACTTCAGCAATTTAATCCGCTATAAATTTGTTGTTAATTACATGTAGGATTTCTGTTGGAATAATATTATATGAAGTGTAGTATGTCAGCTTTACTTGTAGTAAAGTTAACTATACTGCAAGTTTATTGCTTTGTGGAGACTTACCGTATTGGGTGTAAGTTCAGTGTAGTCCGCTGTACTTCACTTTATGGCACGTGCCAAGAAGTTAGCTATACAAATTACAATACAGACCGACTAGCGGTCTTCGAAACCTAGAATAATACATTCACCATCTGACTACTATAATACTACTGTTATTTCAACTAATGTAATCTATAACGTTGTAACTTCTAAAGCTTACCAACACTAATTAGTGCTTACCTACCTATTAGATAAAGTACAGATAAGCTAAGTAGAAGAAGAAACTAATTTCCGGTTACGCTTCACGTCAAACAGCGGCTATAGTAAAGAAAAACTTTTGCGAAGGGCCTCTATTAGTACTACGACAGTCTATAACGGTAGGAAAATAAAGAAGATTTTTGGGTCACGTTAGTCCATAACGGTAATTTGAAAGTAAGCAACGGTATCGTTACTTGAAAACACCAAGAAATTTTTATTAATTCTTCTTAAAGAAAAATGTTAAGATTGACTATTAGAAGTCTCAAAGTTCGGCAAGTTGGTAAACGGCTAATTTAGTACTACTACAGGTGCTATTATTACAAGAAAAACGACTAAGTCTCTACGCTAAACAACCATAATAAATAACCTTCGCCCTTTAATACTAACAAAAGACCTATGACCTTACCTTTAATACCAAACCTTTGCCTTACTTCATCTTTTTTACTCTCTACACCATTTTAAACATCAAGTTCGCTACTTTAAGCGAAAACACCAAGTCGCGTCAAGAAAGCTACGTCGCACGACCTTATGCCAAGTTACTAAGTTGCTAAATCGCTAAGTTCCCATGCGACTCCATATCAAAACACTAATTCCCTCTCTCTATTCACCTTACATATTATATATAAGCCAGAACATCAAGATGTTTACCACCAGCGCGAAATGTAAAGCTTTTAACTACCTCGAGAGGAAAATATTACTTAAAGCACTCGTATCTGTCTTCTCTAAATACTATAATAGTGATTTTTAGGGAGAAGATATTAACAAAGACTTAACCGAAGGAAATCTTACTAAATTTGTTGGATACTACATCATTAATTAAGACAATGGCGAAGAATGTGACCGTGGTAGCCACACTTTTCGCAAATATCGTAAGTGTTTTAATGACTGAATTATTAATATATGGAAGAAGATCTAAAAAGGTGTTAAGTTCAAGTTAAAGGAAAAGCTTGAACGCCGAGGGATTTACGTATTAGAGAAGAGTTCGACTAGGTTGGCAGAAA
Organism: Anisogramma anomala; assembly: GCA_038502455.1. Classification (NCBI taxonomy): domain Eukaryota; kingdom Fungi; phylum Ascomycota; class Sordariomycetes; order Diaporthales; family Gnomoniaceae; genus Anisogramma; species Anisogramma anomala. The sequence continues at coordinate 6,099,007 of JASMMZ010000002.1, read as the reverse complement.
CCCAGTTTAACTTGACACAGTTTGAGGAATACTTTTAAGACCCACGGCTTGAAGAACAAGGCGTTAAGAAATCTTAACGCCTTTACATACGATTTAAAGGACCCCCTCTTCACTCTTAACTAAGTTAAGCTTCTTTACGCGCGAGTGATAAGCATTTGAACCTATTTGTTAGCCTATTACCACTACTTAATAGCGTGTAGTACGCCTTTAGCGGCGATAGAGCGCGTAAAGTAAGGGCTGTTAACGTTGACAGAAGCATTGACATTGGCGCTTTACACCATTTAATTAAGTAAAATCGTTAGGATTTTCAAAACCTTCAAATACCTATTAACCCTTAGTATTACAATCGCTAAATACTTTAAAACCCCTTTCTCTTTAGACTTACTTATATAAGAAAGTCGACTATAGGTCCTATTACAGGACTTTATCTTTTAGGTCATACGACTAGTAATTACCTTTAGCATTGTACCTTAGAGTCTTTAAAGCTAAAACCACTAGGAAACACTATGTATGGTTAGGAAGATTATCGCGACCTTTTTTTTATGACCTGTCAGGATAATTAATATTAATTATAAACTCCTTATATAGTTTGCTAGAATCTGGGATAATATAAAAAAGTACGATAGGCAGCCTAATAAACTTTTTAATACTAAGATAATGCCTTCTCCAAATATCAATAAGTGGATAAAAGTATCTTCTTCTGGTTTTTACTGTTTTCTGGAATTTTTATAAGTTACGTTAAATATTACTACTTAATATTTCTGATAAGCGTCACTACGTTTCGTGAAATTTACGATAGTATAGAGGGTTATTTCGAGTACGACGTTTAACTCGCGTAATATTATATAGATTAGGCTATAACTCGATGGACTATAATAATGGTAAAGAAGAAAGAGAGGGAAATACCAATGGACGTACTTAACTAAATGATTAATAAGTCCATGTTGTGCTAAAAAGTAATGGAGAAAGTTGACGTTGGAGAGGCTACATTTAGCTAATAGGTATGGATAATAGTTACATGCGTTAGCGAGTTTGAATACGTCTTAAAACGCTTAGATGCCACTTGTAAAAGCTTTTTTAATTATTTTCAATTCTTATTTGTCACCGTGATGGCGCGTATATCAAATTCGCTTGGTATATACTCCCAAATCAGTAATTTCTTTAACGTGGATAAAGAAAATCTTGCGGTGGTTAATTACGTCAACCGCAAGTACGGCTACCTATAACGCTTAAGGTTTAGCCTATCAACTTTGGACTTAAACTAGAGGTAATAACCACATTAGCGCTAATGAGATTCGGGTGGACCTGTTGACCGTAAGTAATATCATTGTGATAGTAGTAAGAGATATTGGATTTGTGGCAAATCTGGTTACTGGTTAACTTAACACCCCCCGGTTAAGCGTAATAATAGGAAAGCAGTATACGACGTCCAATACCCTATTGTTTCGGACCAAGATTACTTGGATCAAGTCGCAGACACTAAAGGCGATAAGTCAATTGACGTCGTTAATGCTTTAAAGTAGATTAAATGGTACGAATATATTACTTCTGGTGCGGCGTCCTAGTAACTAACCGACCACGCTTTCTTATACTATTTGGGTTGTAAAAACTCTTACTTTCGTTTTAATTAAGCTCTTCATCCCTTATATACTTTTAATTTTCGCGACTTCTACGCGGACTATACGTTTAAGGGTATTATTCCAGAAACAGGAGCAATAAAAGACTTCATAGGAGGTTATTCATAATATATAGCATTACGTATGGAAAATACTACAGCTATTAAGATTAATCTTTACAATATGGGTAAAGTTAAAGTTGGCTTTAGCCTAGGCGAATAACTATAGTTACTATAGATAACAGTGATTCAAGTTGTTATAGAAACGATTACGTTCTATATTCTTAAGTCTTTTACTCCTTTTCTACTTTACTTTAAGAATATGAGGACTTTCAGAATTAACGTTGATATTAATGTAAATAAGTTAGTTAAAAATGGTCAGAGTTTTCCACTCACTTTTAAGTGGAGGTACCTATAGTTTTACCTTTAAGATCTGTAAGTATTAGTATCAAACCTAAAAAAACCGGAGATAAGTTAATTATACCGGCGTTTTAATTATTTTGTTGTGAATAGGCTATATAAAGTCCAAAAGTTCGCAGGATATAACGATATAGAATACTTTGCTCTAAAGGCTATTGAAATGCTATATCACTACGGTTAAATATATGACTAAACCCCTCAGAGATTTCAGTTTATATTAAAAGACGATAAAGACTTTAATTTGGAAATCTTCATTCATATATTTCATTTGGATAATAAGCATATTTTTTTACATCTTGAACTCTGTAACCTCCTTTTACTAAGTTAATTTTCTGAAGTTTCTTTTGGTAAAGGATACGTATGAAACATTAAGGATGTTGTAGATTAATACCTATCTAGGTTTATCTAACGTCCTTGCTTACAATACCGGTACCAACTTTGCAGTGGCGGAGTTTTAGGAAGATGCCAAAATAATGGGTATTTAGTGTAAATAGGTACTTGTAAAAGTTTACTAAAGTATTGGAAAGGTTAAGAAGTTATACGCCCTATTTCCTCGAGCGTATAATATCCTTACACTGAAAATCAGAAGCTTTACAGATCCAAAAGCACGCTTACAAATAGTAGTAGCAGATTTAAACAACATTATAGGTTTTAACAGCTTGATATTAACGTTTTTGATCTTTGGAACGTACCCACACCTAACAAGTAAATCTCCGCTTTCGGTACGTATTTAAAAACATATTACGGCCTATTATAAAGCTTTAAGGAAACTACGAAGAGAATTGGCACGCCGCCAAATTGATAATAACTTTAATGCCAGGAATGGTTCTTTAATAATCGACGTATTTACTTTACTGGTACAAAGTGAAATCCTCGTGTAGCAGGAGTCAGGTAAATGGTAAGGGTTATATAATATATTAAGTATCGTGTAATAATCACACTTAAATACCCGTAAGTAAATAGAAAGTGTTAGGGGGTTTATGTTAGCAGTAAGGTAGCAGAAATAACAAAGGTACAATATCAAGAAGATGTTTTTTCGTGCTGTAAAATGATCACCAGCCTTTAGGCTATTCAGATATGTAGACTGAATACTTAGATTGACAACTGAAGAGCTATGAAGGAAATGCTATCTATGGTGCTGACTGTGTCCTTATATCCCATTGCTTTCATACTATTTTTAGTACTGGATCGTTTGAATCACCGCACTGATTCCACTGATCTAGTGCTACCTCATCTTGGATCAGTGGCTGATCCTTACTAATCCCATGTAGTCTCACCTTGGATCAGTAACTGATCCATACTGATCCATCACGTGACTAATTTAGTCACCTTGCTCACATAAGAGATGTTCCCCGCCTGATGTGTTGGACTACAGGCTCTTCGTAGCTCAGGTGCATGCTGGCTCATTTCCTGATCCAACCGTTGTCTGGGTTATAACATATTGTAAACTCTAAAGTAGTTGTTGAAATTGTTAATAGTTTTATATCCTTTAAAATTACCTAGGTTAAACCTTATATTAGGGTTATGAAAAATGAAGACCCTTAAGCTTTTTGAGTAAAGCGACCGAGTTAATATAAACCTCCTTTACCCATTATTAATGAGCTAATAAAACGCCGCCGGCGTGGGCAATCTTTAAAGACAAAGGAAAACGTTAAAGGAAAGGAATATACACCGGGTCGTATTTATAATATTGTTAAGGTAAGTAGAAAAAAAGAATACTAAAAACTAAGCAGTAAAGCTTAAGGTATAAAAGATCAATAAAACCTCCAGTAAACCTTTGAAAGAAAGCTATAAGTTCGAAATCGACAGCTTAATAACTCGACAAATTATATCATTTATATTGAAAATCGACTTTATCTATTAAAACCCGAACGTTACAATTTTTAAGTCAAGGATTATCTATAAAGTTAAAGGTAAAATTATAGGGCGGCTGTATGAAAAGTTACGATTAATCTTTTAAGGATACGAAAATAAAGGTAATGACTAGAGCCTTACGAAATCGCCAACGATTTAAAAGATTAGTAAACGTACAGTAATTACCTTAATAACAAATTTATTAATTAAAAATAAAGACAAGTTTATACTTAATAGCTATGATATTGCGTAAACCTATATATAGTTAGTAATGGATCTGCAAAAGATTTTATTACTGGAATTTCCGTAGGAACTAAATACTATCTATCTTTTAGGAATGGTAATATAGTATATTTAGCTATTATATAAACTAGTTAAAATAAGTATTGATTGGTTTTAACAATTAATCGTATTTTAAATCTCGATTAACAATAAAGTCTTTAATATACGACCCGTATTGATTAGTAACGTAAAAGGATAATTTCAGCATAATGGGTATATAAATTAACGATATTTTATTTGTTAGAACGATAAGCTGCATAGTACTGGAACAGTAAACGATTGAAGACTTTAAGCTCTGAAATTACAAGCCGGTAACGATATTAACGGAAAATAACTAATTTGATTTTAATAGAACGTTAATTCATATACTCAATAGTAATGCTGGTCTATGCTTTTTTCAAAAGGGCTAAAACGCTATTTTTACTATAATCGATAAGATCAAAGAGGCTAGAACCTAACGATATTTGGAATAGCGTACACTAGGTAGTTATGTTACTACTTTATGTTAACCGGAAGCTTTTTACGATTTATTCATTGCAGAATAAGTACAAATACTAATGGATAAAACTTTTAATCGACGAAATAACAGGTTGGAAGAGTAAAAGCGAAACCTGGACCACGGGATTAATATATTATTAATCGACCTCTTAAAAGCTAAATTAATTAATTTTACCGACGGGTCTTTTATAAATAACACCGATTTATTTTTACAGATCGGCTTTTTAATAACCCTCATTAACAAAAACAGGCAGGAAAACCAGTTTAATTTTATCGGCAATCTAATCCATTAGTTTTTCGTTGAATATAAAAATATTACACGAAACGTATTAGTATCGAAATTATATGGTATAATAGTAGGCTTTAATATAGGTATAATATTATACGAAACTTTTAACCTTATTACTAAATAGTTACAAATTCCTCCTATCCTAGTAATAATTTGTACCAACTTAAAAAGCCTTTTCGAATGCTTTTTCAAACTCGGAACTACTAGTGCAAAGCGCTTAATAATTGACGTAATGGCACTCCGTAAATCCTATGAAGAGGGGGAGATTAAAGAGTTCCGATGAATCGATGGCAAAGACAACTCCATCAATGCTATAACGAAGGCGATGCCAAACAAAGCCTTAAAAAGGTTTATGAATAGCAACAAGCTAACTATACGTATTGAGGGCTACGTAAATAGGTCGTCCGGAAAGCTCAAGGCACGTAAAGACAGATAGGAATGTGCTGGCGAACTGGAAAACTGTCAAAGGATTGATAATGGTGATTTATTTAAGTGGTATAGCTAAAGTAGAGGCTTTCGAAAGGCTGTGAAAAAAGAACTTTTTTTGGTCGTTAATGAACTCGGACCTCGAAACGGCGGAGCAATTAAAGCCAAATTGGGTCAATTTGCATACAATTGGGTGTAATATAGTATGGAAGTTAATTGGAATTGAGAGGGGGCACGAGGCCGCTGTTTAGCACTAACCTGAAAAGATTAGTTAGCTACACTGACGTACGCGCACAAACTAAAAAGCCGTCAGTATTAGAATAATATTACATGCAGTGCAATAGATCAACTTTACTTACAGTAAAGTTGACTGTACTGCAAGTGTATTGCTTTGTGGAGACTTACCACATTGTGTGTAAGTCGAGTGCAATACGCTGCATTTCACTTTAGGGTACGGGACAAGAAGTTGGCTATATAAATTACAGTGAAGACCGGCTAGCGGTCTGCCAAAACTAGCACAATTCATCCACCATCAGACTACTGCAATACTACTGTTACTTGGAAAACCAATTGAATCGACAACATTGCAACGTCTAAGGCCTACCAACCAATCTTATAATGAACTTATGATTCGTTTATCGTAGGTTATCTGTGTAAAAACATTTTATTTTAAGTTTTAAACAAAACTATTATCAAAAACAAAATTAGTAAATATTTGAGGTTTATATGGAATATATATAATATAATAATGAGAAATTGTATCGTATTTTTCAATAAAGTTTCCTTTAACACGTTTTTATACTAAATTAGTATGAAGTATATATTTCCTTCGATTTCATAATCCCCTTATTTTTTACCGATAACAACCTTTGGTATTTTTTGGTTTCTCCAAACCGTCTTAATAAATTTATCCAACTTGAAGTTATATGGTTTATAACTATTGATACCTTTAAGAAACGATTTCGGAACGTATAGTAGAAATATTATGGATTTCTGGCCTTTATTATTAACAACCGCGGTTCGGATTAGGTAAGAAAGTTTTGAACTGTCTTATATTCTCTAGTTAAAGTCAAGTAACTTTCATCCACAACGGATTACTAATAAATAACTAACTATATTAAAAGTATTAATTAAAAATTCTAAAAGTATTGATGAGTTTTTGTTTCCTTTCTATAATAAAATAAGGTATCATATTTAGCCGTTTATGAATTTATATTAAATAACAAGTAATTGATGGTCACTGTATTTTTTATAAATTGTTTAATTAATAGAAACGAAATATCCCTTATCTTTAAGGGCAATTGAATTACGGAATCGTCGTCAAATACGGTGGAGCGCATCATTACAGTTTTAATATATTTATACGAAGGTGTGAAATTAATTTGATAACCATAACATATATTAAATCATACATAAAAATAATATTAAATCCTCAGTGATATCCAGCGGAAAGGTATAAAATAAACGAATAGTGTTGGTAGGCCTTTATCGGTGCAACGTAGTTGATTCGAATCATTATGGTCGAAGTCACTGGTGTTGAGTTGATATTGTTGATTACGGTGTAAGTTCTAACTTTGGAAGACGGCTAGCCGGTCTGCATAATAATTTGTATGGCCAAACGCTTTGGCTTGTGCCTCACTTTGAAGTGGGCACCTACTGCACTGCACATGCAGTGCAATCCTACAAACTGCAGTCAATTTGCAGTACGTACAATCAACTTTACTGCAAGTAAAGTTGACTTGACTGCACTTAATTTGAATGCTATTCCAACAAGTAGGTCTAACTCAATTTACATAATATTAAAACTAATCGCTCGAACAAATAATCGATTAACTTTATAATTAATACCGGGTCGTCGATATTTTAAACCCGTTCAATATTGGTTTAAATATTCTACTAAATATGTTTCATTATACGTAAATTTAATCAAACGAACGGTTACGAACCCTTTTGCCTCAAAAGTTTTATCCGATACTTACCCGGAATCAATTTTCCTCGAAGATAATATATGAAACTGTATATACGAGAAATTAAAAATTTAAAACTTTTTCGCAATAAAAATGACTCAAAGCGGAATTCGTTTCATATTAGTTACGTAAGAGGGTTATAACGATCTAGAGTGAAAATTACTGAAACATTACCAATAAATTATAACTTTCAATAAACTCGAGGCGAAATGGTGTGACGTCTGTGTTTATAATGAACCGGTATTTCGATGTTGGTATCAAGTATATATTAAGTATTCTTCGTGGATCAAATTCTATTTACCTCGAACATACTATAATACTCATGAAGAAAAGAGGAAACCTTCATTACTACTATAATATAATACGATAGATAAGGTCTAGTATATATTACTTGATTTTCTTGAATAAACATTTAACCGCGAAACGACTTGTACTACAACTTATCAAAAATTTCACTTATTTGTCATTATTATCCTCATGTAGGTCTTACAAGTCATAATGTTCTTAACTCTAGGTCTCCTATTATATCTAGTCTCGAATATTAGAAAAGACTGGTAAAAGCGGGTGGTGCGGGGTAGGGTGAGTATTAAATAACGTTGACAAAAAGGGCTTATAAGGGGCTAGACGGGTATAGGGTGACTCCGACGATAACGGGTAATATTAAACAGGACGAACTTTAGGAGAAGTTAATGATAACGGTTAATAAAGGGCGGGGCGAGGAAAGCAACCCTTTAAATGGGTTACCAAATATTATGATATATTAGTTTATAATCGGATGACGCGGTCAGCCTGGGTACGACTTTCTTCCAGTTTTCGGTCAGCTCGATTTACTCGTTTTTAGCAAAAATTAACAAATAAAATAGGGGTAAAAATGATACTCGTACGATTAGGCTTTAAACATCGCTTGCCACGTTTTATAAACCATACCGTATCTTAGCTATAAAGGATATGGTTGACATAGCTATGTTATTTTAATTATTTAGATTAAACCTATGAACAGTTTTAAAACGGAAGTTAAAAAAAGTTGTTGTAAGAATATTATAAGTTAACATACGGTTAGTCGAAAAAGTCTCATTACAATAAATAGGCGAAACCGTAAAAAGCGACAAAGGAATTTTAAAGGAAGACGGACTTGGAAGAAAAAAGTGATAGGGGTGTATAGAGAAAGAGGTAATAGTTTATAATACCAGAACGGTACGAACTTCTTAAATTCGGATAATATTTCGAAGCCGAATCAACTACTTCACTAATTCGGAAAATACGAAATTAAAAACATGCCGGTAACCCGTGATATTTTTTACCGCTTATACATAAACTTCTTTCTTAAATATATTACGAAAAAGGGTTAATTTACAATCAGACTTCCTATAAAGTTCATTTTTTAAACTTACCTTATAATAAACCTTTCGGTATTTATAATGACCTTATACAAAATAACTTCGGATAGAAATAAAAGGTACGCTGAAACTAAAGGGGTTATAAATACGAAATATATACGCGTTTTTCGCCTATAAAAGGGGGAATTCGTTTTTATCCTCGTTATTACCGAGGATAAACAGATCGTTTATAGTACGAAGGGGTTATGTAATATAATTAGAGACGGAGTATTTATATATAATAAAACGACGTACTTTACATAACGACTAGTTGTCTTTATTAGGAACGCTTACAGTGGTATAACTTAAGCAAAGTTTACGATAAATACTAACTGTAATAAATAATTAAAAGTTTAAAGATTACGAAATATTAATGAATAATTAATGGTTAGGATAAAGTTCGAATATAAACGGTTATAATAAGGGTATTATAAAAGGTACGGTAAGTTAAAAAAATATCAAAGGGAAGTTAACGAGGTAAAAAGAAAAAGAAGGAAGTATTTGGGGTTACGTTAAAATCAGTATTTATAAATATAAGTGGATCGTAATCGATAAAGATTATACTGTATAAGGTTCGGCAAAGGGACGCGTTATACGTTACCACTGGTAAAAACGATATATTATACGATACCGGTAGTAAAAGCGATACGTTAAATGGTACATTAAGAAGCGCGTTATATAACGATGGCGGCATAGGGTTAAACCGGCCTATATATTATACGGCGCGTCAAAAGTCACGTTACCGGCCCGTGCCCAATTTGCGCTTGGTCCGTGTACTAGGCGAACGAGGCCCACGTCCTATATTTAACTAGTAAAATACTGCGGCCCTTACAATGTCTAAAAAAAGGGGGCATATTATAAACTTAAGCCATTAGCCATTAAGTCTATAGGTTACGTAATTATATACGTAACGGGATATACAGTATCCGGTTCGAGCTTAGTTTGAGCGCGGACTGGGTGCGGTCCGTATACGGCACGTGCGACAACACGTAATGTGCTAAGCACTGGCCATACCCATAGGTCCTGCATGAAAGACCACTGTAGCCTCTTCTAGTCTTCCGCCTGTACCTCAATAGTAAACCCCATTTGGCACCTACTTAGCTTACCATTATAGGTTGGACCATAACACAAGATAGTATTAGTTTATCCCTATCGTATAACTAGTAGTTTATTTTCGTATCGAAATACATTTTCAAACGAGTATAATACTATACAAATATATATATTCAAATAAGGTGATATATATAACATTTTTCATTTACTTGGATAGTATGCCGAATAAAATAATATAAAACTATAACGGCTTAATATACAGTATTTTACACGTATTCAGCATTATACGTATCGTATTATCGAGGACGTCGTATAGATTGATACTATAGTTCTCTTCTTTGTCTTATTATCTGGTGAAGTTGGTAAGTTTTATAAGATTAATTTTATTAGTAAGAAAGCGGTATGGTCAGAAGTTTCGGGTAAGGTTGTAATTATGAGACATTAGTTCGTAAGGTTTGTATTGTCATTCTACGCCGCTTATAGTGTCTCTGGGTGGGCCGTTATCCTTATTAGAGCCGCTTTTACTTCGGCAAAAACAGATTAACCATTATATCTGGGAAACGATTTTATCTTTATCTTTGTTAAAAGGTGCTTTACGGTAAAAGTCTGTATTCGACCCGAGTTATAAATAATCTCTATAGCCTTTCCTACACTTTTATTAATTCGTACAACTCCTTCTATATTTTTAGGATTATATTTAGCCTTACTAAACGCCTTACTCCCTGTATTTACAGAGTTTTTCCTCGTTTCTTATCCGTTATTTTAATAAAACAGGTTCTGACGGTTTTCTAATTAGTATCCCTCCACGAATTTTGCATCCATCACTTTTTCATCAGTACATTTTAGAATTTAAGTAAGCTGGGTTGTTGCTGAAAACACTTTTACGATACGACTATTATTATCACCGGTAGTATGAATTGATTTACTCCGTAGTTGTCTACGCATTATTCTTAAGATTGTACTCTCTACTATATGCCATATCTTTAGCGTTCAGTCTGCAAGGTTTTTCTTAGAATAATTAAACAGATCATATCTTTTAATATCGCTATTACAATAGTTAGAAATCATATTTATAACATATATTCTCCGCAAGAGGATGCAAATTCTCCACTAGATCTTCAATTTTTCTTTCGTACAAATTAAAGTACAAGTTCTTAAAAATGTTTTTCTAAAGCGGTATATTCTCAAACTAATTGACTATATATTTTCCGGTTTTATCTAAGGTTGTTGGTATTAAAGCTATAATTACATGAATACTATATTTACTGGAGTGGTTGGAAGGCTGATAAATGACCGGAAATATTGGATCGATGCAAAAGTTGGTTTTACGCAATGAAAAAGATTAGGATACGTTCAGAATACAGTGTTTATGGAGTTTCAGTCAAAATAACCCAAATAGAAGCATACAATATGTAAATCAAAGCAAATAAAGTATATCAAGACATTCAAAGTAAGGCTTCCAACTGTTTCTAACGCCAACAGAGTTCAAATAAAATGCAAATAGGACGTAACTACAGGCTAATTAGGTGTCTAAAATAAGCCTTTTTAGTGCTTTACAAACGATACATTAGCCGAACAGCTAACTCAAACGTCGCAAGTAACAAATTTGAACAACCGGTGTGATTTAGGGCAGAAGAGGGAAAACGAACGGGTTATAGTGGAAACAGGGAAAAATAAATGGGGTAGTAGAAATAAAAGGGGGGCGAATGTCTAATGATGTATATATATGGTTTTAGTAAGGCTTAATAACGTAGTAAACGTTTCGAATACTGTATTTAGTACGTGGCACGTGTTTGGTAAGCGGTTCGGATATCATATCCTAGCCGCTTTTAAGACTTATGAGCGGTTTGGATACTGTGTCTTAACTGCTTCCAAAGTTTGGGGGCGGTTTGGATATAATATTTAAATTGGATAAGTTTTAACTAAGGGTTCTGCAACTTGTTTGTTTTAGCTTACATAGTATAATACGTAATAAAACTCTTTTGAAAAAGTGTCCAGATATATTCAAACTGTTAAAAAAAGTTAGAGATATTGTAACGGAGATTTTAGTAAATAGATAATTAACTGAGTTGATAGTATCGTACTAAAGTTATTATTTTTAAAGTTATTTCGAATCTTACAATATTTTCACGCTTCAAGTTTCAACGGCATACCTTTGTATTTCTACACTTCATTATAATTCTTTTAAATATTAGTATTAAAATACGGACAGTTAAAACTGTTATAGTATCCCGTTATAGATATTATACTTAGGGTTATCTCTTTTTTCCTAAACTATTTATAGTCGATAGAAATGGCTACTAATTAGTATCGGTAAGACTTTTTCCTATTTACGTAATAGTAAAGACTAAAAAAGTAATCGTGAATATTTTTTATATTAAAGTAGTAAGATATGATAGAGGAAAGAAGAGGCATCTGGAAAGTACACACTATATATAAAAGCTTATAACCTTTCACACAGACAGTATCACTTTATTATACACTTTGATAATCTCCCTTCTAGGTAGTGACACGTTACTGTGCACTTTGCAAATTACACTTTTAGGCAGTGGCATACTATCATACAATCTGTAGGAATATATCTTACAGAGTGACACATTACTGTAAACTCTGCAAATGTACAATCTACAGCATATTCGCTTACTAACTATAGAGATATATGGTAATATCCGCAAAATTCGTATTTTACTAAGTTAACGTGACAATTATAACAACTACAAACCATTGGTTCACGATTCCTAACCACAGGCTAGAGTTAATATTGACGAATTAAGATGCTATTTAAGTATCAAGATAATAATAAATTTTCTAGGTTTAATGAACGTTATTATACGATTAAGTGATAAGATGCAAGTAATACAAAACTACAACGGCTTAAGTCTTAGCCTATATGCTGATGGATAGCTTTTGATACGAGAAGTATGTATTTATATAACTATTAAAAATCGAATGAAATCTTTTATTCAATTTTTTTTGTCTTAACTATATTTTTATTTGTGTTTTCAACACCCTACTTGACGAATTTAAAATTTCTTTTAATTCAAAAATGAAACTTACTAATAATAGGGGGAAAACGTTAACATGAAAATACTAGGATTAGATCTCTCTTATTAATATCAATTATTATAAAGAAAAGTTTAATATTATCAATATTATAATTATCTCATATTTGATGTTTTATATAATAAATAAGAAAGGGTTACCTACATAGTAATACCAATATTTAAGACTTGTATGATTAGTGAAAATAATAGACTTTATATTCCTATTATCAAATAGTATTTGTGAGAAAATAGTATTTAATTAATCTGCTCTCTTTTCCTTTCCTAATAATAACCACCCAATGGTTAACAATGGAATCGAATTTTATATCAAGTTCACGACGATTATGTTACGAAAAGTATCTACTAACAAAAACACACTTCACGCAAAGAAAAAATATTGAAAAACAATAGAAAATAGGTAGCAATTATTATTAGAACCAATGTGTGTACTAGTTGTTTATTATATAAAATGAAATGGGATATATTATTAGCAATGGAATATCAAGAATGTAAATCTGCATAATGTTATAGTCGATTAAGTAAGATTGTGAAATTAATCGAAATAAATGTTATAACCCAAGGACCAACTGCAGGTTATGGAATAGGCCAGCGGTCCGCTGCGCCATCAGAAGCCTGATGTCCAACACATCAAGCCAGGGATCTCTCTTATGTAAAGCACCCAGGGTTAGGGTTTGGACCGACAGGACCGCCCGCGGTCCAGTCGACAACATTGGGACCGAAGGAAGCGACATCACTTCAGCGGTCCAGTACTAAAGATGGTATGAAGGCCATAGGATATAAGGACACGTTCATCACCACACAGATAGTATTTCCTTCATAGCTCTTCAGTTGTCAATCTAAGTATTCAGTCTACACATCTGAATAGCCTCACGGCTTTTGATCATTACTTGCACGGTTGCGATATTGTTCACTCAGCACCTCTGCTACCTTCTTGATAACATAAACCCTCTGACACCTTCTATATACTCACGGGTATTTAGTGTGATCATTACAATAAACGGTGTACCAAATGTTGAAGGAAGTTATGTTGTTAAAGATATTGGGGATGGTATTTATGACGAGAAAAATTATCATCACGAGAGTGTTTCGATAGTAAGGTGGAAAGAGATTATATAAAGGAACCTGTTAATATGAAAATTATTAAAGTTAAGGGAGTTAATGTCAAAATCATCAAACCCGGTTCCTTTAACTATCTATTGGATGTTGGAAACGATGACGATAATGATAAGGATTGAGGGTAGTGGTAATGATGCGGTATGGATAGTTCGGCAAGAACCATTACGTATTAATTGTATTATATTATCATATTTGTTATCATAGCCTCGAAAACTGTGCTATTTAAAAACTAAGGGCGAGATTATAACATTTATTATCTCTTGTTATAAGAAGTAACGACAAGAGATAATATGATTGTATCCGACAGTCCATACAATTTTTGGATAAACAATAATTTCTTTACAAACCCAATACAAACTATCGCTACCAACCTTCATGAATATTGTGGTTTGTCATACGTCCAAACTTCAAGAAGCTCAATAATTTCAGAATGAAATAAGGTGATTCATTGTGGAGAAATGCGATTGCAATCCTTGATAATTGAAAATAGTATTACTGTGGATATTACCATATATCTCTATAGTTAGTAAGCGGCCACGCTGCAGATTGCACCTTTGCAAGAGTGCATAGTAACGTGCCACTCTACAAGGTGCATTCCTGCAGAGTGCCTGATCGCGTGCCACTGCCTAGAAGTGGCATTTGCAGAGTGCATACTAGCGTGCCACTGCCTAGAAGTGGCATTTGCAGAGTGTATGGTAGAGTGTCACTGCCTAGAAGTGGCATTTGCAGAGTGCATGGTAGAGTGCCACTGCCCGGAAGGGAGATTAGCAGAGTGCATGGTAGAGTGCCACTGCCTAGGTAAGAGGTTATAACCTCTCACCTGTGGCGTGCACTCTCCGAATGCCTCTTCTCCCTTCTATCTATCTTACTACTTCAATATACACAATCTTTACGATTACTCTTCTACTCTTTCACGTTCACGTGAATAGGCAGAGACCTTACCGACAATTACGCTAAAAATGAAAACAGAAAATAAAGCGTAATACACGAAGAAAAAGGTGCTGAATGCCGAAACGGAAATTTAAATGAAATAAAAGGTAAGCTGAAACTAACTGAAGGGAAAGATTTAAATATAATATGTTTGCTAATTAACTTTGCAGTAATACATACTATGAACGACTTTTGTACAATGAAAATTTAAAAATAACTTTTTTTGCATTGTTATAGCATCTGGGCTTAAGTACTTAATCAATAACTTTTACAACTGTTTTGACATAAAAGTCGGTGAACAAGAGCTTATGAATTGAAATTCCCTTGAAAATTTGATCAATATCAGTTAACTTTATGATACGGTATAAAAAACCTATATAAGTTGTATTATTTTTATATTTGGGGTTCAAGGGCATGAAACGAAAAGAATTCATATCTTGTTTTGAAGAACAAGTTATATGGGTGTATGTGCCTAATTAAGTGAATACAGTCACAATTTAGAACAACTATGCTACTAGATTCGTTCAACTATATCTCCACATTACAAATATCCAGTAATGAACTAAAATGCAACAAAATTTCTGGAGAATATATAAATAGTATAGAAATATCATTTTACTAAGTTTATATATTGGTAGTTACGTTGAAAAAATATTAATTTCAATGATTGGGTTTCATTGTGGGCGGTAAAAAGTTGACGTGGGAAGTTGAACATGATAGCGATGAATTGATGATATTCAACCTTAATCCGATGCATAGGGAGTATGAAGTTTTGTTAGTGGGTTCTTTTGGCCACGCGACAAGTTAGCAAGGTCGCCGTATAAACTAGTATTGACCTTGTAATTTATTCTCTTGTTTATTCAAAAATATTTATATTACTGCTATGGGTTAAAGGTGTTGTGAACTTTTTTTTTTTTTTAAAAAAAAAAAAAAACCCCTATAGTACACACGGCATGGCTTTTCATCTTGTTCATGGAGCTGTGAGCTCAGCGATCAAACTTGGCAGGCACTGTTAAATCCCAAAGTGAGATGAATCTGTCAGCCTCGGACCATTTAATAGGGCACATTGGAGACACCGCTACAACGCTACACCCTCGTTGGGCCAAAGGTGGGTGGTAAATCTGATTCCCACTTTAGCCGGCCGAACTTGTCTTCCACTGGCCATGAAGCAAGCCTGCCTTCCACTCACCAAGTCTTGATGTCACAGACGGAAGTCGCCATTCCCAGCAAGCCATCAGAGCTTACATAGTACAAGGGAGCATCTTCATCCCTGTTCACTCCACTGATGATAGAAGGTGGCAGGCATGAAGAGGTCAGCATGATTGGCCGACTGGATATACACCACTAGGACCGTACACAGTACAACAGCAGACTTGGTCTATATAAGCACTACCTGGGTAAGGGCTTGTGTTTCAGGTCTCACATTAGCAACCTATGCAACGCATCAATGGTAAGCAGGACGCGGGAAGATGGAGTACTTGCGCCAAGTACTTTTGTTCAAAAATGACTTCATCCTTGCGCCCGGACGAGCGCCTGGTTTTTTCTTGTCTTAGCCAACCCCGACAATAAACCCGTTCCGTTGCCAGGCCTTTCATTCATGTATTGGGGCTTGAAAAGCAGCCTTGCCATTACCAAACCATTACCAGCGACCGCATACGTTTACCAGGCTATAGCAGAGTGTAGCTAGTCATTTCTGGTTGACTTTGATGATGTGGAGACTATAATGGCTCTTCATTGATGCGAAGCACATCACAGCCCCCATCTGTCAACAAACAGTCCCCAACAGACGATGAGCTACCCAAGCAGACCCGTCACTGCCGACCCTGAGGATGACCGTGGCGAGAACACTCGCGCCGCTGAGACAACACGCCACGAGACATCGAATAAGAGGGTTGCCTGCGATAGCTGTCGTGACAGGAAAGTCCGGTGTGATCGAGGGGACCCGGCCTGCGCGCGATGCGCCAGAATGGGCCAAAACTGCCAGTATTCCGGCTCGTCGAAGCAGGTTGTCACCAAGATGGACATGACACGGGTATTGATGACGCTTGTCAACCGCCTAGGTGCGTTTCAAGGCGCGAGTGAGCTGCGAGCGCTGTTCAGCCGACGCGACCGACTGACTTGGTGGAGCGCATCAGACC
Source organism: Anisogramma anomala (assembly GCA_038502455.1). Lineage (NCBI taxonomy): Eukaryota > Fungi > Ascomycota > Sordariomycetes > Diaporthales > Gnomoniaceae > Anisogramma > Anisogramma anomala. Next base: position 6,081,978 of record JASMMZ010000002.1, on the reverse strand, counting down.
ACGCTGAAGCCCGACTTGCCGTCGTCGCCCCGTCGAACGACGTGCAGATGCCTCACTTGCAGAACAGCAGCATGCCGTGGGCCGATTCCGACTCGCCGCCGCTGCGATCGAGCAGCAACCAGCTTACGACCCCGTCGGCATCAGCGTCCTCACTGCTCTCTGCCAATATCAACGCCATCCTGGAAGTTGCCTCGAGTGCCGACAACTCGTCGCTGCCCAACACGGGAAGCTGGTATGGCCAGCCCTCTACCCTTACTTTGCTTTCGTCACTTTAACCGTGTTTTTGATGCAAAGGGCCACCAATCCCAGCGCTTCGCCGCCCGATAACACAATCAACAATGTTGATTTCGACCAGTTTTTCTCAGAGCAGCAGGCGTCCTTCGACGTCGGCGGCATAGGTTCCAACCACCTTTTCCCAGAGCAGCAAGCGCCTTTCGACTTTAGTGATCTCGAATCGTTTAAGGCACCGTCGACATGGTTCGAGATGCCCCACTGGCAGCCCCCAACGTACGCGATGCCGTGCGAGCTGCTATCCAAACTGTGAGACTCAGGCATTTGCTGTTTCGAGCTTCATCTGTTTGGGCGCTGACCGGAGCCGGAACAGACACGCATCCTATTTTGAGGTCATAGATCCCATCATGCCAATCATCAACGAACATCGATTTAGCAACGAGACAAGCCAACGGTCCGGTTCTTCCCACGTCCAAGCTCTTTCCTACGCCGTCGCCACGCTCGGGGCGCTGGCGAGTCCCGAACTGTCACACGCTGTCGAAGGATGTTACACGCATGCACGGAGCTGCCTGGACTTGTGCGAGAGGCAGGACCATGGCTCGGCCCTCGGTAATATCGACACCTTGCAAGCCTGTGTCCTGCTGTGCTTTTACGAGCTCCAACACACCAACTTTGCCCGGGCGTGGATGACGCTGGGCCGGGCCATCAGGATGAGCAAGATCATGGGCCTGGAAAAGATGGACGCGGTTTCTGCGGTCCCAGTGTCCCAGACGGCGGTCTTCTCGCCTCTTGCACCGGTGTTGGATGCCGCGGAGCTGGAGGAGCGCCGGCGCACTTTCTGGCAGTTGTACGTTCTTGACGGCTTGGCAGGCATGAGGGAGAACTCTGTACCGGCTTTTGATTCGGACGAGGTGAGCACCCATTTCTTCAGGACTCAATCTTTCACCACTGATGATCATCTCAGATTTCTGTCCTTCTTCCTAGTGTTGGACCGCTTACCGAATCCAATGGAGACTCCGAGATGCCAACGCTCCAGCAAGCGCTCGAGGCCACTGATAATAACGTCCTAGTCTCATCTTTCGCCGGCACCATCATGACCATCACTACATACAACCTCTGTTTCCAGCATATTCGGGCATCCCACCAGGACTCTCCAAGCTACTCCTTTTGGGACAACTTCTACCGGGTCGACAGATTCATCACACGGTGCCGGGTCATCCTACCCGCCCCCTTCCAAGGGGACTTCACAGGCAAGGCTTCTCGAGACCCGCTCCTCCTACTCCACTGCATGAACATCGCCGCCGTGGACATCAGCCTCCACGAGGCCGGGATCGAGCGGGTAGAGAAAAACAACATGCAGAGCTGCCTCACCAACACGGCCGTCGACAGATGCCAGGCCGCGGCGAGGGACATCGCGAAGGCCGTGCGGGTCGGGCTCGAGCTGCGGGGCGCCGAAGCCGTCGCCTTCCGCCAGGTGGTCGCCATCTCGGCCTGGGCCATCACGCGGGCTATCCAGGCGCATCTGTGGATGCTGGCACACGACAAGTCGGCCTATCCGGGGACGGACATCAAGGCCCTGCGGGTCCTGTCTAGCGCGCTGGAGCAGCTGGCCGGCCAGAACAAGACCCACCACGAGCTGCTACAGCATGTCGCTGCGAAGCTAATGGAGATGGACGAATCCAGGAAGAGGGTTCGCCTGCAATGAGCGGCGTTCTGGGCTGCTGTGTCGGTGGCAAGCGGTTGCATCAGAGGCGAGACCCAATGAATAAGAGCTTCAGTCAGGACTAGGGAAGCTGCTCTCGCAAGTTGGGCATGCTCTGTTTTGAGGCAGAAGCTGGATCGTACACAGTGCGACCGCAGGCCAGTTGGTCACGTGCTAAGTGACGTGACCTGCCTGGGCCTAGGTCACTTAGGCGAGCCTCCAGCCATTGAGGTTACTTAGTAATTTATACAGCAACCTTCGTGGCAAATTAGCTTGTTTACGTTTGTACACAATGTTTGCTTGCAAAAGCCGATTACTCAGTAAGGTTACCATATGAACAGCCACTACTTTCATTGCTGTAGTCTCAAAGGTTACGTGTCCTTCCAATTTACGATGATTGCCTTTACTGTATTTACTGGGTCCTTTTGAACAGCGCGTTAGCCAGCTCTTAGTAGTTTATGATAGTTTATCTCTTATGTTTCTACCGTTATATATCAACGGTAAAATAACCAGCTTCAATATAGGCATATCTATATGGGAAACTCTGAACATCGTCACCAAACAATTGAGGATTACACCAATTCCGTTTGTCATTTATACAGTTTCACAAAACCTGTTCGAGTATCTCTTTAAACTCGGAACAACCAATAAAAAACGCTTGAAAATCGACGTAATACCCTTGGCAAAGCTTACAAAATCAGGGAAATCGGAAAGGTCCGAGAAATCGATAACAAAAATAACCCAATCGATACTATAACAAAGGCTACACCAAACAAAACCTTAGAAAAGTTGATAAACAGTAATAAGGTAACCATACAAATCCAGGGCTACATGAAAAGGCTACTTGGTAAGGTTAAAGCACGTGACGATAGATAAAACAAGGGGCAGGGGTATCCTAGTAAGTTCCAAGAATTTCCGGTTAACGATACTAACTTTATTAACTGGTACGTTTAAGTTATCTACATGTATGTTAAGAGATTAAAGTACAGAAATGATAAATCACTTATTGCCGGGATTACAAGTAATAGAGGGTGAAATTACTACACAAATAGTAGGGGCAAAGGCATAAGAAAAGACTTGCATTACCAGTTGATTATCTTACAAAACGCACTGGCACTACAAAACAAAAAGCCGTTCATGTTGGAACAACGTTTAAGGAGAATATAATGAAAGTTCACTGTACTAGCTATAAGTCGATAATAGTGAAGTGCCTAATTCAATGTGAGGCACAGGCCAAGCAATTGCCCATACAAAGTAGTGTGCAAATCGGCTAGCGGTTAGCTAGACTTAGAAAAAACAACAATCCACCACCTCACCTTGGCAAAACTACTATTACTTCAACTATGATTTAAATCGACAAAATTGTAACGTCCGAAGGCCTATCAACAATTAAATTATTTCTGAACCCGGCTAATATCACTTTCTTCATCGTTTTGTTATGACCCAAGAACCAACTGCAGACCATGGAACAGGCCAGCGGCCAGAAGCTTGATGTCCAACATATCAAGCGGGGATATCTCTTATATAGGGACCCAGGGTTAAGGTTGGGACCGCAAGGACCGAAGAGCGGTCCAGTCGATACTACATAGGACCGCAGAAAGCGACCAGCGACTTCAGCGGTCCAGTACTGAAGATGGTATGAAGGCCATGGGATATAAGGACACGGCCATTACCACATAGATAGTATTTCCTTCTTAGCTCTTCAGTTGTCAATCTAAGTATTCAGTCTACACACCTGAATAGCCTAACGGCTAGTGATCATTCTACAGCACGAACAAACATCTTGATATTGCACCTTTGTTACCTCTGCTACCTTACTGCTAACATAAACCCCCTGACACCTTCTATTTACTCACGGGTATTTAGTGTGATCATCACACGTTTCTACTAGAATTATAATGTGTATAGACAGATAACCTATTAGCGTCACTGTATAAGAGAACTTTTGAAAGTTTTTTGAATTTCTGATTGGTTTTAAAAGGATTTTTGTCCTGTTTATATTTTACGTATTATGTAATAAAACTCATAGCTTTCAATATCCAATATTTAGAACCAACTTCTGAAATGAAATAATTAAGTTAAAAGTTCTAAAAATCATCAAAGCCAAAGTATACATAAAATAGTTTTTAATAGTTATGAATAAGTTTACTGTTTTTCACGCGTTTAACAAGCAATCAAGGAACGAATTGAATAAAAACCCTTTAAAACCATGTTTTTTCATTTACAGGTATCGAAAATTACTAAAAACGGCATTCGATTAAAAACCAATAGCTCAACTAAATACGCTAATCAGGAAATTTCAAACCGCATATATATTTTTATCACGTAAAAAAAATTGAATTGCAGAAGCTTACTTAGGCATTTTCAACTAACATATTACAACAAATATATCACAACTACAGATATAATTCTATTTTCATAATACAATTTTTATGTATATACTTTCCAATAGGGGGATATATACGTTATTCTATTTATAAAAACGTATACCAAGATAGAAAGTGGTACATAATGACTCTACAATGGAACGATTTTCGTTCAAACATAGATAACCAGAATGTAACAAAATATAAAAAAATTGCAAACAAGTAATACACTAAAACTAAAAATCATCAACCTGGATAACAAAGATTCTTTTAAAAACCTACAAAAAATATTGATTTTCCCAAAAAAAGAAAAAAAACTTGATGAGCTTTACGAAAAAATACTGTTTTATACGTACTGTCAACTCTGATGTTTTAGAGTTTAATATTCTCAAGTTAAAGTTTATATAGTTCCACATTAATTAACTTGTTAAAGCTGTTACCTGTTCGTTTTCTTTATAGTAGTCTCGTCACTATAATCCATGCACTATAAAGAGTATTAACGAAAATGGTGACATTAAGCCTGTATATTTTGTAGGGCGTATTTTATAAGCTTTTATCAAGTCTTGAGTCAAGTTCCTTTGCGTTAACATACTATCAGAACGAACAACATTTATATTGTTGGTATTGTATATTTAAGCTATTTAGTAGTGATTGAAGAAATTTAATAATACGGAGGTATTAGAGGTTTTGATATCCTTTTACGTACCTGTTTCAGAAAATAACAACCTTGTTCTTCTATAGCGTTGTGGAAAAAAGGTGGGGGTACTTAGTAACGATTATATAGATGTTTAAAAGTAGTGATTTAATACTCCACATTACGTGTTTTAAATCAGAATTTGTGCTATTATTAACCGAAAATCAATTTAATATTCTTTCTTTCATATCCACAAGCCGAAACCATTTTATTTTCATTTTTGGTTTCTACTTACTTGTTTTCGACGGAAAATTCGAAAACCTTGACTAATTTTTATAGGAACTCGTTAATTAGCTCTTTGTTTGCAAGTTTTGAATTGTCTACAGTAGTAGATTCGAATAGTTGGTTAATGTTACAGTCTAATGCCTAGGCTAATAGTGACTAGTGATTTAGCTCTGGCGGTTTCTATGCTCTTACAATGCTCTAGAGCCGCTTAGGATCATGCCCTTACACCTGTTACATAATCGGGATACTTCTTTCCTATAGCTCCATAATAGTTCTTTAGTAGAAGTTTCTTCTTCCTTCTCTTAATCAAGGATTACATATAGTATTCGACTATTTTAAACGACAGCTTTGGTTAAATCCCTTTACATATAATACTCGATGTTAGAACAGTATTAACTGCTATTTTTAGCAGGTCAATTGCAGTATAGTCAGTCAACTTTACTTACAGTAAAGTTGACTGTACTGACTGCAAGTCTGTTGATTGTGGAGTACCCGATTCGGTCTAGGGCACGGGCTGAACAATTGGCTATACAAATTACAGTGCAGACCGGCTAGCGTTCTACCAAACCAAAAACAATATATCTACCATCTGACTACGCAATACCACTATTACTTCGATCAATCGAATCAACAACGTTGAAACGTCTAAGGCCTATCAACACTAATCAGTGTTTTCTTACCTGCTAGGTTAAGTACAAATAAGTTAAGTGAAAGAAAAAGCTACTTTTTGGTTGTTACGCTTCGTGGCTACGGCTGTTAGGGTAGAGGAAATATTCTTACGAAGGGCCTCTATTAGTATTGCGTTAGTCCCGACGGTAGGAAAATAGAGAAGATTTTTGGGTTACGTTAGTCTCCAACGGTATCGTCACTTGGAAACACTAAGCAATCTTTAGTGATCCTTTTTAAAAACGTTAAAATTAACTGTTGAAAGTCTCAAAGTTTGGAAAGTTAGCAAACGGCTGAGTTAGTACTACTACGAGTATTACTATTGTAAAAATGATTAAGTCCTACAGCATACAACAAACAACTTTCGTCCTTCACCTATAACCTATACCACTAATAACGACCTTCAACCTTACTTTTTATATTAAACTTTTGCCTTACTTCAATCTTTTTACTCCTTATATTATTTTAATCGTCAAGTTCGTTACTTTAGGAGAAAATACTAAGTCCCGTCAAAAATGTCACGTTGCGCGACCTTACGTCATGTCACCAAGTTGCCAAATTCATACGCGATTCTACGCCAAAAAACACCAAGTACTTACACGCCCTAAAAGTTTTACATAGGCTAAGACCTTAAAATTTCTACCGTTAACGTTTAATTTAAAACCATTACCAACCCTATTAATAAAGAATCAATTAAGGTACTCAGAACTACCTTTACTAAATATTATATCTGTAACTTTTCAAGCGAAAACATTAACAAAAACTTAACCGAAAAATACTTGGTTAGCTTTGTTAGCAACTATATCGTCGAATAAAACGATGGCGAAAAACGTAACCGTAGTAACTGTACTTTCCGCAAATATCGTAAGTTTTTTAACGACTAGACTATTAATATATAGAAAAAAAATTCAGAAAGCTATTAAGTCCAAACTTAAAAAAGAAACCTTAAACGCCAAGGGATTTACATGTCAAAAAAAGCTCTACAAGGTTAACAAAGACCTTATTTAACTTAGCCTAACTTAAAAAATACCCTTAAGCTTTTAAAAACGAAGATGAAAACCTTCCTTAAGCCAAAAACCATTAGGTCCCTTAAACCCAAAACCGTTAGGTCCTTTAATCCGAAGACCGTTAGGTTCTTTAAGTCGAAGACCTCCAAGTTCTTTTAGCCGAAGACCGTCAGGTCCCTTAAGCTGAAAACCTCCAAATCCCTTAAGACGAAGACCTTCAAGTTCCTCAAGACAAGAACCCTTCCATTCCTCAAAACAAGGACCCTGCTAATCCTCAAAACGAAGATCCTTCTCAAGCCGAAGACTTTTAAAATCCTCAAGACAAGGACCTTTCCGATTCTCAAAAAGAAAAACCCTCTCAACTTTAAGAAGCTTAGGCGCCACAAAGCCGGTAGGTCTGGCAAGCCAAACAAGGCCAACAGACCTGGCAAGCCCAGTAAGGCCAGCAGACCTAGCAAGCACAGTAAGGCTAGCAAGCCTGGCAAGACCAGCAGGCTTGGCAAGACCAGTAGGCCTAGCAAGCCCAACAAGGCTAGCAGACCTAGCAAGGCTGATAGGCCTGGCAAGCCCAGTAGGGCCAACAGGTCTAGCAAACCCAGCAGGGCTAGCAGGCCCGGAAAGCTTGTCAAAGTTGAGGTATACATTCCAAAAGCATTGGTTAATTAAAACGCTACATAAAAGGGCTACCTAGCAGGGCCAAGTCACGTACTAGCAAACAGAGGTAACCTGGCAAATTATAAGACTACCAGGGTAATGGTAACGATAGCAGGAGTTAAAACTACTGGCAAAAGGTACGCAATTGGTAAAATAGGTAATATGGGCAAGTCTATGGCGAAAAACTTGTATATAGGAGTTAAGGAATGAAGAACTCGGAGCCATAGGGTAAAAGGAGGTATTTCAAGTCAATTTAGGTATATAATACACTGGAATAAACAGGGGTCTAGCTAGTTAACGAAAAGGCAATTTACTAGCAACCAGAAAAGTTTAGTTAACCACACTGGCATACGTGCACAAACTAAAAAGCCACCAGTATTAAAATAGTATTAACTGCTATTTTTAACAGGTAAATTACAGTACAATCAGTCAACTTTACTTACAGTAAAGCTAACTGTACTAACTACAAGTTTGTTGATTATGAAGTGCCCGATTCTGTCTAGGGTTCAGGCCAAATAATTGGCCATACAAATTATAGTGCAGACCGGCTAGCGGTCTGCCAAACCTAAAACAATACATCCACTATCTGACCACGCAATACTACTGTTACTTCGACCAATTGAATCGATAACGTTGTAACGTCTAAGGCCTACCAACACTCGATATTTTTTTCATAATGGTATTCTAGCTGCTTATAAGCCGTGATAGTTTAGGATTATGTTTTTGGATTTTTCGAACCTGGATCCCCGGATTTCGCAACAGTTTTTTAACGTGCGTATTGAAAACAAGCATAAAGACGTCTGTGTAATAGAATATCACTATTTATTTATAAAATATAAATGATTTACCCAAATTTTACATAAAGAACTCGTTTAATAAGACTAAACTTTTCAATAATATGTTTTATTTTGATGGGACTTTATCATTGTATCATAGTCGATTCGAATCACCATGGTCGAAGTAACTGGTACTGCATTGAAATTGGTTCTAGTTAAGGAGTAAGTTCTAAGTTTGGCAGACCGCAATCCGGTCTGCATCCTAATCTGTATGACTAAATTCTTTAGACAATACCCTACTTTAAAGTGAGCACTTACTGCATTGTACTTACACCGCAGTCCCACAAACTCTTGCCAATTTGCAGCAAGTACAATCAACGAAACTGAAAGTTTAGTTGACTTTACTTTACTGCATTTGACTGCTTTTTCAACATTTTATGTATTGATCAATGTAATAACAACTTATTAGTTACGTTAATAAATATAATCCGGTAGTTTAAAATCATTTCCGATATATCTATGTTTTCGACGTAATCCCTCTTTTAATATGGTTTCGTTTTGACGTTACTTAAGAATAACGTAGGTCTTAAATTGCTTTTTACTGGGGACTATGTCGATTAAGTCGATAATAATAACGATCCATACTTTTTCGACTTCGATTACAATATTAACGGCTTACCTGATTACTTCGGTTTGTAATAAATCAAACGTAAATCTTTTAATTAACCTATTAAACTTCCCTTCATTAAATTTCGTTTTTCGATATATAAAGTTACGATTTTACGTTAATTACATCGTAATTACAATTTTATTAGTTTTGAAAAGATTATTTTTATACTGTTTTTTTATAATTCAAAGTCTTTGCTAAAACCATTATAAAAAGTTATTATGTTCGCGGTAACGACGATAGCAATAGAGATTCTAATGTTGTTATAACAATATTTCACGCATACTATTATGATCCGAACGCGGCGAAAGCAATTATCGCCCAGCTTACGAGCTTGAAATAAGGAGCTTATGAACCTTTTTACGTTTTCCTTAACGTTTAGAACATTTCATTTGTTAAACCTAGCGGTATAACCTGGAAATCCACCGTTAAACTCGCTATTATGGAAGATTTTATTAAAGATATATTAGCCAACACGGTGTTTTTCCTTCCCCCAACCGTGAATCGTGGAAGATATGTTACTCACGTCTAATTTATTCATAAACAACTTTATATCCTTCGTATTTAGCATATTAATACCAGTTACCATATTAATATTAATGCCGGCAGTGTTATTCGTAACGAAAGTAGCAAAGGCGACGCGTTTACTCGCGATAGCTAGGGAAATGTTATGATTACCAGCGTAAACGTTTTTCAAACCGATACTAAAGAATACGTTACTTGGGTTAATTACTCGGAACTATTCCGCCGTAAAATCCTTAGCTTATACCTAAAAAACGATGAGAATGGTTATCATATGCATATATGCATACCAACCTATTGGATCCTACGTAATACCCGAATAACTATGGAATCAAAACTAATATAGGCATTTACCTTACCTTTACCGATGATTTTATCGACTTTTTTTTCAAAAAAAAAAAAAAAAAAAAAAGGAATTATTTATATATATAATTGCGTATAAGAGATCATAAAACTTTTATTCAACCCAATAACTTACCCCTAGACTTGAAATAACTTTTTATTCACAATACATTTGTTTTGTAATTTCATTTACTTTTTTCACGCTTTATTAAATCAGGTTATAAATGTTATAACATGAAAATAAGTTGTTTACCCACCGATTATAATGACCACGTATTCTTATTCCACTCTTACGACAAAACGAAATTATTCGTTATATAACTAAGATTGACAAAAAATTTATTTCTTTTACAACTTATTGAAACGTTAACTTCAATAAATCTTGATATTGAATTTAAGCCTACATTATTTCTTACTCATAATATGACTTTATTTTAAGGTAAATTTTAAATAAAACACGAATATCTTATATACGTCTTTTCAAATCATGTATTACTTTTAAGTCAACTTGGTAATCACTGAGTATAGAAACGGGGTTTCACGCACGCATAAAATGAATTTAAATATATTGATACCGCTACCTTTTATATCATACACAGTAAGGCTCGAAAATTTGAACCGCTATTACGTTGCTCGCTGCTGTTGCCCTCATAAATATTGATCAAACGATAACTCCAAAACTATATATTACCGTTAACGAAAAGCTTTGTAATACCTTGAAAGAATTCGCGCCTTTATTGAAAAAACCTTGAAAGACCAAATTACATCCTGACCGTTCCGGGACCGGTGAAGAAATTATCCTTTAAAACTATAATTAGGAACAACTTTTAAAGGTCTTTTAGGATTTGTTACGTAGCATTTCACGAAAAAAGCTTGGGGTGTTACGAAAGACGTTAATCTATTTGTTGAAATAACGTTATATTCGAACGAATAGCTCCTGAATTCATATCATCATACTCTTCATTAAAAAAACCCGAAAGCGGTATACGCTTTTATGTTAATTACCACACTCTCAACGTCATTACTAAGTTTAACCATGATTAATTTCATATGATGAAAAAAAATCTTACATTTATTTTACAAATTCAATAATCTACTAAACTCAGCATTGAATTTTTTTTTTACAAGTTTGTATCAAGGAGGGCAGCAAGTGGAATATTTCGTTCCATATACGTTTTGAACTTTTCAAATAACTAATTATCTATTTCGTCGTGTTCCGTATACCGGTTACTTGTTAACAATATATCAGTAATTCGTTACGTTTATTTCTTAAGATGTTTTATTTGGTTTACTTCGACAATATTTGAATATATTCAAATAATAAATTTAACAGCCGTAACTTTTAATCCAAACAAATACCAAGCGTCTTTAACTACGTCGAGTTCAACTTCAATATATCTAAATATGAATTCGGTGCTTTTACAATGAAATATTTGAGGTTTATTAGTAAAATAGAAATCTTAATATGTATAGATTTGGAGAAGTTACGTATTATCCAGTAGTGTGCGGCTTCTACGTTTATATTTGAGAAACAAAGCTTTCTAGTCTTTACAAATTTTCACAGCCGATTTCTTTAAGATTATTTTTTAATCGTCTGTTTTTAAAATCGCTTAATTAGGAAGAGCGTTGCTTTTTGTTGGGGACTCAAGCAAAAAGTTGATTTCTAACAACTTTGACTTTCTTTTCTCTTCAACCTAATGTTCATTTAATAAGACTCTAATCGGGAAACATTTTTAAAAACCGATTATTTCAGTTGCATCTCAAAAGGCTATTTACTTTAATGTGATAATTACGGTACCCTACATTTAATAACGTTGTTGGTAGGTCTTTATCGTTGCAACGTAGTCGATTTGAATCACTGTAGTCGAAGTAACTAGTGCTGCATTGATATTATTGATTTGATGTGTGTGAGATCTAAGTTTGGGAGACTGCTAGCCGGTCTGCATACTAATTTGTATGGCCAAACGCTTTAGCGTGTGCTCCACTTTGAAGTGGGCACCTACTGCACTGCACTTTCAGTGCAGTCCCACAAACTACAGTTACTTTTCAGTATATACAATCAACTTTATTGTTAGTAAAGTTGACTTGCTGTACTGCATTTGACTACTATTCCAATAAACTTATTATATTCATCATTTCTTCCTCATAGAATATATTTAAGAAATTTGCAATAAGAAGTTATTTAGGATTATGATCTGTTTGAAAATATGGAACGCGAAACTCTGATATATGGCCTGTTTGAACTTTTTTTTTACGGATTATAAATTTGTAATACTTTATAATTACCTGTCGACTTTTCAAACGTCAAATCCGTTGATTGGAATGCTTTTTCTAATTCTATTAAAACTTGATTTATAAGTAAAGCGTACATTATATACAACATAATATACTTTTTTGATGAGACTAGGATATTTTCAAGGGCTTATTCGATGCTCGTATTTGAGGCCGAAAACTATTACTCCTACGTATCAAAGATGTCACTTTTAAGTTATTTTCGCATATATACATTTCTCAGCTCGTTATTATTAACGAATTCATTCTGTAGGTTTATAAATTTTTTACCTATATCAATATTTAAAGTAATTGGAACGTTGTTATTACCCGGAACTTCATTTAGCTCCTGTTGGAATAGTATTACATGCAGTGTAGTAAGTTAACTTTACTTACAGTAAAGTTAACTGTACTGTAGGTTAATTGTATTACTTTGTGGAGACTTACCGCATTGGGTGTAAGTTGAGTGCAGTATACTGCACTTTACTCCAGAGTATGGGCCAAGCAATTGATCATATAAATTATAGTGCAGATTGGATAGCAGTCTGCCAAACCCAAAACAATACATCTACTATCTGACCACATAATACTACTATTATTTCGACCAATCGAATCGACAACTTTACAACATCTAAGGCCTACCAATACTAGTCAGTAATTGCCTGCTAGGTTAAGCACAGATAATCTAAGTAGAAAAAGAAGCTACTTTTCGGTTACGCTCTAGGTTAACAATGGCGAATAGGGTAGAGGAAAGATTCTTGCGAAGGGACTCTATTATTACTGCGTTATTCCTCAACGTCAGGAAAATAAAGAAGACTTCTTGGGTTGCATCAGTCCTCAACAGCAATCTGGAAGTAAGCGACGGTATCGCTACTTGAAAACACTAAGAAATCTTTAGTGATTCTGTTTAAAGAAAAGCGTTGAGATTAACCGCTAAAAGTCTCAAACGACAAGTTGGCAAACGGTTAAGTTAGTACTAGTATGGGTGCTACTACTTCAAGAAAAACGACTAATACCCTACGTCAAATAATCTTCACCACCAGCAACAACCTTCGACCTTACCCTTTACACCAAATCTCTGCCCATACTTTACTCTTTATCGCTCCCCCTACATCTATTTAATCATAAAGTTTGCTGCCCTAAGCGAAAACACCACGAAAACACCAAATCATGACAAGAAAGCCACTTTACGCGACCTCTCACCAAGTCGCCAAGTTTCCACGCGACTTCATGCCAAAATACTAAGCATCTACACCCAAGATTACCAAGTCTCTCGCCTTACACGTCAAGATGTTTACCGCTAACGCCTAACTTAAAGCCATTACTGACCTCAACCAGAAAAAAGCAATTAAAGCTCTCGGATACGATTTTATCAAGTTCTATGATAACGACCTCTAAGTGCTAAATATTAACGATAAGTCAAACAAAAGACACCTTACCAATTTCGTCGAATATTTTATCGTTAAGTATAACATTAACCACGACCCCAACCGTACTTTTTATATATACCGTGACTTTTTTAAGAATTGAATAATAGATATATGGAAAGCAGTTTAAAAAGGGGTTAAGTTAAGTCTTAAGTTTAAATTAGAAAAATAAGAAATACTCGTTTAAGTATTAGTTACCACGACGTTAGCCCAAGCCCTCTTCGATTTGGCGAAGCTTAAGGAATATCTTTAAGACCTACGATTCAAAGGAAAAGGCGTCGAAAAACCTTACCATCTTTATATACGATCCAGGAGACCTCCCCTTTAGCTTTGACTAAGCCAAGCCTTTTCACGCGCGGACGATAAGGAACCTGTTAACCTGCTTATTAGTTTGGAACTACTACGTGACAGCGTGGAGTTGTTATAACCCAGACAACGGTTGGGTCAGGAAACAGACCAGCATGCAGCTAAGCCACTGAGAGCCTATAGTTCAACACATCAAGCGGGGAACATCTCTTATGTAAGCAAGGTGACTAAGAAAGTCACGTGATAGATCAGTATGGATCAGTTACTGATCCAAGGTGAGGTTACATGAGATCAGTAAAGATCAGCTACCGATTTAAGTTGAGGCAGGACTAGATCAGTGGGATCAGTGCGGTGATCCAAACGATCTAGTACTGAAAATAGTATGAAGTCAATGGGATATAAGGATACGGTCAGCACCATAGATATCATTTCCTTCATAGCTCTTCAGTTGTCAATCTAAGTATTCAGTCTACACACCAAAATAGCCTAACAGCTAGTGATCATTCTACAACACGAACAAACATCTTCTTAATATTGCACCTTTGTTACCTCTGCTACCTTACTGCTGACATAAACCCCTTGACACCTTCTATTTACTCACGGGTATTTAGTGTGATCATTACAGGAGTATGCCCTTAACGATGGAAGAATACGCGAAGCAAAGGCTATCAACGCGGCTAAAGGTATTGATATTAACACTCTTTACTAGTCAATTAAACAAGATCATCAGGCATCTTCAAAACTATAAAGCCCTATTGATCCTCAGCACTACAATCGTCAAATATTTCAAAAACCATTTTACTTCAGACTTGTCTACGTACGAGAGCCAACTACAGTTTCTACTATAAGAGTTGACCTATCGGGCTAGGCGACTGGAAATTATTTTTAACACCGTGCCTCGAAACCTCCAAGACCTAAGTCGCTAGGAAATATCAACCAAACCTATGATAACTATCGCGACCTTCCTCCAAGACCTGTCAGGATGGTTAATATTAATTATAAGCTAATGACAGACTTCGCCAAGATCTAGAGTGATATAGAAAAATATAACGGAAAGCCTTACAACCTTTTTAACACCAAGATAATGCCCTTTTTAAATATTTATAAATGGATAAAAGTACCACCTTTTGGTTTTTACTTATTATTTCCCGAAATCCTTACAGGTTACGCTAAAGACTATTACTTAACCTTCCTGATGAACGCTATTTCATTTCGCGAAATCTACGATAGTATAAAGTGTCACTTCGAGTACAACGTCCACTTAGCGTAATATTACACAGACTTAACCACTACGCTGTGGACTACAATAATAGCAAAGAAAAAAGAAGAGCAATCACTAATGGATATCCTTAATTAAATGCTTGACAAGCTGATAATATGTTAGAAAGTAATAGGGAAAACCTACGTTAGTAAAGCTACACTTTGCGAGTAGGTACGGATAGCTATTACGGGCGTTAGTGAGTTTGAATACATCCTATAATGCCTAGATACTACCTGTAAGGACTTTTTTAGCCAGTTAAGCTCCTCGTTTGCTACCGTTATATCACGTATATCAAACTCGCTGGATATATATTTTTAAACTTGAAACTTCCCCAATATAAATAAGACCTTGTGGTGGTTAACTGCATCGACCGCAAATACTTGCGCCCATAACACTTAAGGTTAGGTTTATCAACCTCAGTCCTAAACTGGAGGTAAAACTTACGTTGGAGTCATTAAAATTTAGGCGAACCTATTGACGTTAAGTACTATCGTCGTGATAGTAATAAGAGATGTTTGATTTGTGGTAAGGCCAGCAGCTAGTTAACTCGCTACCCCCCCCCCTCCCTGCCGAACATAAAAATAGAAAAATAACGTATTACGTCAATTACCTTTTTACTTTATAATAAGATTACTTGAATTAGGTAATAAATATTAAAGATGATAAGCTAATTAATATTACTAACGCCTCCAAATAAATTAAGTGATACAAAGATACTGTTTTCGGTACGGTAACCTAGTAATTAGCCGACCATGCCTTTTTATACCATTTAGGTAGTAAAAACTCTTACCTTTTCCCTAATCATACTCCTAACCCCTTACATACTTCTAACCTTCGCGATTATGACGCGGATTATACATTTTAAGGTATTATGCTAGAGACTGGAACAGCAAGGTACTTAATAGGGGGCTATTCATAGTATGTGGCATTACAGAGGGAAAGTACTACAGCTATTAAGATTAATCGTTATGATGCTAACAAAGCTAAAGTTGGCTTTGGCTCGAGCGAATAACTATCGTTATTGGGGACAACAGTAATCCAAACTGTTGTGGGAGCAATTACGTTTTATATCCTTAAGTTTCCTACCCTTTTTCTATTTTGTTTAAAGGATATAAAGATCTTTAGCGTTAACGTTGATATTAAAGTAGATGAGTTGTTTAAAAACAACTAAAGGTTTTTGCTTGCCTTCAAGTATAGGTAACTATAGTTTTATTTTTAAGGTCCAGAAGCAGAGGTATTAAACCTAAAAGAGCCGGAGATATATTAACTATACTGGCGTTTTAATCACTTGGTTGTTAATAAACTGTATAAAGTTTTAAAGTTTAAAGGGTATAACGATGTGAAATACTTTGCCCTAACAGCCATTAAAAGACTTTGTTACTATTTTTAAACATATGCCTAAGCCTTTCAGATATTTAAATTTATATTAAATAACTATAAAGACTTTAATTGTAAGATTTTTGTTAATGTGCTTTACTTAGATTACAAGCTTATCCCATACGTCATTGATTTTGTAACTTTTTTATACGAAATTAAGTTTTTAAAGTCCCTTTTGGCAAAGGATACGTGGGAAATATTAAGGATATTATGCATTAACACGTACCTGGGTCCACTTAACGTCGTCGTTTACGATATCAGTACTAACTTTAAGGCGGCAGATTTTTAATAAAATGTCAATATAATAGGTATTTAGTGTAAATAAGTACCTGTGAAAACTTATTAAAGAATTAGGAAGGTTAAAAGGGCACACGCTTTATTTTGCCAAGCGTATAGTATCCTTACGTTAGAAATTGGAAGTTTCATGGATCCGGAGGTACGTTTATAGATGGCAGTAAAGGGTTTGAATGACACTGTGGACTTTGACGGTCTAGTTCCAACGCTATTGATTTTTGGAGCGTACCTATGCCTAACGAGTAAATCTCCACCCTCGGTAAATACTTAGAAACGTATCGAGGCCTACAGTAAAACTTTAAGGGAACTATAAAAGGAATCGGCACGCCATTAAGTTAATAATACCCTTAATACCAAAAACGGGCTTATAATAATCGATGTGCTTGCTTTGTCATTATAAAATGAAGTCCTCGTGAAGCGGAAGCCGGTTCAATAGGAGGGGCTATATAAAATATTAAGTATCGTGAACTTTAAAGTATTTATTTAAACTGCTAATAGCCTTATTTATTTTCGGATTATTTAGGTTAAGCCTTATATTAGGTCTATGAAGGATAAAGACTCTTAAGTTTAACAACCGAGTTAATACAAACCTCACCACTCATTATCGACAAGCTAATAGAACGCCGTCGGCCTGGACGACCTTCAAAAAGGAGGAACGTTAAAAAGGAGGAATATATACCAAGTCGTACCTATAATACTATTTGGGTAAGTAAAAAAAAATGATAACAAAGACTTAATAGTAAAGATTAGAGTATAAAGAATTATTAAGACTTTTAGCAAAGATTTTAAGAAAAGCGATAGGGTCGAGATTGACGGCTTACTAACTCGAAGTGTATTATAATTTGTGTCGAAAACTAACTTTAATCTTTAAAACCTAAACTTCACGATTTTTAAGTCAAGGATTATTTACGTGGTCCAAGGTAAGACTACGGGTCGGTCGTATAGAAAGTTACAGTTAATCACTTAAGGATACAGTGATAAAGGTAAGAACTGAATCTTTATGCAGTCGCTAACGATTTGGAAGATTAGTTAGCACTTGGTAGTTACCTTGACAATAAGTTTACTAGCTATGATTGAAGGCAAATTTACACTTAATAGCCGTAATATTATATAAACCTATATATAATGAATAACGGATTTATAACGGATTGTATTATTGAAGTTATTATAGGAGCTTTATGTTATTTACCTACCGGAAACGGTAATGTGGTGTGTTAAACTATTATATAGATTGGTTAAGGTAGGTAATTGTTATTTTTTTAACTTACCAGTCGTACTTTTAGGCCCAACTAACGATCATGTCTTTAATATACGACCCGTGTTTATTAGTAACGTAAAAGAAGGATTTTGGCATGGTGGTTATATAAACTAACGATACTCTTTTCGTTAGAACGGCTGGCTTTGTGGCATGAAAATAGCAAATGATCGAAGACTTTAAGTTTTAAAATGATGAACCGGTAACAACGCTAATGGAAAACAAATAGCTTAAATTTAATAGATCGTTAATTCGTGTGCTTAGTGTTAATACCGGCTTAAGTTTTCATTAAAAGGGCTAAAGCAATATTTTTGTTACAATCGACAGATTAATAAGGTTAGGGCTTAACAGTACTTGAAATAACATATATGTGGTAGTTATATTATTTCCCTATACTAGCCGGAAGCCTTATACAATTTATTTATTACGATACAAGTACAAATATTAACGGATAATGACTTTAATAGACCAAATAAAAGGTTGGAGTAGTAGATGCGAAACCTGGACCGCGGAATTCATATAGTGCTAATCGATCTTTTAAAGGCTAAGTAAATAATTTTTACGGACGGGTTCTTTATAAATAACACCGACTTATCTTTATAAATCGGCTTCCTAATAACTCTTGTCACCGAATATAAGCGGGAAGATCTGTTTACTATTACCGGTAACTTAATCTACTGGACCTCCGTTATATGTAAGAGGATTACACGAAACGTATTGTCTTTAGAGGTTTACGACATAATAGCGGGCTTTAATGTAGGTATAATGCTATAGGAAACCCTAAACCTTATCAGTAGACAATTAAAGATTCTTTTTATCTCGGTGGTAATCTGTACCAACTTAAAAAGTCTCTTCGAATGCCTGTTAAAGCTGGGAACTACTAGCGAAAAACGCCTGATAATCGACATGATAACACTTCGCGAAGCCTATAAAGGGAATGAGATTGAGGAATTCCGATGGATCGATAGCAAAGATAATTTTACAGATACCATAACAAAAGCTATGCTAAATAAAGCTCTGCAAAGGTTTGTAAGTAGTAATAAACTAACTATACGTATTAAGGGATACGTAAATAGATCGTCCGGAAATCCCATATTATGTAACGGCGGACAAAGATATGCTGGCGAATTAGAAGACTACTAGAGGATTGATAATAGCGACCTATTTAAGTAGAACAGTTGAAATTGTGAAATGCTGTGACGAAAAAACTTTTTGTAGGAGTGAATGAACTCAGACCTCAGAGTAACGAAGAAATTAAGGTCAAATGAGGTCAATTTGCATGCAATTGGGTATAATTTTGTATGAAAGTTACTTGGAATTAACAGGGGATACGAGGCCGCAATTTAATGCTAACCAGAAAAGATTGGTTAGCTACACTCGCGTGCACGCGCACAAATAATAAAGTCACCAGTGTCGGAATAGTATTACATGCAGTGTAATACGTCAATTTTACTTACAGTAAAGTTAACTGTACTACAAGTTAAGTGTATTGCTTTGTGAAGACCTACCGCATTAGGTGAAAGTCGAGTACAGTATACTACAATTTACTTCAGGGTATGAGCCAGGTAATTAGCCATACAAATTACAGTGCAAACCGGCTAGCGGTCTGCTAAACCTAAAATAATACATCCATCATCTGACCACATAATACTACTGTTAATTCAACCAATCGAATCGACAACGTTGCCACATCTATAAAAGAAAAATATATACTTGCAAGTAGATTCTAAAAGGCTGCACTTATGCTATTTTTTTTTTGAAACCCAAAGGCTATTTAGGCTTTTACATGGATTATCGACAACTTAATTCTATTATAAAAGTTAATCGACTACTCCCCTTTTTTATAAAGAAAACTCTTACTAATATATGACGAGTTACATAGTTTATCAAACTCTATATTAAAATCACTTTTTTTAAGTTCCATATCAAAAAAAAGCAACAAGTAGAAAATTACGTTTTGTATCAGCTTCCAACTTTGTGAATAGCTAAATATGTTATTCGGGTTTTCCGTTGTACTAACTACTATTCAGCAGCATATTAACAACTTATTCCGTTGATTATTTAATAGTTTTATTTAGTTTATCTTAACGATATTTTGGTGATCATAAGGTTCTCTTAACTACCATTTTGGTTTACGAGTCCCACATAGCGCCAGTTATATTTATTAGAGCACCGGAAACTAGTCTATTAATATTTGGCAACCTTAATGCTACGGTGAAAATTTCTTTACCATCCTCATGCGAGATTGCTGATGAGGCTGCAGAATATGCTTAGGTAGAGGCCTTTGCCAAACTATACGTTAAAGTCTTATATGCTATTGGAAAAACCACCACCATACAATAAAACTATGGAGTAATGAACTTTTAAACTCGACCGTCTTCGACAATATAAAAGAAAAGATGAAACATAGCTACGCGATTCCAGGTCCTTCAAATATAAATACTTCCTTTCTAAATTATAAAGGGCTTACGCCGGTTTTTACAAAGAAAAACTTAACCGAACCGTGAGTTTCACAAAGGTTTATAAAATAATCAGTTTTCACAAATTCGTCTTTCCCCTCAGAATGGCTTTATTTAGGGTAAACTGGCATTTTCTTTTCAATATACATAATTAAACCAAAATATTACAAAAATAATACTTGATGAACTTTTAGCTTATAACAATATCTTAAACAACCCTTTGGATTATTGGAATGGATCTAAATGTACCGTTCTTTAAAACTTCGATATTTTTTATAAGGAGATCCATCGCAACATTATCTATGTTAGAAGTATATTAGCCATACCTAACAACATAATTTTCCACTTCTCCAAAACGTATTACGGATTTATAAAAAGGCCCCTTCATAAATTTTATAACCAATGTTTTTAGCTAGTGGTTTTCTCACAGATATAGAGACAATTAAAGATATCAATTGTACTGAAACTGAAAGATCGAAGCCTATAACAACCACGTTTATAAAGACCTATCTCTTTGATTCCAGTATGTTTTAAAAGTTTAAACCGTATGGTAATATGTAAGGTATTCTAAAGGTTTCTTATCTATGGTCTAATTAGTACTTAATACTGCAGGGGAACACTTAAGAAATCTGCTTCAAACTTTATAACTTCTCTTATCTAATATATTGAATCCATCTTTAAAAAAAAGTCGCCTCGAATTTTTACTACAATATACAAAAATCCTTCAATACCTTTTTATACAATCTTCTGATAGAAAAGATTTAGTATTTGAACCTTGATCGAAATTTACCTATCGTAATTAATGGCTTTATAATATAAAAAATAATGAATATTTAATACGATATATAAACTATAAGGTTCACGAATTTAAGTTACGATACTCTTTAAAACTTTCGCTTTTACCCCGTTCAATATATAATTTATACATTGTACTTTATTAGCATTTATGTTGGTCTTATTTTCATGTATTCTCAAACTTAATATTTATAGGAATTTAGATTCATTTGATATTAATGTCGTGGATCATAAATAAGATTTACATAAAATAGACCGGTAAGTTGTTGATTATGAGTTAATCTTTAACCCGGAAAAATCTGAATCTCAAAATATTATAGGTTGTCAAAATCTAATTAACTCTTTCAAACGCGGTAATTAATTTTTCCTTTTTATTGCGAAGCCAGTATATACGGTTTCAAAACTCTGATCAAATACCAAAATCCATAATATACGACAGCTAAGGTTTTAATTTAACTGAGTCTTATGAAACCAAATACACGTCGGTGAACGTGTGGCCAGAACCTTAAAAATCGCTCGATATTATAAGAGACTTTTCCGTACGAGATATGAGACACTACCACATCTTCTCCAAACGGTTATCACTACCGTAACTATACCTATATTTACTTATTATGACCATAATTGGTATACCGGCTGTCGGAAATTGAACCTCGAAAAACATGTTGAAATTTCGCTGGTCGCCGCGATGAAAACAATGGCCATATTTTATAGAACTTCGCCTAACATCATAGCATTTAAAAACGCTAATTTACCATCCGGCAAAATCATTTGAAAGTAATACCATTTACTATTCTCTTTCTTTCCAGAAAATATAAACGTCGAATACCCCTTGATTTTAAGTATTATAACGTCATCTATTACTTCGCTAATAATGGTTAAATATTAGAATCCCGCATCCTTATTATCAAGTAGAAACAAGGCTAACCACTTTATGTACATACTTAAAATTTTCGCAGGACTTTTTGAAATAAAAGAACAACT
This sequence comes from Anisogramma anomala, assembly GCA_038502455.1. Classification (NCBI taxonomy): domain Eukaryota; kingdom Fungi; phylum Ascomycota; class Sordariomycetes; order Diaporthales; family Gnomoniaceae; genus Anisogramma; species Anisogramma anomala. The sequence goes on along the minus strand of JASMMZ010000002.1, from coordinate 6,059,697 downwards.
TTATATATTTCCGCTTATTTTAATAACCTACCAAAACCACGTCATACGAATCGCAAAACAATCCGATTTAAACCACGTTTATTTGGAGTAAACAAGGAGTTTCCTACCTTTTCGCAAACTATCACATTACTGCTATGATTTTATCGCGGTTTTCGAAAATACTTTATAATGGACTAAACTAAATAAATGATTGTTTCAATTTTTAAAAGGTAGCTTGTAAACCTCGATGTAAACCATACTACGATATTTACCGATGAATCTAAGCAACTTTTAAACCGATAAAAATACATTAACTTCGGGAATATAATTTTCCGTTATAATAACTTGATCATAATAGTGTTCGATAAACTTTATTTTATTATTTGGGTTTTCAATTAAAGAATTGGGAAACCATTTCATAATTTCAAAATGATTAACTATATTACAATAAAAAGCATAAGCGTATATGTTAATAATACGTTCGTAATTTGAAGCTAAAAAACGATTGAATTACTATAAACTAATAAACTCGGAATGACTTTATGCTTTGTCAAAATTTATACTCACTGTATTATGGTAAAAGAAGTTTAAAGCATATGGACATCGACGAAAATCAAATTAAAAACAAATTCACGAATATTAAGATTGAACTTCTCTGCTTTGATAACAACGATCAACCCTTACCAATAAATTCAAATTTATACTCCAGTTACGACTAAAGATTATTTTTAAAAATGGTCTGCTTAAAAACAATTGAAGTTATATTTTCAGTGAAAACATTGAAAATTAATGCAATCGACTCAACCAAAACCGGAATTCGGCAAATCCTGGAATATAAATCTTTTTTCACCTTTATATTTTTTATTCCGGTCTTTACTATATTGGTCTTCAATGACAGATTACGGTTATAGAAACTCTATTTCGTATCATCGGCATTTAAAACTCTTCGATACTATAGAACATTACATTGGATACAATAAAAAACGAATTGTTTCCCATATGAAACATTACCCGTTTTTTTCAAAAAAAAAAAAAAAAAAAAAAAAAAAAAAAAAAAAAACGCTTTGAATACGACTCACTTAAAAGCCCTTAAATTGATAGGTACGCGAAACTTGTATACGAAAAATTCTATTGAATTTTGGAAATTTCTAAGCTTTTGTTCTCGTTACAGACTGTTTCTTTAAAAAGGGGAGAAATTGATTTATAGTCTTGAAAGACCTACATTTTCGCCCGCCGACAACAATATCGTTTTACATCTTTTAGTAATATCTGTATATTCAATCCTCCGGTTTATCATATGCCCTACCACCGATCAAACGTTCTATCTCTCTATCAACTTTACTATAATCGTGATCAAAGCCTTTACGGTCGCCGTGCGTTATGCTCGACTTTATTAACGGGGAGGAATAAGACCTGTGGAGAAATTGAAGGTGGTGATGGACTCGGTGGTAGAAGGTGTAGTAAAGATGGTAACAGAAGTAATAAAAACGAACCCGTTTTCAATAAAACCCATCTCTCCACTATTACTTTATTCATCGTCGCCGCCGTTGGGCTTAACCCCGCCGACAGGGGAGCTACACTGCGCTAGCAACTCCGTGGCCGCAACCTACATCGAGTTACTTTCCGCCGCCTCTATTACAACTCGAAGGGGTCATCCGAAGGGGTTTCCGGAGGGTGATATGACGCCAAAAAGGTGCCTTCGCGGCGATAACAACGTAGTAAGTAGCCAAAGTTCCGGCAATATTGGCGTCGACAGAAATAAACCCTCTTTTATATTTAATCATTGTAACCAATCATTTTTAAACCTTCATACGCAATTTTCAAATAACTAACACCCTTATCAACCCCATATGAGTATTTGACATTCTTACTTCTCCCTCTGACGTAATTCCCATCGTCAATCCTCACGAAAAAAAACTATCTATAACCAGTAAAGGGTTATAACCCGTAATGTAAAGCGAGAATAATAAGCGCTTAGAGGGGAGAGGCAGTAAAAAAAGAGAGGAGGAAGAAAAGACAGAAGTTGGCTCGAGTATTTTTAGCTCTATTAAGGGCTGAAGGCTCCTTAATGTTGATACGAACTTATGTTTGGCGGCGCGCGACTCAAATAGGTCTCCTCTTAACTAAGAGCACTACTCCTTTTGTTAGCATAAAAACATCACTCATTAGGTCCAAAGCGCAAAGATATTTACTTTTTAAATAAGAACTTTATTATCATATAGGGGAATATTTATAATTAGAGGTTGTATTGATAAGAGGTATTTTTTAAGGGATGTAACATATGAGCTACTATACGTATAGAGGTTCCCCTAATAATACTACCCTTTAACACGCACCTATTCATACGACACTTAACTGTTGTACTTCCAACCTTTACATTGGTTATTCTTTTACTTTTATGTTTTACGATGCTATGTTTTCAAAGATTTATACAATCTTATCTTTAACTTTAATAGGCGCCAGGCGGTAACTGAAAAGACTGGGTTTTACAATCTGCCTAGGTTTTATAATCAGTGTAGGTTTAATTTTTCTTTATTCATTTCAATATCAATGGTAAATGTCCACTTTATAGTCTGTATAGTGCGACCCTCGATGAGATGAAGTTACATATCCCGGCAGGAAGGCTGGTAACTTAATTGTACCTACCATACAATAACCATCCTATTCAAAAATTCCTGATTCCAAAGTATACCGTGTAAACCGTTAAACAAATTATTGTAAAAAATATGCCATTTGATCCTCAACTAACATAAATAAAGACACAAGTTTATAACCCTAATTTTATATAATTATAAACAATTTTTCAGCAATATAGTGTTCATATATATTAAAGGGTGTAATGATCCTATAACTAAACGTATTAGTCTTAATATCATACCAGTAACTTAAATGGTTTTACAAACGTGAATCATATTTCTATACGTTGGTCCACATACTAGGTGAAATGGAGACAGCACACTTAGCTATACCGAAAAAGGGTTCTAACATAATATGCTCGTTATATAACAAAATTTATCGTCTTTTCTATGCAATCTTCATTTATAAAACGAAACCACGAATAAAAGTTTAACCGGAAATTCAACCTTAATCAAACCTTTTAAATGAAACATTAAAGTACCCAATAGTTGAGAAACTCGTTACATTATATGGACGTCAAAATTGTATCCTTAGCTGGGCTGTATTATACAGCCGTCCTAGTCCCTGTTCGACACCTACTAACATCGAAAACCTGATAGCCCTAAAAGAGTAAAAAGGCTTATAAAACATATATATGTTGTTCGAAAGACCACGAAGATGAGGAAAATATACTTTACAACTTAGCTACCTTTTTTCTACGGGCTGGAAACCTAAAAAATATAAAAGAACATAAAAAGATGTATAATACTAAGCAATTGTTATAAAGAGGAAAGTATTTTGTGAATAGTCAAAGTCATCCAAAATAAAATCATTGGCGTGGGCCCCTCTGAGCAGGTGTGGCGCTCATATAGATGGTTATAGTTTAAGAATAAATAAATAAATAAATAGAGCTGTTAAATGCGAACGTTTATAATGAAGGTATTTAAGTCTTTCAAACGTAAAAACCAGACTTCATTTTTACTGTAGTATAAGTCTTGAAGGCTACGTTGGCATAAGTAACGAGGGATGTAATCGTTGTTGTAAGGGTTATTCTTTAGATATATCGCAGCGCAGCTAATTCGCCGGGCCGATGACGATCTTTATAGCCAAAAAGGGGTCACCGGAAAAAAAAACCAAGTGGTGGTCAAGCCATTTAGTAATATTGTGGTGGAATGGGGTGCATGCGAAGGAATAGTATTAAAGATGACTAGACTGGAAAAAAACATTGAAAGTAAGAACTGTTGGGGTTTACAATGTAAGCTCCTTACCTGCTTTAACAAAGTGGTCTGGAAACTCATGCTTAGAAAGATGATGTAAGATAGAAGATGCAGGGTTACAATTTGAACGCTTACGGGTTTCTAAATTTTAAGATACCCTAAGGTTTTAATTGGAGGGATGAAGCGGGATTGCAAAGGCCTTTTCAGGCTTTCGGTGAACTCAAGTCACGATCCCTCCCACTAGTATCTACAGGATTATTTCACAGCAGCTAGTGATACAATTTAAAGAATAAACTGTCAGGTGATGGTAGAACACCAAAAAATTCGTTATATTTGTTTGTTTAAACGGAAATTGAAACGATTATAATATGAAGTTCGAAAATATATTGAACACTTTAGATGTTTTTTGATTTCACCTCGATATTTTTGAGTAACAATTCATAGCTTAAAATACTCAATATTTCAGGTTCATTATCGAGGTCGGTGTTATGATACGTATAAATCCAAAATATAGTTACATGTTATCTAGGAGAAAGAGGCTTTGATATTGATATTGAAAATATAAATATATATGAAGTTTATCGATTTTTACCATCGATCAATTCGTAATAACTTTATGATAATCGGCTCCATTATTAGGTTTAAAAGAAAATAAGCTACCTTTTATTGAGTTCATATCCATAAAGAAAAATGTGCGTACGAGAAACTTAAACTTTCGTTTTTCGCGAAACCTATTTTCTTCTAATAGGATCCTAAAAACATCTTTCTAAAATTCTATTACTTCGAACAGGCTTTTAACCTTTGTTGGCTTTAATAAAATAACATAAAACGTGGAGTTTGGTAATACAGATTACCCGTTTACCGTTTTTATGAATTACAAAAACTTGAAATACTTTAAAATAATAAAAAGCCTTTTTAAATAGCAAATTCTTCATTTAAAACATTTCTTATCATTTTGATTTAAACTTATTTATAATACAGAGGTGAATTACATACGATCCAATATATCATTCCGATGAAATTAAGATATCCTTAATTTTCATTTTATTTTCGCCTTTTAAGCCCAGAATTACGGCTTTCTCGCCTTGAAAATCTATATTTTTGACTTTTTCCGAATTTGCATTTCTGCCAATTTACTATTACTAACGAATTCATCCCTAAAAACCTTAGGATTTTTACAAATAATAACCTTTAAAACAATTGTAAAGTTGTTATCACTTGGAACACTACTTATCCCTACCTAATCCGTATGATATGTATAGTTAATCGTAATTTTCCCGCCGATATTCGCGTTAATAAGTATTATGTACTAAAAGTTTCCTTTTCAAAATATACGGTAAATAATTACAACGTTTTACGTTTTTGTAACTATATTTATGCCCCTGTTTACAATTAGTTCACTACTACGTTAATTTAAATTACGTACGATTCGCTCATTACTAGTTACCCAATATACTACGTTACCATTATTATACTATTAAAATCATAATTTTAACCTAGATCATATCTTATTATTTAACCTTTTTATCGTATTTGTAAAGTTAATAAGCAGAAAATTTATTAGAGATATCGCTAAAGAGAAATTTTCAAACTCTTACTGATTTCTAAACGACTTTAAAACGAGTTATCTATCGACTTTATAATCGACTTTCTCTAGAAAAGAACTAAAAACCTACGTTACTTTATGATTATTACAGATCGCTTGAGTATATTTATTGCGTGAAAAACATTAAAGATTATACAAACCAAAACTTATATAAAGTTATTTTCAAACTATTATTGGTTATTTTGTGGATTTCCATGTACTATCGTTGATAATCAGGACTTCAATTACATAAGCTGATTTTTTTTCAAACGCCTTTATAATTTAACAAGGATATTGTTGGTAGGTCTTTATCGTTGCAACGTAGTCAATTCGAATCACTGTGGTTGAAGTAACTGGTGTTGCGCTGATATTGTTGATTTCGTAAGTTCTAAGTTTGGCAGACCGCTAGCCGGTTTGCACACTAATTTGTATGGCCAAACGCTTTGGCCTGTGCCCTACTTTGAAGTGGGTACCTACTGCACTACACTTGCAGTGTAGTTCCACAAACTGTAGCCAATATTGCAGTCAGTGCAATCAACTTTACTGCAAGTAAAGTTGACTTGACTGCATTGCATTTGACTACTATTTTAACACTGGCGGCTTTTTGTTTTGTGCCTATTCGCCAGCGTGGCTTGCCATCAATTGGTAGCAACCTCTGAAATCCCTCCTTAATCCACAAGCCAACAACAAGCTAGACCCCTGTCAATTCCGATTAATCTATACTGAAAACAACCTCAATTACGGTTCCTTATAGCCCTTTTGCTCTACCCTTCCGAGACTTCCATTCCTCAAATCCCGTATACACATCTTTCGCTACAGACCTGTGCAAATCAGGTACGTAACTATTTACGTACCTTTTGCCAGTAGCTTAAATTACTGGCATCACCCTGGCGGTTTTTCAATTTGCTAGCCTATTCCTCCACGTCATGTGTCGGGTAATCCACGTTTCCCTTAATTCGTATGATTAGCGTATTGTTGTTTATAAACCTTTTTAGGGTGTTATTGGATGTGGCCTTGATTATAATATCGGTAGGGTTATCTTTGCCATTAAATCACCGGAACTTATCGATTTCTCGGGCTTCGTATGCCTTCTTTAAAGTTATTACGTCTATTATTAAACTTTTTTTATTGGTTATACCTAGCTTTAACAGGTATTCATAAAAGCTCCGGGAGTCGGTACATATTACCAAAGGTATCGGTAATAGTCCTAGCTATTTGGTGATAATCCTCAATGTGTTATCAGTTACTATGCCGATATCAAAGTTTGTTATTATGATATAGACTTTCGAAGCTAGTATACTCCGAGTTACGCGCTTATACTTGATAGATATCAAATACATAAGGTTTCTGGTAATCGTAAATTGCCCTTCCGTCCTATACTTATTAAAGAGTATTATTAGGAAGGCGATTTACGATGTAAGGTTAGTATTATTAGCAAATAACCCGTCCGCAAAAATTGTTAGCTTCGTCTTCATTAAATTTATAAAAAACATGTTAATTCATTTTTCCACATAATCTACTTTTTATTCAATCCGTTTATTTAACTCGTTAAAATCTTCGTCTTACGGTTCTTATATTTGTATTGTAATAGAAAGGTCGTACGATGCCTCCGGTTAATATAGTGTAGCGATATAGGCCGTACGGGCCCTTTACTCAAGGTATCTCTATGCCTTTACCCCGTCGGTTTTATCGATAATTATTAGGCTTCTGGTTTACCCCTTTTAACGTAGGCTGATATAAGGACCATTTTTAGCTTTAATACTATAGATACGAAGTAACGATTCGTTAAAGTTAAGTTATATACCTTGAACCAACGGTTACCTAATTTACACTTTTAAAAGCCTAATTCCTCGATAACACGTTATTTCTCCGTTATAAACCCAGTATCGCGAAGAAAAGAGTATCGTCAGTTTGTATACCTACGACGTCAAAGTCTTTTCCCTTTATAATTAATAGGTACGGGTTAAATGATAAAGTTTTTATGCCCAGCCTATTTTTAAAGTGTTTATGGTACGTTAAAACCTAGTAAACGTCTACCTTGGCTAATCCGTATAAAAGTTTAATATAGCGTATTACCGTGTCGATCAGAAACTTATCACTTAGTTTTTTTTGATAATTTTAGCAATATAATCCGTTGAAAATCCATAGCGGATTACGTATACGCTTACATAATATCTAGGCTATTAAGTATGAACTAATTTTTTACACAAATAGTTAAATTAATAGCAATAACGAAGATTAAACACTAATTAATCTTCTAAATTGTAAGCGATTAGGTAAGGATTTGGTTTTTACCTTTATTACCGTATCCTTAAACAATTAGCCGTGACTTTTCGTATGGACGGTCCGTGGTCTTACCCTTAATCTCGTAAAATATCCTTAATTTAAAGATAGTAATATCTTAACCTTTTTATTACGTTAACGGTACAAATTATATAATTCTCCGTAATAGGAGGTCGTTAATTTCCACTTAGTTACTTTTCTTAAAGAGCTTGCCTAATATGTTAATAATACCTTCGGCACGTAGCTTAAGGGCTAGTTTTCTGTTGGACTTTTCCTTTTAAAATATCCACGCCGTTATTTATATCCTTCCAGGCTTATAGTTCCTATCGTCCTCCTCTTTAGTATGTATCCTCCTTTTGGGTAGTTGTCCACGCCGCCGACATTCCATTAGTTTGTTAATATTCGGCTCGAAAGGATTATATTAGCTAATTCCCTCAGCTCGGATGTTATCGATATCAAAAATTTTATCAAACTTAAAAAGTCTAATAGGCTTTCATTATAACTTAACTATTATGGCTCGGAAATTTATAGAGCCGTTAATAGTTTTAACCATTACGTTTAAATTGGTAATACTTAAGATCTTATACAGCTTATCGTATTTTCCTGGATTGTGCTACTTGACGACTTTACTTTCGAGGGGAAGTAAAAGCATATTTGTTGTTAAAGATCCATTTCCGGTGTTAAGTGAATTATTAACCTAGCGGCGTATCAATTCCTTTTTTAGTTTCTTTAAGGCTTCACTATATGCTATAGCATATTTTTTGGTACTTAAAGAGGGTGGAGACTTAGCTATTATACGCGGGTAAACCCTAAATACTAGTAAAGTTGATATAGGTCTGTTAAGGCCAATAGTATCGTTAAGACCTTTTACCGCTATTTAAAGCCGTACCTCTTAACTTGTAAAGCTTCTGATCTCCAATATGAGGATATTGTAAGCCTTTTATAAGAGGGAGTATACCCTTTCGACCTTACTAATACTTTAGTAAGCTTTTATAAAGACCTGTTCATACCAAATTCTCATTAACTTTATATTAACTTAAAATTTTATCGTAATCAACCTGGTATCTGTATCGTAAACAAATACGTTTGGTAGGCCAAGGTACGTGGTAATTTACAAAGTATGTAGTGTCTTTTATGTTTCTTTCGCTGTAATGATCTTAAGGAACCTGATGCCGTAAAAATCCATAGTGAAATCCATAACGTATAGTATTAGTTTACCGTCTAGGTAAAACACGTTTACGAAAACTTCCGAGTTAAAGTCTCAATTTTCCTTTAGCGTAAACTTAAACCTCAAAAGGGCTTGAGAATATATTTGGTAATAGTGGTGAAGGCATTTAATTACCATTAATTCTAATAAATTTTCATCTTCGTAGCCAATTTCCCTTAAAACCTTGCAAAGCTTATTAGTTACTGGGGAGTTAAATTTACAATGTAATTAACGAAGTTTCACCTTCGTCAGATTCAATACCACTACTTCTGGTTTTTAAAGATAAAACCAGAAATACTCCTATTTAAGCTTAAGTGAAGACCTTTTACCGGCTTTAATATATATTAACTTGTTAGTCTAAAATTTAATATTAACGTTAATATTATTCATGTTTTTTAGGCAAAGGAGGAAAGAGGTAGGGGAATCTAGGATGTAGAAAACAATAAGGTTAATAATAATTTTAACCGTTGTCGATCCTAGTAAAGATTGCTTTTTTCCAAGGTTAAAACTAACTTTAGCCTTGCCAATATCCATGTGGTCAATTTCCGCAATAGTATTAGTATCCCTTTGTAGCGCGATATATTATAAATAACCTCTTGTTAAATATTGTACTGCCTCCATTTCCAGTATAATCCCCTAAAATACTTGTTTCACATAACGGTTTTAAATGATAAAGAGGTGTATAAGGCTAGGGTCTTTATTGTTGTGATAGAGGTAGGGTTTTTTACCTGTAATACGGTACAAAAAGGCATGGTTAGTTAGTTATTACGTTACCTTTAAGCTAGTACCGGTGTTAATACTCGTATTTTCGTGTTAACCAATGATCTTCAGCTTATTTTCTCCTGCTTAACTTCATTCCATTTAAATTTTGTAATACGCTTTATAAAATAATATTTAGAGGTAAAGGGGTATTACGTATAATATATCACCTACTTTACGTTACATTCTGCGGCAGTATAGCGTATTAACCAGTAGTCCTGTTTTCCATAAATCTAACATTTTTTAACGTTTAATTTAAACTTGCTCGGTCGACATAAAGACCTTAAGGAAGATAAATAACCTTTTCCATAGATAGAGATCCATCAGTTTTGTTAACCGTACTGGCTAGGCCTTTCGTACCGTCAATTAATATAGTACGGGTTGAAAGGGTTTTTTTTTTTTCGTTACTAAATTCTAGAGCTTAAGAGTATATACTAATTGAGCCGGAGAGTTGAGTAATTAAGGTTGTTGGCGAGAAACTTAATTGGCTAAAAAACCTTTTACAAATGGAATTAAGATATTAAAAGGCGTATTCAAACTCTTTATAGCCCGTGACCGCTTGTCGAACCTGTTGGCGTAGGATGTCTTCACTAGCTTCTACTTTTCCTATTACTTATTGGCAAAGTATTATCCTGTCAAACATCTAATTTAAAATTTCTATCTCATTTTCCGACTCTTTTTTATAATCTAATATATATGATTACTTGATAATGTTTTGGTTTATATAGTATTGGGAAAAGTTGACGTCGTATTCGAAATATCCCTTTATGCCATCGTAGATTTTTTTTAGAAATACGTACAATTCGGTAAGTATCCAAAGTAATAATCCTCAGCTTACCCGGTAAGGAAATTAGGAAACATCGAGTAAAGACCTGGTAATTTAACTTTTATTTGGCGTTAAATGTTGAAAAATAGTCGTAATTTAATATCGATGAGATTGTACAACTTATTGTTATAAAAAATTTTCTTCTCTAGATTTTAACGAAGGCGGTGATTACCGTATAGTCCGTATCCTTTAAAGGGACGCGTCGCGGGGAAAGAGTAATATACTTGTCGTAGGGACCTTCTTTATTAAGTCAGGGAAAAGACCGAGGTTATTAATAGTGTTAGTGGGCAGGATAGTTACCTTTGGCTAAGTTTGTAGAGAAAAAGCTAATGATTGTTACTATAGTCGGCTCGTGTGTAAAACTAGTCCTTCCTTAATTTGGTTATTAGAAATGGACTCGTTAAGGAGCTGGGGAAGTAGAAGGTCTAACAATCTTATTTAATTTACTTTTGTAGAGTACTAACGTTAATACTTTTGGCTGTGTTGACATCCTTTACTTCACGTGCCCTGTCGTCGCTAAGGACGTACTACGTGCTATTACATGGATATGCTGAGTTGTCGAACAGGTTAACGGGTTCGTCATCCGCACGTAAATAAGTTTGGTTTAACTGTATAGGAAGTTATTTAGATCTTATATACAGGAGGTAAAGTTCCTTCATAGCTTTTTCTTTAGGCTGTGTGTTATAATGGTATTCGTTAAGCTAAGCCAAGTCTAAAAGGGCTTAGGATAACGTGGTAACGCCTTATACTTAAACGAAGATTCCTCGTTCCTTTAATTCGGACCTAAGTTTGAACTTGACCACTTTTTGGATTATTTTCCACATTTAAATTATCTAGTTGTTAAAAAACTCGCGATATTTTCGAAAAGTATGGTTAGTGTTGTAGTTGGTAGTGTTCTAAACGATAAAGTATCCAACGAAGTTAGTAAGGTATTTTTCTGTAGATTCTTTATTAATATCTTAGGTCTAGAAGTTGTTGTCGAAGTACTTAATAAAAATGATATCGAGAGCCTTGATTGCCTCCTTTCTGGCAGGGTCATCAATAGTGTCGAATTCTACGTGTTTTGAAGCCATCATGAAGAAAATTGAAAAGACGTGGTGAGAGTTTTGGTGGTTGACGTGAAGTCGCGGGGAAACTTAGCGACTTAGCGAGAGGTTCCGTAACGTGGCTTTCTTAACGCGGCTTGTTGTTTTCGCTCAAAACAGCGAACTTGACGATCAGCGTGGCGTAGGGAGTAAAAAAATAGTAAAGTAAGGGCAAATATTTAATGTGGAAGGTAAGAACGAAGGTCATTTGTTGGTAGTAAAGGGCGAAGGTTATTTGTTGTTTTGGCGTAGGAATTTAGTCGTTTTTCTTATGTTAGTGGCACCCGTAATAGTACTGACTTAGCTGTTTGCTAATTTGCCGAACTTTAAGACTTGTAATAGTTGATTTTAAAGTCTTTAAGAAGGATTCGTAAAAATATCTTGGTGTTTTTTAAGTAGTTATACCGTCGCTTACTTTCAGATTTCCGTTAAGGACTAACGCAACCTAAGAAGTCTTCTTTGTTTTCCTACCGTCAAGGACTAACGCAGTATTAATAGAGGCATTTTACAAGAATCTTTCCTCTACCCTAGAAGCTATAGCTACAAAGTGTAACAACTGGAAAGGAGCTTCTTCTTCTACTTAACCAATTTATACGTAACCTTATAAGCACTGATCAGTGTTGGTAGACCTTTATCGTTGCAAAATAGTCGATTCGAATTACTGTGGTCGAAGTAACTGGTGTTGCGCTAATATTGTTGATTGCGTAAATTCTAAGTTTGGTAGACCGCTAGCCGGTCTGCACACTAATTTGCATAGCCAAACGCTTTGGCTTGTGCTCCACTTTGAAGTGAGTACCTACTGCACTGCACTTTCAGTGCAGTCCCACAAACTGCAGCCAATATTGCAGTCAGTGCAATCAACTTTACTGCAAGTAAAGTTAACTTGACTGCACTATATCTTACTGCTATTTCAACAGATATAAAACATCTAAATACCGCATTCTACCTCAAAACAAATGACGCCACCAAATGAACGAACCATAAAGTTCCATTATACCTACATTTTTGCGTCATTTATAACTAATTCGACGAAATTCATGTACTATTTAACTATCAATTAACTTTTATAAATTAAAACACTATAATTATTCATATTAATCGATTTATATAATATATAAATACTTTATCAGATTTAAACCACCAATTTGACGTTTAATCATCCCTATTATAAAACTTCGCTTAAAGGTTAAAAATTTCGTTTAATGTATTCTCAATACAACGGAATTGAAATAGATTGAGATAACTGAAACGTAACAATTTATAGAGGAAGCCGCTGAAAAACATGGCTTTCTATTCGAACGATTGAAAATTGAGAACAATATCGGTCCTTTTTTTGAAAAAAAAAAAAAAATATGAATTAAACTAGTTTTGAAAAAACTCAAATCAATGATATAAAAATATATAGAATAACACAATATATAGATTTTAATGTTATCAAACATAATATTTTAATTTAAACACGCACCTGTTTCTTTATTAACTAACTCATTTAAATAACTATTGACTTGCTTCTAAACCAACCAATTTACGATTATTAACTACCTTCCATCGACATTATCGGTAACAACGGTAAAAATAAACTGGAATATTACGTTAAAAATATTTTGAAAACGAGAATAAAACCCTCAATAGGTCGCCTTATGTTTCGAAACACTGCAAAACAATAAATACTAATTAAATAAAAAGGCTACGTTGACTTAATTTAAAACTACTTTCAACCTTTTCAATACCGTAACCCTGCACCTTTTTCGATCCGTTTACGATTTAACATAAACTAATAATGATCAATCTTGTAAAAGCCGGAAGTAAGCTTAATTTATATTTTTTCATACTTATTGGATCGGTTTTATACAGCTATTTTACTGATACCAAGTATAATAAGCATACAATTCCTTTTTCTCATAACCAATGTTACATAAAACTCAATGAACTGTATCCTCATACTGGTTAATACTATCTTCAAAAATTTAAATTCAGCCCTATATTTAAAAAGAACCTTTTTTCTATACTTACTCATTGAATTCACTTTTATTTAATACTCCTAACAACTTTAATTGGTTTTTTTTTTGTACACTTAAAATTGGTTTCTTAATAGTTTGTTAATCGTTGCAATAACTCTCCAGACAAAAACGCCTTACTCGCCTCCGTTTTACGCTTCTTATTTAAAAAATAATCCTACAGAAACCGTTAAAACGGACGGATGTAGACATAATTAAAGAATCTCCGTCGCTTATATTGATTTTTTGTTAATCAATACGTCGAACCCTTGTAGATATTTTCGTGGTAATAACCTAAATTTTTACATCATTTAGTTATTAATTCGCAAGTAAAAAGTATTTTCGAATTCGGAATATTTAGTTGTAGATATTAATATTTATTACTATAGTTAGTATATGTAGAGACCACCTTGCAGGGCTCATAGCAGTGTATCACACTATGAGGTACACTTCTGCAAAGTGTATGATAACATGTTATGCTGCAAGATATAATCTTACAAAATGCATGATAATGTGCCAATGTTTAGAAGAGAGATTGGCAAAGTGCATGGTATAGTGCCACTGCTTGGGTGATATCTTATAAGCTTTTACATAAGGCGTCCACTTTCTAGATGCCTTTTTTCGCTTTTACCAACTAATTAACTATTCATATATATTGAATACATACTATATATTTTTCCCTTACCTTTTTGTTCAAGTTATAGGCTATTAGAACTTATCGATACTAATTAGTAGTCGACTCGCTCAACTATAAATCGCTTGGGAAAAAAGATACGATCCTAGTTAAATACTTATAACGGATGTTTTTACGGTTTGACTACATTAGAAGAGGAGTCTTTAAGGGGAGGTATTTGGAGGGGTAGAGAAGTGGATTTGTATCGTTGTTTCTAATATGGCTAGCGCACGGATACCCTTTTTCGTCTTTCATACATTTCACACATGATGGCAGGTAGCTATTGTCCTACTATAAGTTGTATTTGGCATACATGACAATCCTTCATACTACCATCTATCCCACAATTAAGGTATGGCTGAGTCTCCGAAGACATATAAAATAAAGTAGAATAGATAAAAGTTAAGGTTCGTATCAAATATGAATATAGGGTAAAGAGAAGTAGGGTAATGAAACAATAGAAACAATAGAAACAAAGAAGCAAATAAGTAAACTTTATACCATACTTCACGATATTCCTCCAACCCTCTAATTCCAATCCTTTAACTTTTCAACTTCGCCTTTTTTAACCTTTTAACTTTGACAAAGTTCAATATCTTCATTCCATTATGGCGTGTTTTAATTAATAGCATCACTCTACTGCGTCTCGTTCTAATCGATAGCGTCACCCTATCACGGTATATTATGAAAGATAGTGCGCCTGTTGCTAACGAAGTTGCTAATGGAAGGATCCCCTATTTCTTCCACATCCACTTCGCTTCCTCCCTTGACCCTTTTTCTCTTAATATATGGTTTTAATAAGTTAACGTAAACTTTCCTCAATTTTAACCTAATAGTAGGGTTAATGATTCAAAGCGACACAGATAATGCGATCTCGTCGACCTTTTACGGTCCTGTCCCTTGTAACTTGAAGATAAGCGCTCGAATATTTTTTTAGATATTTGTTTTTGTCGACCAATAACCTGCTTAGTTTAATATTTCGAGTTTGTGGTACGATCTCAAATAGCCAGTTACCAACTTTAAATTCATTGCTATTGTTTTTAAAGTTAGTCTTAAACTCAATCTATCGTTCCATCTTTTTATTGGCTACCTATTAATGTCAATTGTCACGTTGGCTAACGAGCTCGTCGCAAATTATCTCCCCGTTAGCTTACGATTCATTAAATATTACCGTCAATTATTCTCAATCCAGTTTTAACACTACCCTTACAACAATAGCCCCCGGGAGCTTTACTAGCTAGCCCAACATAATCTGCAAGGGTGTATATGATAAGTTTCTCACGATCCTGTTATTAATAGCCCTTAAAATATTGGTGAGAGCTTTAAGCTACTTTTTGAGTTATCTGTATTCACGTTTGTAAGCCTATTTCTTAAGCTTATTTTTAACCAACTTCATCAATCGTTTAATTAATCCCACTGATATAGCTAAGTACGCAAAAACATTTATTATATTCGTTTCGCCTTTAAATAAAAACTTTATAGCTGTTGAGCTTTTAATGTATCTTAGTTTATTCGAGTAATATTATTTAAAGTAGTCGAAAACATCAGTAATAAGCTTCCATATCCGATATACCTCTTCGTCTATTAGTTTACTTGTTATTTGACAGAATGAAAATCGAGAGAAATAATAGACTATAAGGTAAAGATAAATTTTGCCACTAACTTCTTTTAAATTAATTTTACCTGTCAAATCTATACCTATAATATTCTATGGTTTTAAAGTCATAATAGGCACAATATTTACGTTAATTGGTTTAGCGGTGTTAACCAAAGCGTACGATCTATAGGTTTTAACGTATTTTTCAGTATTAATATACCAAATCGATCACTATAATATTCCCTTTAATTTGCAAAGGGTTAAGTCTATCGCTAAATACCCGTAAATATCATATACCAACTTTAACGCTCGAGGTACTTTACTTTTTCTTATGTAAACTACGTAGACTTCACCTAGTTTTCGCCTTAACAATACGCTGTTTTAAATTTAAAATTATAATAAGTCTCGTTTTACTTTCCTTTTTACCTATGTTGGTAAGTCTTCGATCATTTCTTAGTCACTTCTAAGGTATCCCACAATATCTACATACCAGTTCTTTTCGTCGATATATACGGTTACTATCATTACTACCAAAAATTACAGTTTTCGTCTAGGTTTTAACACTTCTATAGGCAAAAGAATTCCCATCATTGGATCTTTTAACATCGCTGGTCTTACGAATAAGTATTTTCCTATTATCTATGATAATTCTCCTATATCTAACTTTAAAAAATTTATAATTAGTCTCAACAACCTTGAAGTTTCGTCCGCGATTTTGATAATCACATTTATATTAGAGAGATACACCATTTTTACGTTGAATATTCCAAAAATATTTATCGACTACGCGATTCTCTTTATAGGTATCGTCGAACTCGTTAATAATAAAATCAGCTTCACGTAATTAGTATATACTATTATTGGAAAAAGAAACTTAATTACCTATAACCTGACTTCTTTCAGGCATTTCACCACATCTAATACTTTTCTCTCACTAGTAGTATACCTCGTTTCGACATCTTTCAGTTTCCAAAAAAAGAAGGCCAAAATTCTTGCGTAAAACATCAATTTGTTGACAACTTCAGTACCCATTAGCAATTTTTCCAATTAGAAAGAGACACTACCGATTCTTTTATCTAACGCATCCATTACGAGGTGATATTCAAATAAGCGGTCCGATTCTATTAAGACGTTTTGTTAAATATCTAGGAATATGGTAACGAAAGCCTTAATATGTTCCCTTTTTTACTTAAAATCCTTGGAAACCCATTACATTTACTTTAAAGATTTTCTCGTTGAGGTCATTTTCCGCACTTTCCTTATGTAAAATATTTTTAAAATCATCGTCCACGACTTTTTTCCAGTTATATACCTCGTAAAGTATGGTATAAAGTAAAGAAACTCGTTGAATATCCTTAATAAAATAAAGTGATTTTTAAGTTTTGCCTATATTTCGAATATTTTTCGACATTTTTTAAACGGCTAGACTCGATACCGTAACAATTCCAATCCTTACGAATAAAGGTTACTTCCGAAATAAACAGTGTTATAAAGAGTAGAGCTAATCCTTTCGAATTCGAAACTAGGAAAAAATTAGTAGTAAAAGAAGTTAGATATTAAGTAAAATCTATACTATAAAACATTATAATCGTTAATATATATGTCGAACGCCGTTTTTCAGGTATAGTTATATCCCATTAATAAAAGTAGTACCAATCCTTTAACTCTCGCGTTATTTCGGTTTCGCCTTATGGTATTTTCGTCGATTTTCATGTTATTTTCGCTGTTTTCGTTATTTAATAATAGCCATTTACCACAAGTAATATTGCCGAACGCATAATAAGTATATCCACTTCTCGTAATTTCTTAAAATATTTTCTACATCCAATATTATATATTCATTATAATAAATACCATTCTATACTTATAACAAAAAGTAATAGCAATCCCATAATATCCGTTCACCATATCGCCTTAAAAATAGATATTATAATTACCTTAAAAAAATATCGAATATTTTATCTCGTAAGTGTGTCAACCATAATAATTTAATTATATAACTATTAATGGAAATATCATTATAAACGAATCGGTATTCGCCTTTTTTCTTTAAGATGTATCGTAAATATACACCATATTCAAATTGATCTAATATAAAAAATCCCGCTACATTTTATAGCTAAATAAAACCTTTATACGAATACAATCTCTTCTTATAGGTACCTTCAATATTTCAATCAAAATGGTTTGCTATTTGATTAAAATTCGATTAAATAAATAACGAGATTAGTTATTCGTACGTTCCTCAACCCAAGGGCAAATATATTTCTCTAGGTATATATTAGTCTCTTAACCAATACCAATCCTTTCCTTTTATTTTCGTAGAGTTATAGGTATTTCTCGTTAACGAATTCATCCGCTTCATTCATTTCATTTATATTTTTAATATCGATACAGAAAGCCTCGAACCATCTTTTAATAACATTTTATGATACGTTGTTCAATTCCCTTTATTCGAGGCGACGTTAAATATTTTTATTGAATTTGTTATTTTACGCCATTGGTATTCGTTCCTTCTCGCCATATGCCAAGCAAGCTTCTTTCAAATCTCTTCTATTCTCTTCTACTTCTTTTCGTTATCCTAAATATTCGTATACTAAAATTTTCAAAAATGCCTCACTATCCTTTTCACCACTTAACGCCCATAACGTCAGAATATCGTTATCTTATCCGTCCAATCCCAAATTAGTTTTTCTGTTGCAATTAAATATTGATAATACGGCTAACGATGGTAGTAGCACAAAACAATCAAAAAGTTCTATTTATCTCCACAAATACTAAATTGATATACGCGAAATATTTAAACGCAATAAAAAGTTAATGACATCGAGGTATTCTCCAATAAATAACCCCTTTACCTCGTCAAACATAATAAATTTTCTCGATCTTCTTTATCATTTATTTCGTCTTACAATTACTATTATTATCCTCGCATCTTTTTTACATATTTTGGTCTCAGCCTCGTTTGTTTCCATCTCTCTCTCATTCGTTTCCGTTTCTTTCTACTTCGCTTCTAGTATAATTAAAACATCTCCGAAACGCACTTACTTATAAATACCAATATTTCCTAGGTTTCTAGGTTACCAAATAACCTCTCCCAAGTATAAGGCCCGCCCTAATTTAGGCGTTTCCCTTACTATTATACGTGTTTTACAAAATCAATAAACTAGTTCAATTCTTATAAACATTTTATAACCTCTTTATTCAAGGCCTAGTCCTCGTCCTTGTTGCCACTATTCTTGATCTCTAAGTTTAATTATGACGTTTTTCCCTTACTACTCGCATTCAACTTATCCGACGAATATTTGTTATTATTCAAAAAACGATCTATAAAAATTAACTAAATATTGAAAAGTAATAATATCACTCGTCGTTTTATAGGTATAATAATCGAGTATCTACCTTCGCCTATAAATATAAATAAATTTCAAATAAATTTATTAAAAATTAAGTGATAAACAAATTAATTGCGACTTAATAATAACTCATATAGTAAATAATCAACTATAATAAATACGTAAATCAAAGAGATAATTCCATTAATAATGAAAGGAAACAAAATATAGGTTATTAATATCGTATGAATCCCATCAACTATTGTAAGTATTACTTATAAGTCGGTTATTTAAACGGTAATTCCTATTCGAATTACCGTATCTCGCGTAAAAAAATTAACGAAAAAATCGTCATCAACCAGATATCTATTAATATAGATATAATAATTATTACCTTAAATATATTCGAGTTAGGTTTTCATAATATGTGGTTTAATACAATCTTTTACAGCTATTATTACCACCAATTGTATGGATACTATACGTTTTCGTTTCTTTCTCGTAATTTCTTTCCTTATTCTCGTTCTTTAAATAGTATTAAAACCACATATTCTCGCCATTTATTTACGTAATATAGGACTACGGTTCAACAGCTACGTGAAAGTAATCTTAGAATAAATTTCTCGTAAGATATTTATTAAATTAAATCGGTTTTAAAAACAACCTAAAAATACTCGGATGGACACGGTGTTCATTCCTCTTCTTACAATATTCGCTCCATATTACTTTTATATAAAGGTACGAAACTTGGAAAACACTTCATGAAACCGTTGTTTATCGGCCTAAATTATCAACGGAAGGGTCTAAAATTATAATACTAGAGAATAAAAGGAGTTTTTTTCGCACAAGTGTTAAATAAATATCTTTCCTCGTCTTTAATTCAAGTATATAAATTCACATGCTTCGTGATTCAGGTGTTACGAAGTTCGGCGGCCATTAAAGATACAACATCCTCGACCTTTTTACCTTTCCACTTATCCTCGCGAGTATATTAGTAATTCTTATAAATACGTTGACGTCTGTCGTAATTATGTTAACGTTCTTCCGGCTTAATCCAAAAGTCACATTCATTACCTTTATTTACGTTTAAGTTTACCAGGCCTAAAGAATTGATATCAAAGGTAGGGTAAAATTCCTAGTACTCGGTTCGATCTATTAATACCATAAATAATAACTTGTATATCTTTACATTCGCCTTATTTCCTATTTCTAATTCCTTGGTAATTACCCGCCCCACTAATACCAAATTTCGTATTAAAGACGTTTTTATCTGTAGCTACTGGGGGTAAGGATAGTCGTAAAATCTGTAATATAATTTAGGTACGTTCTCGTAATTAAAGTGTATCTACACGTTATTTTACATTTATATTATTAGTATTACTATTAACCGTTACCTGTTTTATTTTTCATTTAGTATAAGTTTCGTAAATTCGCTATTATAGCTCAAAGGATAAGTAAAAAGTAAGTTTAATGTAAATTTAAATACTCGCGAGTATTTTACAAGTTATAAAAAGAGTTTCCCCTGTTATCCTAAGGCGTTAGCCTATCCATCCATTCCTATATTAACCTTATAATTATTTCGGAAAATACTTTTTCCGTCAGGTACTTTTAGGTATCTTCTTATTTTTCGTCTATTAAGAAAAAAAGGTTGTAATCGAAACTAAAAACTACAGTTACCGCCATTAATATATCTTTTACGATATCGTATGAAACCTTGTTTTTATATATCCCGTTTTGATTTATAAGATTTTTAAAAACCAAACGGTTAGTAACTTTCGTCTACAATATTATATTGTTATTCCAACCGTTATTTATGAGGTGAGCCAGAAATTCATTTCTTAATTCCTTCTACAGTATATATGGGTATTATACGACGGGTTCATTTACTCTTTTTATGTATTCGACCAACATTTCGTAAACACGCCTCCTAAATGAGTTTATCTTAATTACTGCTTTATTAATAGTTATTATCGGGAGAAATTAAAAACGAGTTTTAAAAAGTGCCTATTGTCTCTTTCTCTCGGGTATATTACGGAACCATTTAACCGCCTCTTCTCTTAATCGAGTTTTAAAATAACTTTTTCAAATCTTTCTAATAAGATATTGTTTTAGGATTATGTTTCCGCCGAAATCTCTACGTTATCGATATAGTTATTCGCGCTTTTACTGGATTATCCGGCAAATATTCGTGTAAAATTCATCTTAAAAGGTATATATGTAATAGTAGTTAATTGTATAATAATAGCTAATTATATGATAATTATTATATCCTATTAGTATTACCTTGCTTTTAAGATAATAAAATCTCTTAATGTAAAATAGGCATTTGGTAGTTGAGATATTCGGATAAGATTTACGTATTTAAATAATCTGTCCTTTACTTGTTTTTCTAATTTTCCTTATTCCGGTTTTTATATAGCCAGCCCGAGCTAACTATGAGGTTTACAGGTTTTTGTTCTCGTTCTCATCTCGTACTCGTTTCGTAATCGTCTCGTACTCGTCTCGTACTTATACTGTCTCGTACTTGTTCTCGTCTCATACTATCTCATACTCGTTCTCGTCTAGTACTGTCTCGTACTCATTCTCGTCTCATGCTGTCTTATTCTCATTCTCGTTACGTGGTTTATATATGACTGCGGATCAAGATGCTTACAGAGTAAACGACTTCTATAAAAGTTACTAGATGACTATAATAGAAGCGGAGTCTTTAAGAGGGGGTATTTGGAGGGGTAGAGAAGTGGATTTGTATTGTTATTTCTAATCTGACTAGCGCATGGATACCCCTTTTTTTTCTTTAGATATTCCTCCCATGAAAGCGGGTAGCTATTTCCCTAGTATAAGTCATACTTAGCATGCATGTCAATCCTCCATGCTATCAGATTCTAATTATTACTTGTTTTAATAGTACGACTTTTAGAAACTATACGGAAGTATAAAAATACACGGAAACTCCTTTGAAACCCAAAGCATAGAAAATTGTTAAACCCGAAGTAACTTTAAAAAAAAGATAAATTTAATACAATATTACTAATTCGGTTAGTACCCTATTTACTGAACCCTTCATTACACTATCCGTTTATTAGGTTGGCGCTTTGGATTTACCTGGGTACTTTCTAGAAAGCGTCTTATTACGTATTAGGCTACGTAAGCTAAAACCACTAAATTTATAAACCCTTCGATAGGATCTATCCGACTCAAATTAACATTCTAACCGCTTGACAAATACCTATTACGCTTCCAAAGTATATTTCGAAACACTTTAGTACATCTAGCAAACGCTAAAAATAGTATTCGAACCGCTTAATCATTTTATCTTTTTCAAATATAGTTTATAAGCTCTTTTTACCCGTTTATATCACACCGTTCACCCTACATTATACCTCTTATTCAAATTTATTACTTAGAAAGTTTGAACTTACTAGTCACTCGGCTAATGTAATGCTTACAAAACGTCAAAACGATTAATTTAGGATGTCTAACTAATTTGTAGGTACGCCTTATATATATTTCATTTACATTGAAAAGCGTTAAGTACCTCACATGAAACATTTTATCAGGTTTTATTTGCTCTTTATTTGCATATAATACGCTTTTATTTAAATTGTTTCATAATTTACAATCTTATTTTCTATGTTGTCCCGAAACCCCTTTGAATATAACATTCCCAAAGTACTTAAATCTCAACCACTACGCTATATTAACTTTCGCATCGCTCTGATAATCTTGGTAAAAGCCTAAACTAGCTTCCAAAACACTTTGAAACATTTTGCACCTTCGTAATTATAACTCTACTAAAAATGACTATACCTAAAACTAATGTGTATATGAACGTTTTTTCAATATATATAGATACAGATAAACTCTTTAAAACTTGTTAACTCAAACCTATAGGATAACAAAATCAAAATACTAGTTATGAGGATCTTTGATCTTTGGAAGACAAATACATATATTATATACGTAATTTTTCAATATTGAAATTTAAATACTGTAGGACTTGATTTGCTTAATGATTTCTGAAAGAATTGAAGGGTTGGACGTTGAAAATGTAACGTGGAGTACACATCTCGATTTCCAAAGTATTATAGATACAATTGTTAAGTAAAAATATTAATATTTCAGGTAATAAAACCGGCTGTATTAAAAAACCTTTATTTGCCACAGCTTAATTTACTAAAATACCAGAGCGGATAAATGAAAAATTGTGGTAAACAGATTTTATAGACGGATAATAATGAACGTAACGAAAGAAAATAATTTAATATTTACGTAATAAAGTAATATTAAGCACGCGACATAAAAAAAAGAAATTGTTATAATAGCAATGTATGACTCAGCTCGAAAAAAAGAAAGTACCATAATAACATTCCGGCGCACGGATTGAAAGAGAGAAAATACCAGAAACATTATTCGAACCATATCTTTAAAAGGAGGAAAGATCAAATATATTATCTGCAAATTGATATTAAAAAAGAAAAACGCTGGCGTATCTTCCTCTATTTTAATTTAAGGCAGGGAAAGGTTACAAATGTTATTTTATATTTATTAAAAAAATTCATAAAAATTAATGGGTATTTAAATTCCGAAAGTATTGCCTTTTACTTTAGTTTAAGAAGAAAAAGAGCCGAATATGTCTTCCGATATTCGGTTTTAAAAGAAAGAAAAAGCCTTATAATATATCTGGTATTAAAGTTTAAAAGGAAAAAGTACCGCTTTGAGTATGAACACCAAGACTTGAAAAATGAAGAGCCAAATATATCTTGCTTAAGGCGAGTTTAATAAAAAAAGAGGTTCCAAATATAGTATTCCCTATTTCACTTTAGAAAATAAAAAGGTTACAAAAGTTATCTAATGCTTGACTTTAAGATAGACAAGGATTACGAGTATAATCCTGTACTAATAACACATCGAACCACGATATAAGCGTTCCGAAAAGTGCAGACGACGATCCCAATGAGAATATGAAAGATATCCTTCCGGACTATAAAATAAGCGTTACAAAAGCGGTGGATAATACTCACAAAGGAAACGCTATACCAAGGCGTTTCGAAAAGCGAATTGGGAACGCTCCTGATAAAGTATAGTGTTCCGGATATTATATTAAAAGAGTTTCTGCCAAAACAAGTCGTTTTAAAAATCGAATTGGGAACGCTTCTATTAAAGTAGGGCGTTCCGAATATGGTATTACAAGCATTCCTATAAGAGGAGAACGTTTCGGAAAACGAATTGAGCGTTTTGAAAACTTTTTTTGCGAAAGTAATAAGTTCAGTAAACTGTATTGGAAACGCTCCTATCAATATAAGGCGCTTTGAATTACATATTCAGAGCAATGTCAAAATAAAATGCTCCAACTAACATATTATTAACACTCGTTTTTACTACCATTTACTTTAACAATACCATTAGAAAGAGTATATAACCTAAGTTTAATGGGCAACTTCTTTTTTAATTCACAAAAAGAAAGAAATAAGTTTTACCTAAACTAATAGTAGTACACTATTATTACTATTCAACAACTAATTACAATTCACTATTAACACTACCAAATAATTAATTAGGACTCGCATAAACTAAACTGTTACTATTAGATTACGGATAAGGAACACACCAAAGAAAAAAAATGCCTATGTAGATATTATTATATATTACTATGGTTAGTATATGTAAAGACCACCTTACTGGGCACATGGCAGTGTATCACGCTATGAGGTTCACTCCCGCAGAGTGTATGATAACGTGTCATGCTGCAGGATGCACTCTTGCAGTGTGCATGATAACGTGCCACTGACCCGAAGGGAGATTGGCAGAGTACATGGTAGAGTGTCACTGCCTGGGTGGGAGCTTATAAGCTCTTACATGAGGCGTGCACTCTCCGGATGCCTCTTCTCCCTTTGATTAACTAACTAACTATCTATCTATCTTCAATGTACACTATTGTAATGATCACACTAAATACCCGTGAGTATATAGAATGTGTCAGAGGGTTTATGTTATCAAGAAAGTAGCAGAGGTGCTTAGTGAACAATATCGCAACCGTGCAAGTAATGATCAAAAGCCGTGAGGCTATTCAGATGTGTAGACTGAATACTTAGATTTAAAACTGAAGAGCTATGAAGGAAATACTATCTATGTGGTGCTGACCGTGTCCTTATATATCCGTGCCTTCATACTGTCTTCAGTACTGGATCCCTTGAATCAGTGCTGAGCCCGCTGATCCTGGATCACTTGGATCAGTACTGATCCCACTGATCCTAATCACGTGATTGGCTTAGTCATTTCCCTGCTAACAAAGGAGAGGTGTTCCCCGCCTGATGTGTTGGACTTCAGGCTCTAAGTGGCTCAGTTGCATGTTGGCTTGCTTCCTGACCCGCCATTATGCTTGGGTTGTAACAACTATTTAATCTTCTACTTACATTTATGTTGATGTTATAAGTCAATAGACCTTACCAATTTACTCTTATTTTAAAAGTTCAACGTAAAATACATTTCAGAAAATTTATCGATAACCTCGTTTATATCTGGAGTCAAACCTAAAAAATAATACATATAACCGTACCTCTTGTCTATTACACCAACATTTTAAAATCAATATCGCGTACTTGTATTGAACTGTTTGTTAATAAATTATCAGTTATTTCAATATACTTAACATATTCCTCTTTAATATTCAAACGACACTCATATAGAATAAGTCATGCAATAAATATATTTAAAACAAGGTTACTTTCGCATACTATCCGGGTAAATACCAATAAATCTTATATCAAGGAACTAACTTCTAACCAATGGTAATTGAACAGCTATAAAGTAAAATACTTACGTCGAAAATAACTTTATTAACTGCTACTATAATACACGTATTTACTTTATTAGTAAAATGAAAAGGGGATTATATAAAAGTTCCAAAGCACTGTGTAAAACGAAATAAAAATTACGCGTTGGTAAACAGTTATTATTATTATTGAATGAAAAGAAATATTTTTTGGTATTACAGAAGGTGTTATTTATTGAGGGGAGTGTTGGAACAGTATTGACTGCTATTTTTATCAGGTCAATTGCAGTACAGCCAGTCAACTTTACTTACAGTAAAGTTGACTGCACTGACTGCAAGTCGGTTAATTGTAGAGTGCCCGATTCGGTCTAGGGCATGAGCCAAGCAATTGGCCATACAAATTACAGTGCAGACCGGCTAGCGGTCTGCCAAACCTAGAACAATACATCCACCATCTGACTACTGCAATACTACTGTTACTTCGACCAATTGAATCGACAACGTTGCAACGTCTAAGGCCTACCAATAGTGGGATATTTTTACGATAAAGCAGAGCAATATATAATTGACGGTAAATAAGCACTTTTGATAACGTAGCAATGCATTTTACGCGGTTCGTAAATAAATTACCTACTCTGACGAAACACGTCGGATTATTCTATGCTGATACCTTTTACGATTTATCAAGGTGTTTTATAACTAACAGCAAAATGTCATATTTTACAACATAACATAGCATTCAACGCTGCTGATGAATAGGTTATATACTGTAATAAATTACGCCGAAACATTCTATGCATATAAAAAGAAACATTAGTAAGCCTAAAGTTATGCTATGAACCAATACCTAAACTAATAGTCATTCAAGATCTAGCTTTAGCATTTATCATGCTTTCGTACTACTCTTTAACTACTAATAAATATATTCATATCACGTAACTAACTATATAAACAGCACATACCTTATTGCTAATTTCATAACAACTTCTTATTAGGGCCATATCTTCCTTTTTCATTAATAATTATAAATAGTATCCGACAACTTTGAACGACAGCTGTGGCCTAGTTCTTTCATAATATTTCTTTTTTAGTACGCCAATTAATTACGATTGAAAGATTCTGGTGATTTTATTACGCGGTCGCGCATTTATATCTTTTCGTATATATTTAAGGATAAAACTTTTGCGCTTAAACTTGAAGATGAAGCCTCACCATATCTACTAGAGGATGTTTCACTGATTAGTAGATTACGTTCATGGGAATACTTTTGTTCTATTGTTCGCATTTGTTTCGCGCTCGCGCAAAATTTGAAAGGCGTTTTTTTTTTTTTTTACAATTTATAAGTTTATTATCATTGTTAACGTTGAAAGGTACGATATTTGGAGTTGAATAGTTCGGGGTTTGGATTTCATTTAATTTAGAGGTTAGACTTGTAGAATGTGTATGAAATTGTTTACTATTATTAACAAAGCCCTTTCCTTGTTTATTATTTTTGAAGTCCTTAGAAGTTTCGTTTATCAACTCATATTTTTAGTGGGTATTTGTAAAATTGCCCTTTTTATTTGTAATAAAGATTTTTGTTTGCGGAGCTTGGCTTATATTTTTGGTAAGTTTTCCGGTTTTAAATATATCAAAGGTTTTATTGTTACAATATTGATAGACGTTTTGGAAAATTCAATAGTTGTAGCTGACATCATTTGTATTTCAGTTAATAATGAAATAATAAATATGATTTGTTGAGTGGTTCTTGGTGAAATTATTATCGACGTTTTTGAAATATAAGTTATTATTGTATTATTTTTCGAAAAATATTTTGAACGCTTTAACGGGTTTTACTTTAGCGGTGGTGTTGTTATTTGCTCTCATTTCAATAATTCTGGATGAGGATATTATTATATATCACTATAGTTAGTATATGTAGGGATTACCTTGAATGACATATGGCAGTGCATCACATTGCAAAGTGCACTCCTGTAGAGTGCATGACTGCAGGATGCACCCTTTATGCCACTGCTTAAAAGGGAGATTAGTAAAGTGCATGGCAGAGTGCTACGCTCTAGGTGAAAGCTTATAAGTTCTCACCTAAGGCGTGCACTCCCCAAATGCTTCTGCCTTCTGGACAACTTATCTTATCTTGACTACTTCAATATACACCAATCTTTATGATTTCTCTTCTGCTACGTTAACGTAATAGAGACCTTACCGACACTAGAAGTATTTAAAGAGGGAAAACTTAGTTATTTTTGAATGATAAACTGTTTGCCATTTTAGGAAGTATATTGTTTTGATATGATAAAAGGTGGGTTGTTGGTTTCTAGTTGTTTTTCGACTTTTACGATTGAAAACTTGATGTTTAAGACTCTTATCAGTTAATTCCAACGTTTAACTTTTGAAATAGAATTGATAAAGATATTTCAATAATGTTGATACCGATACCATCACCACTTTTAAACTGCCGTCAAAACAGACGTGTAAGTTCTAGGGAAGGCAGGTTGCTAGTCGACCTGCACCCTAATCTGTATGGGCCGAAGCTTGGCCCGTGCCCTATGTTGAATGGGCACACCTCCATTGACGTGCACACAATTGCAGTCAATAATTCTTCCAACAAAAGGGCTGCATTCCGGAGGCTTGGCAGTACTTTGGAAAGTACCGCTCTCAATATATTTGGTTGTACCGTGGAATCCCACAAGTCGTCCTTATAATCAAATACATAAGCCAACTTCATTTATAGCTAAGTTAGTAATAGTTATGTCCTCGTCGGGATTATTGAATCGGGATTAGTCCGTGTGATACGACTTGCGTGGCCCGTGCGCTGTGTGTACTTACAATAGACTTGTAGTTATACCGCAAATTTTACTTGGACCTAAACACCAACAACTATCAACGATTTATATAAGCAGCATTCCACAAACAAGATCATGCATGTACCGTGATCATGATGAGGCCGTACCAACAACTTTAATTACCTCTATTCAATCCATCTATTCCTTCTAACCGAGAACATGATCCAACCTCCCTCAGACCCGCCATTTTTTCTCAGTTCATGATTCCCAGCCGTGATATACATTCAGTATGCCTTCCTGGGAATAGGGGACTCCGTCGACACCAAGGAGCCTCAAGCAACAATGGATACAAAGACTGCATCTGCGGTAGCCGCTGTGTTCGGGCCTCTCTTCTCCCAGCGGGTGGAGGGCCCCGGGGCCCCCGTGGCTAGCCTCGCGTGGCTGGCGGCTGTCG